>VDFB02105785.1:509181386-509288754 GCA_007258455.2 Sequoia sempervirens
GGTAATGGAGACAAAGTTCTAGGTCTTGGATCTCACCCTCCCTTATAACCTTCTGCTAGGTAGACCATGGTTCATGCCATGAAGGCGGTCCCTTCGACATATCATCAGTGTCTTAAATTCCCTTACAATGGCACCGAAATAACTATAGATGGTGATCCCGATCCTTTCCAGTATTGCACCAATCTAAAGGAGATCCCTCAACGCCAAGTGCTAGTAAACCACAAGGCCTCATTGTCTAATCCATCTTCTTATGTTGACCCGTCCACACTCACTCGAACATTTGTTTCACCCCCACTTC
This sequence comes from Sequoia sempervirens, assembly GCA_007258455.2. Classification (NCBI taxonomy): domain Eukaryota; kingdom Viridiplantae; phylum Streptophyta; class Pinopsida; order Cupressales; family Cupressaceae; genus Sequoia; species Sequoia sempervirens. The sequence continues at coordinate 509,181,685 of VDFB02105785.1, forward strand.
CTACCACTCCTAGGGTCGAGATCCAAGACAAGGGTTGTGGAGAGTATTACATGAAGACTTCTTATTGTGTTAGCCATTTGGTTCCTCCTAAGTCATATGGTCTACCTATAACAAGTAGGGGACAGTCTATGATCACTATACATGTTCCCCCCGCAACAACTTTTACTAAATGGGGTGAATTAAGCAAAGAATTTGTAGATGCGGAAGATGTCACTTCCTAGCTGTATAAGGAAGATAATCAGGAACCCCTTTTACTTGCTCATATTCCTACAAGTCTATATGGAAAGGGTTTCAAAATCATGCAAAGCAAAGGATATGATGGACAAAGTGGTTTAGGTTTAAACCAAGATGGTAGAATTGAACTAATATTTGTTTCTCAGTGGCCAAAAGGAGTAGGGCTAGGGTTTCGACCGATTCAGATTGGCGTTCCTAGTACTCCATTACCCTTACTTGAGGAAGCACGTGCTTCAGAAGATATTAAGACATCTCATGAACCAGTAGACCAATATCATTCTGACTCCCCCGATTCTAATGATTATGAGTGGGATTCCTTATCCTCTACTTCTTCCATGGACCTTGACAAATTATTTGGAGAACTTGACTTGATGTTAAGTTCCTCACCCAATCCTTTAAATTCCTATCCACCAAAGAAAATGACAAAATAGGAATGGTTTAAACACTATTATTGGGAATCACTTGATCCTACCTCTTGGCAACCTGAGCCATCTGTTTCTGATAGTCAAACCCTGGCGTTAGGCCCACCTATTCACCCACCTAGACCCAAACCTAAGAGCAAAGAAGACCTAGTACAAGATTTTTGTAACCATATGAATAATTCAATCTTTACCTTGACCCCATTATACTTCGATAACTCCGAAGATGACATGCCATTAGTCTACCCTCAGCTCATTGATTGGGATCAACAAGATGCACCCGTCTTAGACACTTTTGAGAATGACGAAGCAATTGCTGAGTTCCTGGGATTACGTGCAGGCATACCTAACGGAGATCATAAAGTTGGTTTTACCATGGACTTGGATAATAAAGCATATTTTGGGGAATCTGTTCAACCCTCTAGTTGCAAAAATGAGAAAAAGGATAACCAAAATAAAAAGGATGAGTCTCTAGGTGAAAACTGAAAGGCACCTTTAGATATTGAAAAAGTAAAAAGAAAGGACACATCCGAAGGTGAAAACCTCTCTGAGGTGCCTAAGGATGGAGGTTTGAACATTCTCCCCGTTGCATGAGAAAAGTCACCCATGCTCATTGAAGAATTCGTAGAGGTCAACATAGGCACAAGGGAGAATCCTCGACTGGTTTATTTGGCAGCGTCATTGACAACAGAAGAGAAATCAAAGTTCCATGACTTCTTTGCACAGAGACAGATAAATTTTGCTTGGTCATATGCTGACATGCCCGAGTTAGATCCTGAACTTGTTCTACATCACTTGCCTTTACAACCAGGTGCCAAACCAGTGAAACAAAAGCTGAGAAAAATGCACCCACAAATTGCTTTGTTAGTCAAGGCAGAACTCAAGAAACTCTTAGACGTTGGTTTCATCAGATCTATCGACTATGCAGATTGGATTTCCAATCTAGTACCAGTCACTAAACCAACTGGGGGCATCCGTATCTGCACTGATTTTAGAGATATCAACAAAGCTTGTCCTAAGGATGACTTCCCTTTGCCTAAAATAGACATGATAGTTGACATGACAACAGGATATGAGATGTTGTCCCTTATGGATGGATTCTCAGGATATAACCAGATCAGAATTGCCACTGAAGATCAACCTAAGACAACCTTCACTTGTCCTTGGGGAACGTATTGCTAGAATGTTATGCCCTTCGGACTCAAGAATGCAGGAGCAACCTATCAGCGTGACATGACTACTATCTTTCATGATCTAGTGCATACTTCTATGGAGGATTATGTTGATGACCTTATTGTAAAATCCAAGACAAGGGCGGAACATCTACAGGTTTTAGACAAGATATTTCAGAGGCTGGAGAAGTATAATGTCAGACTCAATCCAAAGAAATGTGTGTTTGGAGTCAAGTCAGGAAAGCTGTTAGGTTATATCATTTCTAGACGAGGCATTGAAGTAGATCCTTCTAAGGTGAAATCAATCATGGACATGCCACCACCCAACAATCTTAGTCAACTAAGGACATTATAGGGAAGGTTGCAATCTATCAGAAGATTTATAGTGTAACTAGCAGACAAGACACATCCTTTTCAACATCTACTTAAGAAAGGAGTACCCTTTGCATGGACAACTAGGTGTGAAGAGGCTTTTCAACTGATTAAAGAATATTTACTCACACCACCTATTGAAGGAAGACCGTTGATTCTTTATATTACAACAACCCATTCATCACTCGGAGCATTGCTTGCACAGAATGACGATGAAGGTCATGAAAGGGCAGTCTATTATATCAGTCGGACTTTAGTTGGTTATGAGCTCAACTATAGTAACATTGAATGTGCTTGTCTTGCAGTAGTATTTGCTACCCAAAAACTGAGGCACTACATGCTAAACCATCAAACAATGCTGATTGCTAAAATAGACCCTCTGAAATATCTTCTCAGCAAGGCAGCATTAACAGGGCGACTGGCCAAGTGGGTAATGATACTTAGTGAGCATGATATCTAGTATGTAGAAAGAAAAGCTATTAAAGGATAGGTCATTTCTGATCAGTTAGCTGATGCACCCATACAGGCAGATCACCCATTAGTTGCAGACTTTCCTGATGAGTTCATATTCACATTTGACACAAACATAACATGGAAACTGTACTTTGATGGCTCACATACAAATCATGGTTCAGGGGCTGGTATATTGTTTATCACACCACAGGGTGATTCCATCCCTAAGTCATTCAGGATTGCATTTCCATGCACTAACAACATGGCAGAGTATGAAGCTCTGGTGACAGGGTTACGCATGGTGGTCAAGTGGAAGATTAAGGTTTTACAGGTTTGTGGCGATTTTCAATTAGTAATCAAATAGGTAAATGATGATTATGAGACTAAGGATGAGAAGCTTACTCCATATAAGCGCATGACTGATAGTTTTTAAGAGTACTTTGACAAAGTCGAATTTCATCAAATACCTCGGGTTTTAAATAGGGCAGCAGAGGCTATGGCTACAATTGCATCACTTCTTGATATTCCTAACAACATGCCTAAGTTTGAGTTCTTGGTGGAACAACTTTTGGTCCCAACCTACGATATCCCAGATTCTGAAATGGTGTGTGACATCGTTGGTCCCGATTCCCCATGGTACAAAGAAATCTATGATTACCTTCATGCTGAAGTCATACCCACTGGCCTATCAAATAACCAACGTAGAACATTCTTCTGCAAGTTATCCAAATACACCATCGTCGCCAGACACCTCCAGTAGACGTGTTTTAGATAATACCCTACTGAGATGTCTTGATTCTACTGAAGCACAAGCAACCTTGAGTGGGGTGCATGAGGGTATATGTGGTTCCCATTCTAGCCATCCTACCTTAGCCAAAAATATTATGAGATTGGGTTATTACTGGCCTACTATGGAAAAAGACTCATGTCTTTGTAACAAAATGCCGCCAATGCCAAGTTCATGGAGACTTGATACATGCGCTAGCATAGGAGCTTCGTCCTATAATGTCACCATGGCTCCTGGGTCTAATGGGGACTCGACTATAGGTAAGATCCACCCACATCATCTTAATGGACACAAGTTCATTACTCTACCAATCGAAGCACTCACGGCGGATTGTGCCATTCCTATGACATACACACTGACACGATTTCTAGATTTATCCCGAACTATATCATCCGGTTGATATGGTGTCCCCACCATAATCACCTATAATGGTCACCATTTAAGAACCACAGCAGAGTTCCACACTGTGTGATGAATTTCATATCCAACATCACTTTTCCACCATACCCACAAGGTGTAACAGCCAAGCTGAGGTATCTTAACAAGACCATTATTAGAATTCTCAAGAAGATCACAATGATGCCGGTCGTGGATTGTATTTACAAATTTTAACTCCCCGCTTTAGGCTTATCGCATAAGTATCCGTACTCCAATCGGTGCTACCCCCATATTCACTTGTCTTTGGATCTGAAGCTATTTTACCTATTGAGGTCAAGATTCCTTCCCTAAGGGTATCCCTGAAAGGCCATATTGATGATGAAGAGTACCGAGTGTCGAGACTCCATGAGCTAGAATTTTTAGATGAGCGAAGACAGAAGGCATTAGACCATCTTCAAGCATACTAGAATCGCCTTCATCGTAGCTATAATAGGAGGGTCTTGAACAAAAACTTTGACATTGGTGACTTGGTTTTAATGGAAAACCCAAAGAATCAAGTAGAAAGAGACAAACCAGGAAAGTTTGAACCTAATTGGTTAGGACCTTATATTGTCATAGAAGCTTTTGGATCAGGAGCGTACCAACTCTCTACTCCTAAAGGGAAGCCATTGTCCTCACCAATCAACAGTATGCATTTGAAGAAGTTCTACTCATAGCTTCTGGGAGCTTTTGTCTTAATTAGCAAAAATACAAAAAAAAAATCAGAAAAAAATAAAAATAAAAATAAAAAAAAATTCATTATCAAGGTGAAAACCTGGCAAACAGGCATCTTGGTAACACCAAAAAAATTAGATAATCTGGAAAATAGTGAAGACAAATCATTCGTCCAATAGTGAAAACCACTTCGGTGGCACTTTGGATAGGTACCATGGTGAAAACCTGGCAAATAGGCGCCATGTGTACTCAACTCTGCTCCTTTGTCTACTATTATTCTAATCTACCCTGTACATACACCCTATCCTTGTACATAGTCCTTATCCCTGTACATACACCCTATCCCTGTACATAGTCCTTATCCCTGTACATACACCCTATCCTTGTACATAGTCCCTATCATTGTATATAGTCCTTATCCTTGTACATACTACCTATCCCTGTACATATCCCTTATCTTTCCTATCCATAATTTGTATATACCATTCATAATAAGTGGTAGTCTTTCCCATAACTTGGAACAATTGACATTGAGAGCATTTAATATCCCCCGTTTTACACTATTCATAATCAATTGGTCTTATACTTGACTGGGGGCAGACACTTGACATGTGTCATATTGGTTCTTACATTGGTTGTGTTGAAGACGTAAAACCATAGAAAATCCACAAACATTGCAAAATGACCTGAGAAAACACAAAAACATCAGAAAACTTCAAAAAGACAAAAAAAATCAAAACCATTTCAAAAATCCAAAAACAGAGTCAGAGTCAGTCGCACTTGTCAGTCTTTGTCATTTGTCGAACTACGTTGCCTCTGCGATTGGATGTAGGCAAGGCCATCTGCCGATGTGCCCCCGAGGCATTAGGTCAGTCCGTTTAGGTTTGTCTGTATAAAGTCATGAGTCAATCCATATGTCTATATGACAAGGTCATTGGTTGTGTCGAACTACGAGGTCTCTGCATGTATAACGTAGGCAAGGCCATCAATCGATGAGCCCTCGAGGCCGCACTAGGTCAGTCCATTAGGGTTTGTCACATTCACTTTCACACACGTCTTCTATTTGTAGTCAGTCTTGTCGGTCAAGTCAAGTCGAACTACAAGGTCTCTGCATGTATAACGTAGGCAAGGCCATCAATTGATGAGCCCCCGAGGCCACACTAGGGCAGTCCTTTAGGGTTTGTCGTCACACACAGTCAATTGTCCACACATCATATCAAGTCATGCATCAATCTGGTGAACAAGTTAGCAATGTCTCTAAGTCAAATCATACAACTTGCCAAACAAAACAATCAAAACAGATCAGCTAATGTCTACTACAGGATGTGCCCTTCTTGGAAACAAATGTTATCAAAACAATCAACCTATGTCTTATACAGGATGAGTCCTTCCTGCATAATCGATAAGGTCAAGCATAGCCTTATACAGGTTATCACATCAATGGCATCTGACTCAACGTCTTATACAATACATGTCTTTCTGAAACCAGGCTTTGTAATGCCTTATACAGATAGTCATAACATCAAAACCAGACTCACAGTCTTATCTGGTATGTGTATCTCCTGACATCAGGCTCTATCAATCAATCCTTCTATCAATCAACAAATCAAACAAACAAATCATGTTTTGGCAAATATTTTATTGGCTTTTTGACTTTATGGCTTATTTATCTTATCGTTTATCTTGTATTGATGACTGGGATTCACGTTACTAGCTTTCTCAAGGATGTCCCATGAAGGATTTAGAGAAGCAACGATATATCAGAATTCTATTTTCTTTGACTGTTGTCTGTAAACTGTCTTTTAACTTTGATTGTTGAGTCATGTTACTAGTTTCCTCAAGGATGTCCCATGAAGGATTTAGAGGAGCGATGACGTTTCATGACCCGTCTTTTCTTTTGTTTGCTGTCTGTGGTTTGTCCTGGCAAAAAGACTTGGGCAACTTGTGCCCTTAGTATGAGTTAATGACAATCCTTGTCTGTGACTGTCTGTTATTAGCAAGTGGATGACTTTGCACACCTTGATCTATTTCATATCATGGTGTTTTTCTCCATTTGTATTAGTCCTGCCCAATGATGATAAAGTTTAGTACCTTTTGTGATACAACGAAACATCGAAGATTGCTAATACTAACATCTATCTCCTGTCTTTCGTTCTTACTCAATCTTTCTTTTTGCACTAACATTTTTTTTCTTTTCTACATCTTCACCACCCTTATCTATTTTAGTCTATCCTTTTTTCTTTCATCTTCTAGTTCTCTCATCAATTTCGAGAGCACACTCATGTTCTTTGAACCCGCCTGTCCTCCCGAGGGGGCATACCTTCATCTGTTTTACACTGGGGCATGACTGAGCCATATTTCTTATCGATTTTCTTTGACACAATGCCTAAGTGACATTGTTTCAAAGAGGGGCAAATGTAGACACTGAAATTTGGTTTAGGCCAGTGACTTCAATATTCTTCGTAATTCTTATTCGTCATGGTCATGATTAAATAATCTTAATTATTTAATTAATTCATCTTAACATTAATTCTTCTATTGATTAAATAATCTTAATTATTTAATTAATTCATCCTCTTTTATTTCTTCTATTAATTAAATAATCTTAATTATTTAATTAATTCACACTTTTCTTTATTCTATCTGATTAATTAAATAAACACTTTTATTTAATTATGTTACTAATTAACCTTATTCTTCTTGTCAAATTAAATAAATTCTTATTTAATTTATTCTTTATCATATTTCAACTATAATTAAAATAAATTCATTATTTATTTAATTATTCATTTAAAATCCTTTATCATTTAATTAAATAAATCTTATTTATTTAATTATTCTTCAATATAGAGTCTTGAATTAAATGAATTATTTAATTCATTAATTCTATTTAACACATTCCTCTATATTTGGATAATTATGAGTTATCAGTATTCACTTTCTAACATCTATTTTAATCGATCAAGGTCTATTGATTTATATAGTAATTGGCATCTCGAGTAATCTCTTCGTGAAGTCAGTCAATCATCCAGTTCTAACTCAATTGCGTGTACATGCAGATTAATTAAATATTCTTATTTAATTAATTAAGTGTTGTGCGTGCATTCAAACAGAGAGTCGTTATAATCAATCTTCATCTTTGTCATGCAAAGATATTTCTTATGTTTTTGAATGCCGAATTGAAGATTAAATCATTTATTTAATCTTTAATTCTATTTCTAATTCAAATCACTCATGTCATCACTGTCAGTTATCAGAATGCATGTCTAATCAGCCAATCTCAACCGTCCGTTGATCTTTCGATCTTGGCCTGTCGTTCGAATAATCAATTTTCTATAAATTGATTTGTCATTCTTCATTCCAATCTCTCTCGCGAAATCTTATGACTTTTGAGAGCACACTTTGTCTTGAATCTTTGATATTTTGCTAATCACTATCTTATGCTATACTTGCACAAACTTGAAAATCTGAGGGCAATTATACTACACAAGCAAAATGGAGAAGGGCAATCGAGATGAATCATGGAAATACATTTGAAAATTGGTGAAATTGTTCTAGTTTTAATTACATTTTTACTTTCCCATGTTCTTTGTTGCTTAACGAATGAATTTGCATTTTAGATTTTAGTATTGTGTGCATGTGTGCTTCTAATGATCTTCTTTGTTGTCTATTGTGCAAAGCTTTTATTTGGTGTTACAAGAAGTCCTAGCGACCTTGGTGAGTCTTGCCAATGATGAAGAGTCTTTGGAATAGCTAAAAGATCTCAGAGTAAAGTCTTAGCGAAGGGCGATGTCTTGGTGACTATTGAAAGCTTCGGGGTGACAATAGAGATCTCAGAGAAACCTCTCGGCGAAGGTGTTAAGTCTTGCCGACTATTCTTTGGAGCTCGGTATGACAAATGACTTCGGCATAACCTTTGGAGGCTCGTTGGGATGTCTTGGTGAGAGCGATACTCTTGCCGAAAGGAAAAGTAAAGCCGATACATGTTGTAATCTTGGTGAAACATCTTGGCAACTACGGTAACTCTTGGCGACGTCGATATGAAGGTTATGTGGCATCAGCGAGACACTGTTAGTGTCTCATCGAGATGCCAACATAGTGCGAATTTTGTTGACCATTTGACCGTCCTATGTGGAGTCTCATGGACCAATAGGAGAAGCCGAATCTGAATAGTTGGAAGACAATCAGTTGTGATGGTTCTATGAGGAAGTTCGATAGACAGGGAATGCCATGGATCTACTCTGTGATTGCAGATTGTAATCAGTTGGTTGGATCGACGAATGGTTGAGTGATTGGATCAGTAAATGAATTCTATTTTGTAAAGACTATAACTCGAAGGTTCCTATACAAGAATGTTCATGGTGAATGTTGTATTATGACACCAGAAAGATAAGTCTGGCATTTGTATGTAATCTCTGTTACTGTAATACAAAGTGATTTCTCTTGGTGTGGTGGGTTTTTCTCCTGTAAGGGTTTTCCCACGTATATCTAGTGTTCACGTGTGATTGCCAAATACTCTATTTCTGTTATCTGCTTCATAGTGCATCTTAGTTGGACTATAATTGGAAAAATTAAAAGTATATTTGCATTCTTTCCTAAGGTATTGACATTAGGATAATTGTTTCAGCATCTATTTTTCCTTACAAGTGGTATCAGAGCCTGGCCAGTTGTGTTACCCTTGTGGGTACGTTGGGTTTTTTGAGTCAATTCTGTTCAGTGGGAGTCTTGTAGAGTTTGTTATTTTTGTTTACAGGCTGGGATGGCTAGCACATTTGGAAAGTTTGAAATAGAGAAGTTCAATGGCAGTAACTTTGAGTTGTGGAAACTCAAGATGGAGGATCTTCTAGTTGATCCTGATCTGTGGCTTGCAGTGTTTGGAACTAAACCTACAAGCATGAAGCAAGAAGATTGGGACCTTACAGATAGGAAGTGTAAGGGGCTGATAAGGCTCTATTTGGAAGACTCAGTGCTTCTGAATGTGCATGAGGAGAAGACTTCCTCTTCTTTGTGGAAGAGACTGACATCTATTTATCAGGGGAAGTCCTTGGTGAATAAATTGTTCCTGAGGAAGAAGTTGTATTCTTTGAGAATGCAGGAAGGAGGGTCTATAGATGATCATTTGAACACATTTAATATGCTGCTTGCTCAATTGACATCTGTTGGTGTGAAGACTAAAGAAGAGGATCGCTGTATGCTTCTATTATGTTCTTTTCCAGACTCATGGGATCATTTGGTGATGGCGATTGGGAGTACAACATCCGGGCCAAGATGGAAGATGTTGTTGCATCTTTTGCTATCGAAGAAAGATGAGAAAGAAATCTTCTAAGACAGACTAAGGAAGCTTTTGCTATCGAGGAAGATCGAAAAGAGAAAGGAGCAAAGAAGGACAAGAAATGTGAATTGAAATCGAGGGGAGAGATCAAAGTCTCCGGAAAAAGTCCAATGAAATACCGAACTAAGTGGGAAACCCGGCCGCGTTCAAAGGATTGTAAAGAGGAGAAAAAGAAGAAGGGCTCTTCCAATAATGGTTCTTCTCATAGTGATGATGATGCCTTCATTGCAGCCTTGGCTACTCAGACATCAGATGATGTTTGGCTGATTGATTCTGGAGCATCTTTCCACATGACATCTCAGAATGGTTCACGGGTATGAAGAATACACGGTGGAAAGGTGTACTTGGCAAGTGATTCAACTTTAGAGATTGTTGGTCGTGGAAGAGTCATAATGTCACCTCCGATGGCGTATGAAGGGAATCAATAATAATGCATATACCGTGTCTAGCTCAAAACTTACTGTATAGCGTCGTAATGATAATGATTGCAAGTTACCTTCTTTGAAATGGCTGCAAGATGACCAGGAGGTTCAATGGTGCCGCTGTGAGTGCCTCGGACCGGTACCTATGGGCCAAGCTGGATGCACAGTTGTTCAATGCAACAGTTCCTGAAAGTCACCTAAAGTACGCCATGGAGGTAAAGAGGGAATATCCTATCTTATGTAAAATAAACTCTATACAAAACTTCCGCAGAGAAGACCATGTTGCATCATAGGTTAGGCCATTATAGGAGGTCGTCCGGAAGAATAAAAACCGTTGAGGGGCTTGAAGATTGTAATCTTGAATTTGAATTCTGTGAACACTGTATATATGAAAAGCAGCACCGTGTTTCATTTTATTCTAGTCCTCATAAATATTTTGGTTTGTTAGACTATATTCATTTGGATGTGTTTGGTCCAGCAGATGTTCCTTCTTTGTCTAAATCAAGATACTATGTGTTGTTCATTGATGATATTTCAAGAAGAGCATTTGTTTATTTTTTGAAAAGTAAATTAGCAATGTTCAGTCGATTTAAGGAATTTAAGAACCTTGTTGAAAATTTGACTGGTAGAAAAATAAAATGCTTAAGGACTGTTAATGGCAGTGAATTTTGTCTGCGAATTCCCTGGTGGATACCGTAGAAGACCATGGAATTAAAAGACACAAGACTACACCTTTCTACTCACAACATAATGGAGCTGCGAGATTCAATAGGATATGGATGGAGAGAGCATGAAGTATTTAGTAGTGTTGGCTTGGAGGAGAAGTTTTGGGTTGAGGTCAGATTCATCGATAAGTTATCTAATTCATTAATCGTTTCTCCAAATCCTACTCTTGTTGAGAAAACATCTTTGAAGTGGTTCCGTAAGAAGCCCTTAGACATATTCTAGCTCATCGTGAGGTATATGCATATGCGTCGATGAAAATATCTAAATTGGAGAACAAGGTCGCCGATGTATATTACTCAGAGGGCTATAGTGTTACTGCTAAAGGATACAAGCTTTGAACTCATGGTGAAGGCTCCCCAGATAACAAAAGCATAATTCATTGTGAGTCAAGCCTTCTACCTTGATCTACACAGACAAAGTCAAAAAACAATAAGGATGTAGCATTAATTCCTCTTACACCTGAGAAAGAGGAATTGGAACTGAGGTAATTCTGAAACCCAGAGAGCTGATGTTCCTCGAAGTTTGGAAGATAGCTGAATGATCCCTGCACTCTCACCACTGAGGAGGTCAACCCGAGAAAGAAACAAACTGTGACAGGGAAGGGTTCTCATTGATTGATTCTACTTGTTTCTATGCTTTGATTTCTAGGCACCGATGAGCCTAGGACTATAAAAGAGGCTTAATAAGACGTCCAATTTGAGATCTTGGTTGGAAACCATGAACGAAGAGATGGCATCATTGGATAAAAATGAAACTTGGAGTTTGGTGCCCTTGCCTAAAGGGAGAAAACCTGTGGGTTGCAAATGGGTATTTAAGAAAAAGATTGGTTTGAATGGCAGTGTAGAAAAGTATAAGGCAATACTGGTTGCAAAGGGTTATTCCCAGGTAGAGGGAGTTGATTATGGGGAAATATTTTCTCCTATAGCAAAGCTGACATCTATCAGATTTCTTTTGTCACTTGCAGTAGCATATGACTTAGAGGTAGAACAGATGGATGTGAAGACAACATTTCTTCATGGTGATCTTGAAGAAGAAATCTATATGTCCCAGCCTGAGCACTTTGTTGAGAAAGGTAAAGAAAAACTGGTATGCAAATTAAAGAAGTCTCTATATGGGTTAAAGTAGTCACCGTAGAATGGTACCAGAAATTTGATACCTTTTGTATTGTCTTTGGATTTGTAAGATCAAAATCTGATCAATCGCCAGATAATATAAAGATGAAAGTGATCGAAGTTCTTGTTATTGTCTGGCGCCACGTTCACAAGTTCAGCGTCAACGATCCGGAACTTGTTCAGTTCGCCTGCCCAGCGACCTAAGCGCCAGCGCGCGCGAGTCTGCGGTTGTTACAACTCAGTGACGCAGTGGAAGAATAGAAAACTATGGCTTAGTCAGAGTAAGTATATCAGGACTGTCCTTAAGAGATTTTGTATGAATGATTGCAAATAGCTAGTGGTTCTAGTCATGCAAGGAATGAAGCTATTTGTTGAGGACTGTCCAAAATCTTCTACTAAGATGGAGGACATGACTAGTGTACCCTATGCTAGTGCAGTAGGCAGTCTGATGTATGCAATAAATTGGCATAAGGCCACATGCATTGCCCGCCAGCTGGGAGTAATTTAGTTGATTTTATGGCTAATCCAGAAGAACGATTGGGATGTCAGAAAGAGTTTTCAAATATTTGAAGGGCACTTCAAATTTTGCTTTGTGTTACCATGCTGGAACCTGGTTGAATCATAGCGATCCTCCCAGATTCGAGGCTATGTGGATTCTTAACGCGTGGGACATTGACAACAGAGGTCCACCGGATACATTTTCATGATGAATGTTGGTGTAGTGAGTTGGATGAGCAAGCGCCAGGCTGTAGTCACTTTCTCCACTATGAAGGCTGAATACATGGTAGCTACTCATGCTTGTAAAGAAGCTGTATGGTTGAAACATTTGTGTTCTAACATTGGTTTTGATGCAGGGGAAATAACTATTTTTTGTGATAGTCAGAGTGCAATTTGTCTGGCAAAGAACCCTACTTTCCATGCCAGGACGAACAATATAGACGTATAGTACCATTTTGTACGAGATATGGTGGAGGATGGAAAGGTCAGTTTGGAAAAGGTTGATACTCTGGAGAATGTTGTAGATTCATTGACAAAGCCAGTGAGCACAGACAAGTTCAGGTGGTGTGCCCGTTCAATGGGCCTTAGTGCCCATGATTTTCAGTAAGTTATGTTGTGCTCTGGAGGCGCCTGTGTGATCTTCGTCAAGTGGGAGATTGTTGGAAGTATGCCTCAATAATCACAGGCTGAAACCTCCATTAGATTCAAGTTGGTGTGACATCTTCATTGTCTAGCCGACTAGCAGTTTGATTCATTCTATTTTGAACAGGTCGCTGTGACCTTACAAAAGTCTTGCCAAAAGGTTACACTTTGGAGCTATCACTGTGACAAGGAGTGTTCGGTATGACCTCTTAGCGCTCGAGAAACCTCTGGCCGACAGGCCATTCAATCGTGTATTGGGGAGACTCATGGTGACCACGAGCTTTGGGGTAGCTTGTAGCTACTCAGTGAGAAGTCCCAATGAAGTGTTAATGTTACACTGACGGTGGCTCAAGTGTTGGCTATTAGGGTAACTCAAAGATCCTAGGAAGACGTCTCAATGAACGTTGAGGGTCTCACCGACAGAAACACCTTTTGAAGTCTTCGGTGTATCTTGTGGTCTATCAGTAAGAAGTCTTACCAATGAACAAATGTCTCACCGACGAAGGTTCAAATGTTGGACATTGGTGTAACACAGTGGTTTTGGTAAGAAGTCCCAGTGACCTTTGTGAGTCTTGCCGATGATGAAGAGTCTTTGGAATAGCTAAGAGATCTCAGAGTAAAGTCTTAGCGAAGGGCAATGTCTTGGCAACTATTGAAAGCTTCAGGGTGACAATAGAGATCTTAGAGAAACCTCTCAGTGAAGGTGTTAAGTCTTTCCAACTATTCATTAGAGCTCGATATGACAAATGACTTCGACATAACCTTTGGAGGCTCGTTGGGATGTCCTGGCAAGAGCGATACTCTTGCCGAAAGGAAAACTGAAGCCGATACATGTTGTAAGCTCGATGAAACATCTTGGCGACTACGGTAACTCTTGGTGACGTCAATATGAAGGTTATGTGGCATCGGCGAGACACTGTTAGTGTCTCATCGAGATGCCAACATAGTGGGAATTCTGTTGACCTTTTGACCGTCCTATGTGGAGTCTTGTGGACCAATAGGAGAAGCCAAATCTGAACAGTTGGAAGACAATCAGTTGTGATGGTTCTATGAGGAAGTTCGACAGACAGGGAATGCCATGGATATACTCTATGATTGCAGATTGTAATCAGTTGGTTGGATCGATGAATGGTTGAGTGATTGGATCAGTAAATGAATTCTATTCTGCAAAGACTGTAACTCGAAGGTTCATGTACAAGAATGTTCATGGTGAATGCTGCTATATTATGACACCAGAAAGATAAGTCTGGCATTTGTATGTAATCTTTGTTACTGTAATACAAAGTGATTTCTCTTGGTGTGGTGGGTTTTTCTCTCGTAAGGGTTTTCCCACGTATATCTGGTGTTCATGTGTGATTGTCAAATACTCTATTTCTATTATCTGCTTCATAGTGCATCTTAGTTGGATTGTAATTGGAAAAATTAAAAGTATATCTGCATTCTTTCCTGAGGTATTGACATTAGGAGAATTGTTTCCGCATCTGATTTTCCTTACATGAACCATATGGTCAGATTCACCACATGCTTGACTCTATGACATGAAAGTGTGCAACTGGAGATTCAAATTTCTCCCCAGTAGAGTCACCAATCAGTTGGTGTTTTTTTAAGGAACCAAACTTGATCTTACCACTTACCTACGGATATGCTAGAATTTGATGGTTAGCAAGGCTAAGGATTTCCCAACAAATGAGTAAGGATTCTAAGGCCCTTACTCCTACTCTTCGAGCTTTGTGAAACCTAGGAGGGTAATCCTTGACATGTCCATATGAAATTTATTCAATCAAGAACACATCCACATATAGATAAATTCCTATAAACTGCAAGTAGATAGTATTCATTAAAGATCTAGGCATCTTTTAAACAAATCACTATCTATTGCAAGGAATGGAAAGATACTTCAGATTGATACATTATAATTGAAAGTATTTTAAATGATTTGCATTCTCGTTCCAAGCCCTTGGTCAGTGCATGACTAATTTATTTATCTTCAAGATAACCTAATGAAAAGACCAATGCCTTTTCTTAGGGTAATGGAGTCATATTTGCAATAACCAGTAATACTATAGTATTTTAACTCAGTAATTGGTGGACTATTGATATACTACTTTGCAGTATTCAACTCATTGTGTCTAAAACATAACTACTTATCAAATCTTATGCTCTTTCCTCACAAACTTGTTGCCTTATTTTAGAGTTTAATCAATTCTTTGAATTAATGAAAAAATAAATGTATTCAATTAAAGCTATTGAAGACAAACAAAAATATCATTAACCATTTCATTCATAATTTGAAAGTAAATTACATAGGAGAGCATATGCTTTAGAATTGATACTTTCATAGATATACTATTACTACTATAAGACTATTTTAAGATCATTGCACATTAGATCATACCCTAAACTCCTTCCTAATCTATTCATCAGTTCATGTATTTACAATCTGCTCCTTCATGAGCTTTGTTTTTTCCACCTCAACCATTTAGAGACCTAAAACTTGAACCCTTATAACTAGCCATGTAATCCCTTTCATAGAACAAGGGAGCAATAAGGAATAGGCCAAATTACAATTACATTTCATTTTCATTTGAATGCTAATTTCATTTGAATTCAAGACATTCCATAGATAGTTACAAATAATCATTTGTAGAATAGCGGAAAGGAAAAACAAAATTTCACATGATTCATCAAAGGAGACCAACCAAATCACCAAAAGGTAATGCTAGTCATTGAAAAATCCTCCAAACTCCATGTCCACATTGAGCAAAAACATTCTCCATAATACCAACCAGAAGGCTTCCACATTTGCACTAAGAACAAAAACAAAACATATGCTGAAAAGGATAAAAATTCCAACAAGGAAATGTTATCATCATAAACAAAATCTAGGACCAAGATGTTATCTTGCTCAGTCAACACCCTAGTAGGCACGTCCACTCCGTGTCTTTGTAATAACCAGAGAAACCACCACTTCATCCTCATTAGATTCCATTAGAATAGCCATGGTGAGTAGGTACTAGCGGTAACCTAAATCAGTTTTAGCCTCACTACCTGAGGGACTATCTAAGATTTCAATGGGAGAGTTATGTTGTCCCATGCAAGCCCGATGATACTTATTCTTCCTTTTTGCTTCCCTCATATATTTCACAGACTCTTTCTCTTTAAACTTGGTCGCTTCTCCCAAAACAACTCTACTCCTCAGATGATAAGTTCTATTGACACCTTCTTGCATAGATTTCTTACCATGAGCACTCCTTTTTCCCTTTTCCTTTGGAGTTATAAGAACACCAGGTGTTCCTTGTTCATTTTTAGGGATATCATCATGGGACTCAAAAAAATTGAGTCTCCTAGACCTTCTAACTAGGGAGGAAAATACATTGGGTTTACTCATCTTTTGTAAAGAAACTTCAAAATATTTGCAGAACAGAGACAACCCCAACAACATGCAATCCTTATCGACTTATGTGAAATTCAACCAAGAATTCCTGCACAAACCCTAGGTCACAAACTTATAGAGCCTATGATATTTTTTCCAAAAAAACCAATTGATAATCAACCAACCTATAAGAATGTAGACATCAACTTACTCAGGAAAGAAAAGCTTACCACCCCTGTAATTCCTCAACACAATCACTCTCATCATCCTCATCCTAGACTTAAGCCTAACTCCTTGGTTTTTAATTGCAATTGTGTAGGAAAAAATGACTTCCAACTCCCATTTATTGAGCAACTTGAGCAAATCAACCATTAATGCTCAAAGGAGGTCAGCACGAGTGAGCAGATGATCAACTGCTAGATTTTGAATCACAACCATTAATATCATTGATGCTTTAAAACTTGCTTATCATCTCCAATAATTGCATAAAAGCAATCATTCACACACCTCAAGATTGGATGTGGGCAACTCTCCATGTGTCTTTTTCCATTACTACTCACTTGCACAAAGAAAAATGGCTATTATGTCCATATCTTCAGTTTTGAACGTCAGTCATTGATCTCTGTGTGTGAGATGGTGCATTGAATGACTCCGATCGAGTCAATAATGTTTGAATCTCCCTCACCATTGCTTTCCAATCCTTTAGCCAATGAAAATATGCTGACTGGATGATGACTCATTCACTATGTTGGCTCCACCCGCATTCCTCAATGATAGAGGGAATCCAAGTGTTGTTGCCCACTAACCACACTACCTTTTAGAAACTATTATTTTAATCTCATGGCGTGAGCGGGGAATGACTGAGATCTAATCTCAACATCACATCATAGCCATTGATTTGCAATCCTTAAGCACCGAGCATGATAGTGGAGAATGGGATGCACACCTATAGTGGAACATGTGTTAGCAGCCCACTGACCTTGTTGCATTTTAGAAAGCATTATTTTATTCATGTGGGGCTAGTGGGGAATGACCAGGATTAAACCTTTAAATCAATTGGTCAACAAATTTTCATGTGCAACAAAGGTTAGTTTTATAAAGGGACTCGACTAGGTCGATGGGACTAGGACCCATGGGAACTAGTGACTTAAGACTTAAGTCATTTTAATAAGAAATACTTTTCTCGACTATAGGAAAATTAAAATGGTGGGATAATATGTTGATGACTATTGAACCTAAACCAAGGAGTCGGTAATATCATGTTCGTGATGGCTCAAGTGATAACTCAGGTAACTGGTAACCGAGTGTAACAGATCAACAAAGGATTAGAACACTTGATGGTTTGAGACCATACAATTTGAAATGAGGGATTTTAAAACAAAACCCTAAATGCTATCCTTGGGAATAGAGGCAATGGATCATGATAAGGAAAAAACTAGCTCATTTTTTTTTTAGAATTTAAGAAGCTCTACCAAGCCAAGAATCCCATGAGAAAAATATTAATGAATTCTAGAGGTCTTTCTCCACTATCTTACAGTAGATGAACAAGGACGAGTCCATAAAGGAAGAGATAAAGGAACAAGTGGTAGAACTAATTTCCTACATACAATAATGGACCTCATCTGAGGAAGAAGGTCCAAAAGAATCACCTACACCTATCCTACTTTCAAAGGAGGAGGTGAATAAAATAGAAAGAATGAAGAATTGCACTAAGTCCACTTCAGACTGGTTCAAGAGAGTTGTTGACATAGGTGACAAGGGCATACATTATGTTGTCAGTGTGCATAATCACTTCATGGCCCCAAGGAAGGAAATTGAACCACAGGTGGATACATGCAAAGACTTCCCCGAGCTCTTCACGATTACATATCGTAAGTTGCAAAGCATCCTAAAGCTATCTCCAGAGGTCTAGGAGAAAGAACTGGCCTTGCCTAGGAATAATCATAGCCTACTTGATGATTGGCTGCACACTCTTGAGTTTAGAAAGGTAATGTTGGAAAGATCATTGATAGAACTAGACCACATCTAAGCCAACATTGTTACTCACTTGGATGATGTGGATGACCTCCTAAAATTTATGACTGGCTATGAGGTGCCTACTTTAGAACTAGATTTGGGAAAGATAAAGTACAAATTCTACAAAAAGATGGAACATGGCACCAACGATACTTTATCAGCTGATTTCGTGGACTTTGTTGTGCGGGTTTTCTCATGGTTAGAACAGATGGTCAAAGAGGGGGATGTATATGTAAATTATCATGAAGAAATGGTCAATGATTTTGAGGGAATCTCCTTTTGCATCACCAAATTATATTTCAAAAAATGGTACAAGCTTCAGGTTGTGATTGGGAAGTTCGTGGAGTTTTCTAATTTTTAGAAGGAAGTTGGAAACCTAGTGATAGTTGATGAATATTTGTCAAAATAGCTCATAAAGCTAGAAGTCAGCTAAAAGACAAAATAGACGAGAAGAAAAAATACGGAAAAAGAAAAAGGTCTATTTTCATATTGTACTATATTGGGGGTAGGTGAAACCCTAAGTTAGAATGAATCTTGTCCATTCCTTCTTCTTTTTGAAAATTATAAATAGGGGCATCCTCTCATTTTCAAAGGGATACATGAGTTGTTGTGTAAAGACATGTTGCTGCAAAATATATTAGAAAAATATTTTTTTAATGGTTTCTTGTGTGTTGATCTCCATGTGTGCATGATTTTATCTCCAATAGTTAATTTTAGCTTTTTTATTTCAAGTTTAAGTTCATTTTTAGTTAGTAGTAGTTCATGTGGTGCTTTAATGGTGGATGTATGCTAAAGTGTTTGATGCACTTTCAGCTCATAATTTTGGCTATTTGTTGATGACAAGTTGTATAAACTTAGTCTGATCTTATTTATTCATGCTTAATAGGTGAATATATAGTCTAGAAATCCAAAGACTCCTTGAAGATTGTGTAAGGCCCCACCCTGCATGTGATTAATACAACCCTAATTGCCACATACCTTACCCAAATAGATAGCTATATATATTACAAGTGATAAATAAGGTGATTTTGTGTGGCAACAATATTGTATATTATTTCTTTACTGTATGTTTATTGCAATCACCATAAAAGGTGTTATATAGTTGTAACATGGGGAATTTGAATGAAATTATAATTGGGAAGCAAAGGAGGTATATATATATATATATATAAAGGATAAAGCGTGGAAATAGTGTTGGTGAAAAGTATTGATACTCATAGTACTGTATGCTTAATAAATAATATATTCATATAATTAAAATTCAGTTGCATGTAAGGTCATTATTAATAGTTAAATATTAAATGTTATTTATTTACTTGCTGAATTGGATTGTCATTTTGGTAAAGGTTAGATTATTTGGTTAAAATTTGAAAGTATTCCTCTTTATATAAATTTGCATATCAGTACATGTTAGAAGATTAATCTTTACTTGGTAAAGGTTATTCTTTAATTGTAATTATTTATTAACTTGTAGGAATATTCCAAAGGAATCCCTACAAGTCTTTTGTCCTTTTTGTCATCTCACACATGTGTGAGGATGGCTTATTTTTAATTCCTTTATTAAGGAATATTTGTAACCACCTCCTTAAGAGGTGACACTTTACACACACATAGATGAATGGTGGCATTCATTGAGTTGGGAGTTACATTATAACTCCTTCTTCTCACCTCTACTTATTGAGGTGCCTCTCCTCTCATTCTTCAAGGCTCATGCAAGCAAGCTAAGGCTGAAGCTCTCTCTCTTTGTATTATTCTTTAGGCATTTTGCCTCCATTCATAATATTGGGGTTTTTTCTTGTTTTTCCCCTTAACAAATTCTTGTGTCTCTCTTGCTTTGGTGGTGCTTGGTTTGGCTACTTCAATTTATTTGGTAATCTCTTTCCTTCAAACAATTGCTCTTTATTAGTACTTTCCATTGCTCTTTTTTATTTCCTTTCATGGTATCAGAGCTTGGTATTACTAATATTTTGTGAGCTACATTGTTGAAGGTTTACCAGATTTTTCAACACACCATTGGAGGCACTCAAAGAGAAAAAGAGAAGAGCCAAAAGTCTAATCTTGTTTTTTGTTTGATATATTTTTCTAACCATTGTGCAGGATTTCTTATCTAAATATTTCTAAGTTTTTCAAATTTCAATTTTGTGCAATATATTTTGCATGCATGATTTATTTATTTATTTTTGCATAAAAATTTAAAAATCCATTTTTTGCATATTAATTTTTTTGTAAAAAATCAATTTTTTTTAGGGGCTGTAACTCTAGTTCAGAAATTCTTTTTAGAAAAAAGCTAATCTATTTTTTTTGCAAATCTATATATTAGATCTGTAAAAAAAATCCATTATAATTTGCATGCATGTTTATTTTTTTGCAGATTTTTAGAAACCCTCAAATAAAGGATTATAGTTCAGTCTTTTTAAAAAAAAAAAAAATATTTCTGTATGTCATAATTTGCATGTTCAAATTTCTGTAAAAAAAATCAATTTCTGTAAATAATTTTTTTTTTTTTTACGGATCTAACCCTAGTTCCAATTTTATTTTATTTTTTTTAAAAAAAGACTAATCTGCTTTTTGCAAATCTCTAAAAAAAAAATCTCTATATTCTACATATTTGCATCTTTGCATGTTCGAATTTCTGTAAAAAAATCAATTTTTTTTAAGCTCTAACCCTAGTTTAGAAATCTTTTCAAATAAATCAAATAAATCTTTCTTTTTCAAACTTGACACGTTCTTACAGAAGTTTTTTTTTAAATAATAAATAAATATCTAAAACCCAAATTTTTATTCATACAGTAAATAATAAATTCAAATAAAAAAACTTTTGCAGCCCTTGCCCCTCTGTTGCTCGAACCATGGCTTTTTGTTGTAATCTTGGCCCTTGAAAAAGCTGCTAAATATCCCCTCTGGCCTGCTGCTTCGAAAAAGCTGCTAAATATCCCCTCTGGCCTGCTGCTTCGTCTCTCAAAACCCTTGCTGTTGCTTCTCCTCACACTTCACCTCTTACTTGCCTCTTTTCTATTTCCTTTCAAAAAAGCAGAGGGAAAAGAGGTAAAATCTCTTTTGTTTTAAAAAAGATTTCATTTTAAATGAAAAATCTTTCCCTCCCACGTAGGAGGTAAAAGTTTCTTTTTATGAAAAATGTGTTTTTCCTCTTTTTAAAGAATCTTCCTATTTTTAAGGTTTTAAAAAAAGTTTAATCTTTTAAATCTTTCATTTCATATTTATTAGTTTATAACTTTAAAACTTTAATGTAGTTTTATTTATTAGTTTTAAATTAATATTATATAACTTTAGTAATTTTTCATAATTTATATTCTTAATTTAATTTTATATTTAAATCAATTAATTTTTTTTAAAATCTAATTTATATTGATATTATTTAATTATATATCTTTTTAGATTGATTATTTTACAAATATAAGATATTTACTTTTTCTCTAACTAAAAGGAGATTGTTTTTAATCAAAAGTGGTATTTTTTTTTAAGCAAATATTTACAATACTTATTATTTTTCTCATAAAGTTGTGATTTTTTATTTTTGGCAATCATGTCAACTTTAATTCCTGAAATTAAATTAAATTCTTCTAACTATCATTCTTGGAAAACTCATATATGCTTTATTTTTCGGTTTAAACATCTTTTAGATGTAGCTACAGATCTTAAATCTAAACCAGGTTCATCTGCATCCAAAGATGAAATTGAAAAATGGAATCTCAAAAATGAAGAAGCCCTTGGCCTCATAGGTATCTCCATGTCACCCGAACTTTATGTTCACATTGGGACATGTACAACTGCCTATGAAGCATGGGGCAAACTCAAAACAATTTATGATAGTACAAATGAATCAAGAAAAATTCAAATTCAAGATCAACTTGAAGATTTGAGGTATTCTGATTTTAAATCTATGGATGAATTTTTATTGAAATTTGATGCTTTAAATAGTCAATTGGATGGTTTAGGAGTTAAATTAGATAATCTTAGATTAATTCATCTTATTCTTAAAAAGTGTCTTCCTAGACAATTTCAACAATTCATTACTAATATTCATGCTCAATTAGCTATTCCTTCTTTAGCTACTCAATTAACTTATGATATTTTTCGTGATTTATTAAGACAAGAAGAGGCTAAGTTAATTCAGTTTGGTACTCTTAAGTCTAATGAACATGCTTTCTTGTCTAATCATAAGCAAAATTTTAAACCTCAATCTAAACAACAACATTATAATTCCAAACCTCATTATAATAATGGCAATGATCCTAGAGAGTTTAACTCTTCTAAGAGACCACATTGCACTTATTGCAATAAGGATGGTCATTGGAAAAATACTTGTTTTAAAAAGAAAAATGAGAAAAAGCCTATGAATCAAAATAATCAACAGTTTCATAACAATGGTAATCAATCTAGACGTGCTTTTACATGTAGTTTTAATGTTTCTAAACCTTTTGAATGGGTTAATGATTCAAGTGCATCTCAACATGTTACTTTACATAAATAGTTTATTTTTTAAATAACTTCACAAGTATTTTATTATTGGACTTGATCAACCCAATAATAGTGTACTTGTTTTTACTCAATTATATTTGGAATATGAAAAGGGGATATTCATGTAGTCATGAATGCATGAATATCATCTTAAATGACTTATTTATACTTAATAATTATTCTCTTCATAGCATGCATTTCCCATTATTCCATCACAATTTTTTTTAAATATTATTATTATTATTATTTATAACTTAAGGTGGATTGATTTGTGGCTTGAGAAATTATCATTCTCTCTACCTAAGTCTTGATCTATTACAATATTTAAAAAAAATCTAGTGTTTCCTTCTCAACTACAATTATGTTGTTTTGAAAAAGGGAATTTGATATTTTATTGTGTCTCATTAATTTGATATTGGGCCTTATTGGTCAATTTGTCTTTTTGATGGATTTATTTCATCTATATATTTTTGAAAATTAAAAGCTCATTGGAGTATTTGCCTTCTTGATGGATTTATTCCATCTATATATGTTTTGCAAGTTAATCACTTTATCAAGTCTCAATGGAGCCTTTACATATAATTTTTGTGCTAGTCGCATTTGCAGTATTGTTGCATAGGGAGCCCTTTCTATAATGAATCTTATATTTTATCAAGTCTCATTGGAGTTTTGGGACCCATGGAAAATATTTCCATCCACTTTGATGGTATGCACTTACTTATTTATGATGAACTTAGATCTATTTTCTTAATTGATGGGGATCAAGTTCTTGAAACTCTTATGTTTCATTATTTTATTGAAGGCAATATGGTTTTTAAAACCATCTTTAGGACTAATTTTCAAAGTCCTTTATTATTAATCTTGATACAATTTCCCTTTACAATACAACAAATGATGTAGTGAGAGGAAACCTAGAACTATTATTGCAATGTCTAGATATATTGACATTTTATAATTTGGGTTATCCTTTCTTTCTATCTTATGGTTTCATTAAAAGTAAAAATGATCCAAATTTATATATTAAGCATAGTGAAAATGATATTGTGATTATTATTTTATATGTTGATGATTTAATTGTCACTTCTAGTTCTAACATTTTGCTTAGTGATGTTAAGTCTCAACTCAATCAACAATTTCAAATGAGTGATTTGGGCCTATTACATTATTATTTTTATGCAAAATTGGAAGACACCTAAAGTGTTGGATTGGTTTCTAGATTTATGTCTAAACCACAAAAAACTCATTTTAAAGTTGCAAAAAGAATTTTAAGATATGTTAAAGGCACTCTTAATCTTGGTCTCTTTTACGATTCAAATTGTGATTTTTCTATAAAAGGTTATACTGATTTAGATTTAGGAGGTGATCCCAATGATGGGAGATCCACTTGTGGTTATTGTTTCTTTGTTGGATCAGGTGTAATCTCATGGAATAGTAAGAAACAACAATCTACTTCTCTTTGTTCTATAGAAGTTGAATATAAAGGTTGTACAAATGCATCTAAAGAAGCACTATGGTTAAGAAGATTACTTGAAGACTTGGGTCTACCTCAAAGGATCCTACTCCTTTATATTGTGATAATCAAAGTGCTATTGCTTTGGCAAAGCATCCAATTTTTCATGCAAGGACCAAGCACATTGCTCTTCAACATCATTTCATTAGAGAGCAAATTGAAGACAAGCAAATTTCTCTTTTGTATTGTAAAGGTGAAGATCAAGTTGCAGATATTCTCACCAAAGCTCTTTGTAAAGATAAATTTCTCTTCCATTGTAAAAATCTTGGATTACAACCCATTGAAGGGTTTGATGTAACTTCCCAAAGTAAAGCTTAAGGGGGGATGTTAGAATATTAATCTTTACTTGGTAAAGGTTATTCTTTAATTGCAATTATTTATTAACCTGTAGGAATATTCCAAAGTATCCCTACAAGTCTTTTGTCTTTTTTTGTCATCTCACACATGTGTGAGGATGACTTATTTTTAATCCCTTTATTAAGCAATATTTGTAACCACCTCCTTAAGAGGTGACACTTTACACACACATAGATGAATGGTGGCATTCATTGAGTTGGGAGTTACATTCTAACTCCTTCTTCTCACCTCTACTTATTGAGGTGCCTCTCCTCTCATTCTTCAAGACTCATGCAAGCAAGTTAAGGCTGAAGCTCTCTCTCTTTGTATTATTCTTTGGGCATTTTGCCTCCATTCATAATATTGGGGTTTTTTCTTGTTTTTTCCCCTTAACAAATTATTGTGTCTCTCTTGCTTTGGTGGTGCTTGGTTTGGCTACTTCAATTTTATTTGGTAATCTCTTTCCTTCAAACAATTGCTGCTATTATTTTCCATTTATACTTTTTATTTTCCTTCGGTACAAATATAATTCAATTAGTTTATTCAAATGATTTGAGATTCAAATTCATGTGTAGCTAATGTTAATTAATAGTTTAATGTTGCTACCTACATTGACATTTAATATGAAGACCTACCTTAACATTAATATTCAAGTTAATGGTGCAACATTATTACTGCCTATTTAATTATTCTTAATAACCCGTATCATGTTACTATCATTAATCTTCATTCTAAAGTCCCCCTTAAGTACTGGTGATTGCAATATTATTACGAGTTTGGTTAACCAATATTAGCAATGTTACACCTCATTTGTAAAGATGTTGGGATAATTTATTAATATTCATTTCCTTTAATACTAGTGCCAATCGTTATTATCAATCTAAATATTTGTATTTCTATTGCAACATTTATTGATTCAAATTATCACCTCACGACTATTTTATTTGAATACCATCAATAATTTATAATAGTATTGTCTCTCTTGATAGCGTTACTACTTTCTTAAACATTTATCATATCCTTTGCTCAAATATTTAAAGGGGTTTATTTACGATTTCACTATAATATTATACCATTAAGATCCATATTAACATTATTAATTACCGTTAATATTTTATTACTATTAATGATTAAGATTAAGCCTAGGAATATTAATATTGGAGATTACTCAATAAATTAGTTGTTGTTGCACAGTGACACTTATGGCAAACATCATTATTACAATTTCAATCTACCAGAATTCACTATCCTTCCTATTGCCATTAAGGCTAACATTGTTGGCCAGCATAATTATAATATTTGTTAGATGTATAAGATTTGAAATCTAGCACCAGGAGGGACGCTAGTTAAAATATTTAGGCTACCTACAAGAAAGTTGAGTTGAATGGGAATGGGCATAAATGTCAGAGCAATGGGGATTTGATAATGGTTTTAAATGCAGGCTCAACTATACCACGTCATTTATAAAGACACTTCCCTTCTTCAGTTTGTCTGCAGATGTGATGGGCATTGAAGAGATAAGCTGAAAGCTGCATACAATAATGAATAAAATCTGAGCTTTTATTACATGCCTTTATTTTTGTTGTCAAGGCTGCTGCTATCAGTCCCCTCATTCCCTCTCTCCGCTATCTAGTTTCCTACCTGCCTCTCTCTCTTATTAGAACCTATCATTTCTTGGGGAGGGGGTGATGGTTATATTTTGTTAATCTGAAAAGAGAAAGGGGTCGATAACAATAGGTTACCCAGAGCACACAAAAACAAAAGGGCGGACATCCACACAACATTGTATGAAGGGTGTGGGAAATGAAGACTCCCCAGTCCTAATATTTAATGTCAACAATATGAGCACTAGAGACACACATAAAGTGGGAGGGAAGCTTGCAACAAAGGGGGATAACTTCCAAGTTGAAAGAAA
This sequence comes from Sequoia sempervirens, assembly GCA_007258455.2. Lineage (NCBI taxonomy): Eukaryota > Viridiplantae > Streptophyta > Pinopsida > Cupressales > Cupressaceae > Sequoia > Sequoia sempervirens. The sequence continues at coordinate 509,208,575 of VDFB02105785.1, forward strand.
AGCCAATGCGAGGGTGCGTGTGTTATTTTCTAAACAAATATGCCTGCAGAGATCTTGACTCAGGTCAGGTACATTTAAATAGTTGGCGCATATTTCACTTTTGGCATATTGAGGAAATTCCAAATAGGAAATAGGAAATTCATGTACTCATTAGTATTAGTATAGAAATTTTTATCCATAAGTATGCAATTCCATTATGTGTATTTGATCTAGCTCTGTAATGGAGTCATAGAAATAGGAGAGAGTAGATCCACAAATATTGGCCAAAAATGTCAATCTAGGTCTGGTATCTATGCATTTGCTCTGAGTCAATTATCTAGCGGTTAAGGTTGTGAAAGTAAATGATAGAAAACATCAGTTCCCTTAAGTATTAAACAGCGGTTGGTTCCCTTAATGTCTGCAACATAGCTTTTGCTAACCCTTTTAAAATTTGGCAGCAGAATAGATTCTACTACATTAACTCACAATACTGTCTTTAACTCTAATTATCTGGCATTATATTATGAGCCAGTCACTCTATGCTTAAATGATCACCACTCACATGTATACTACCAAGGCATGGGTGTCTAGCTTGATCCAATAATAAATAAAACTAGATTAGCCAACAAAAGACTACTTTCGATTATTTTGATGGTTTTCTGCACCATGTTTTAGAAATTCCATTTTGGCACATGCTGGGAGTATACTTGCAAATGTTGAAGAGTTTGATTTGTTTTAAAAAAATATATGTGAGTTGTAATTCATAAAATTTCTATGGTCTTCTTATTAAATAAAACCCATTTTTTTTTGTTATCATACCAATCGCTCTATCTGGTTTAATGTTAACACTAGCATTACAAGCCTAGTTCAATGCTAGCCCACTTATTATGCAGAATCCAAATTTTCATCGTATTCATCACTCCTGCCTTACCAGTTTTATTTGGTGGTGTCAAAATGGGCATTACAGTTCAATAATATCCAATGACTATAAAAATTTAGATCAATTTAAAATTCAACCGAGAATAATATAAATACCTCCATAATTGAGAGGTCTGGTCCAAATATCCATCTACAATATACAACTATTCTTATAAAAAGAAATATTAACATTGTGAGGAGATCTATTTGTGATATGCATTTTCTTGCAATCCGGTGGGAGTTGTGAAAGACATATTTTGTTATTCTAAGTTCATCCATCTTGGAGGATTACTTTCATTTCCCCTCATGTATTTCCTATGGTATAGTGAAATCCAGTGAATGATTTCAGCCAATGAATTTCTGGGATTTTACCCATGCTGGTGGATCATCCATTCTATGGCCCTCTTTATTTTCTAAGTCCCATTCTCTATCCCTAGTTACACTTAGGCTCTTTGTTCTAAGGATGACTTCAAGAAGTACTCTTATTAAAATAGCTTCTGTCTTGATTCAATTAATTCATATAATTATTGATTCTTTATGGTCAGTTGGTCTGCATACCCATTTAAAGGTATTGATTAGTGTTCCAAAGTTACTGGTGAGATGAATACTGGGAGATCCAAAAACCAATAAATATATATGTAAATTTTAAGAAAACATATTATTATAGAATGGCTATTCAACTTCTAATATGTTAAACACAAATAATAATAATAATAATAATAACATTCTAAATTACAATACAACAAAGATTAGTTTTATTTATAATCTTGACATAAACCCAAGCCTCAGCGAAAAAAAAATTTTATCAGAAGCTTTTGAAAGATTGCATTTAAGTATGAGTATTTATTTTATATGCTCCATGTATTACTATTTAGCCTTTGTGTATAGTTTAATTTGATACAAGTAATAAAATTGTGTATGCTGAAATGAATTAAGATATTTTTTTACTGTCAATTGCTGCTGTTTTGGGTGAACTAGAGGGTTGTGTTGTAGAAAAAGAACTGCCCGTGCATGGTTATGATTTTTGCAAAAGTAATTATGGGTTTTGTCCTTCATTCATCCACTATTCTAGAACATTTTGAATTTTTAAATTTGGCTTAGTAATATGAAAGTTATGATAATTTGAATGCTGCTATATTTTGCTGCAAAATAGTAGATCAAAAATTAGTAAGTAGTAATACTGTAAAAATATGTATATATTCCTTATTTTTAGGGAAATTTGTTTCCATCCATTAAAGTTGGCTTAGAGTTATTATATTTATACCATATTGATTGATATGTAATGGTGGAGTGCCATCTCTTGCACTATGCATGTATTGTTAGTCAAGTCAAGTTCCAACTTGTTAGGCATTATTGATAATCCTTATTCTTATAAAGTTCTTTCCTAAATAGTGTGGGTTAAGAGACATTGAGGCATGATAGAATTGTTGTTCAAATTTTTTTTAATAATTGATACCCATGTGTATAAGGGATGCATTTTAAATTCTAGTTAGAATCTCTCATTTGAATTAGAACGAGTTTGGCTAGAATCCTAATAACTTCAAGTATCCAAAATAGTATCAGTCACCTTGTGATTGTAAATTATTATTTAGAGAGGCCATGTATTAAAAGTAAATATTATAGACTTGTTAGAATAATTAGTTCCTCTCTTCTAAACTTAGCATTGTCTTGCTAGATTATTAATTGACTTAAAACAAAAGAGATTATTTTATTATTTTGTAATCTCACTGTATTATGAAATTACATATGTGTGGTTATTCTACTCTTGAGATTAAAATATATATATGGCTATGTATATATGCTTATGGTTGAAATTGTGGTCAATAACACATTGTAAGTGAGATTTTTTTTAAACTGACTTATTACCATAGTGAGTGTGTATTGGAATGGTTAATCAAGATTGAGTTGGTTATTCATGAGGATTGCATGTGCTAGTTGTTTTAGAGAATTCTTGGGAGATCCTATATGTGGTCTAGTCATAATCCTTGACCTTGAACTATTATTACTTATTATTATAGTGTGGAGAGGTGTTAGTGGTTTGAGTTTGAAGTTGATGCTAAGCTATCTTTTGACCTTGTGATTATATTCCTTTGTTATCCAACCATGTGGGAGATGGTTGAAGTCTACTTGTCGAACTACGGTTCCTCTGTGAATTATATACGTAGGCAAGGCCGTCAGAGATGAGCCCCCGAGGAATTAGGTTTGGCCCTAGGATTTGTTCTTTTATTATTACTTGAAACTATTATTGATATCTTACTTGCATAACATGTGTGTCGACTTATGTTTTCTTGATTATTAATGTGTTAGCTGGACTAATTAAGTCTATTTTGATGACTTGATTTCCATGTTCCTTTTGAAAAACCTTCTAGGATTGCACAAGCAATTTAGTTGTCTAACAAAAAATATTCATCTATAACTGGTCAAATGTTGTATGCTTCCTTTTAGTGCCCCCTTTGGTATCAAATTTTGAGAGTTTTACAAGCATTCTTGAGCAAAATTTGATAGCTGTGTTTTGTCCTTAACTATATTTGAGTGTTAAATTTAGGGCATTACATTATGTTTGCTATTTTTAATTAATTTATAAGCAAACTAGTCTTAAACTTGAAATATTAGGCTTTTTTTTATTTTTTAATAACTTTTTGGTTAAGTTTCTTGTAAAAAAAATTATATGGCATCAAACTTAAGACAATTTTCTACACAATGAGACAAAAATATTCAAAAATGTTTAGTTTAGGGTCCAATTATATCTCAGCATACCTGATTTTTAAAAATAGTAATTAAGGCCAATAAAAATTTAATTAAAAAAAAAATTCAACAAAAAATCACAAAAACAATTCCACATCAATATTCATGTTGTTAGCTCTCTTTTCCCAAAATGAATTAGCAAAATACTTTTATTTGGGTCAAAAAGTGGTGTCCGTACACATGCTTGGTATGGTAAAAAAATAGGGACTTTTAAAAAGTGGTTTTTATAGATCCTTATCAAAATTTAATTTCTATAATCTGGGTATTTGAATAATTTATATATTTGGAAACTAGTTTCAAAATTCTAAATTTCATATTATTGACTTTTTTCAAGATTCATTGTGTAAGTGCCTCAAATTTTCAGTCCAAGTGTGACAAATTCTGAAAAACAGCAAAAACACGTCCACTTTTTGAGTTTTTTTTGTACCCAACTTCTTGCATCAGCCCACATTTGAACTTAAATCCTACCTTTTCCTGCTCAAACCTTGAAAATAGGCCAAATGGGACTCATTCACTAAGTTGCATGAATGATTCCCACCTAGATGGGACTCATTCGCCCAAAGTGGTGAATGGGTCCCACAGGGGCTATTTTGCTTGCTAAAATGTCAGGGAATGTGTAAATTAAGTGTATATATTGATATTGTCAGGTTTTTTATTGAAATATTCCTTGGGATTCATAATATGGGATCATAGGGTCCTATTAATGATGATATTAAGGTCATAAATGTAAGAGGGCCCAAAATCCAATGTGAGTGTAAAAAAATATACTTTGCATCATTAAATTAAGGTAAATTTGGGTCTATTTAGCTTAGAAGGGCCCTAAATCCCATGTGGATGTGTAAAACACATTAGAAAACTAGGTTAGGGCCACTTAATTTACAAGCCTCCTAAATTTAATGTGAAGGTGTCAATAAATACACTTTACAACATTAAATTAAGGCAGAGTTAAGTTTATTTAGCTTAGAAGGGCCTGAAACCTAATGTGGATGTGTAAAACTCATCACAACACTAGATAAAGGTGATATCAAGTCTAATTTATCATTAATTATTCCAAAATTAAGTGTGAAAATGTACACGATGACATTTTTTGACACTATGAATGGTTTTTAATAGTTAAATCATTCACTTTGAGTGTAAATTTCATTGCACACACATAAATTTCATGATATGACTGCTCTATGTTTCCTTTTTAGACTCTTATGATCTTCATTTTCCAATTTATTCATACCACTATATCTTCTAATGGGTGTAATAGAATTTGTAATGCATTCATAACCCACTACCCACTTTGGTGTTATAGAAACCTTCGAGATTCTACTATGGTAGACTTCTTTTCTATTGTATACTATCATTGGTTGTCTTTGACTATGACCATTTCCACCATGTTGTCCCACATACAATGTTCACTTATGGAATTCATGAGTTCTCTAACCTTCAATTATCATACCTTGTTACAAGATATTATTTTCACCTCAACAATGCATCTATGTTCATGCATGAGGACTGTCATGAAGCGCTATAAACCTTACCACTATCATTGTCATTTGTATGACACATCAAATCAAATCAAATTTCCATGTAGACTATGATGAGTGTCATTTAAACTACTCATTGTTATCTTAAAACATTCTCTTACATCTCACTACCTCTTCATCAAGATTCCAAAGCTTCCCTTGGCTCTTGCACAATGTTGTCCTCTATCATGATGAATGTTCTCTATCCTGCCATGCTCAACATTCTCTTTCCACTCTCATCATGCCTATGAGAAAAATTGGATAGTCATTGCCTTGTCTTAGGATCTCATGGATTTGCATTTTGTAGGTCACTATTCTTATATGTTATCCTTATAGAATATGTATTATGGTAGCCATGTTTATCATTTGAGTATTGGCATAGAACCTTGGAGTGTTCATTTTTTATGCATATAACTACACTATCATCAAGGTATTATTATTCTTCATTTGACACTTTAAGGTTGGAGAGACACTTTAATAGGGTTTATGGACTGTCATTTTATGATAATGTGTCGAGTTTCTAAATTTCCATTGATTATCATACATTTTCCATTTGACTATCCTTTCTATGAAATATTGTCCTTTGAATCCTTTTCACAATTGTCATAGTTTGATATCATCTTTTCCCTATTCTTCATTATCCAATCACTTGCAAATGTAATGTGCGCTCATCATTGTATTGAAGGTTGTTGCTCCATAAAGTTTTCCTTAAAGGGGACTTTAATCCTCCCTTTTCTCATAGGATCCTTGAGAACACTTGAAAGTTTTGGAAATCTTTGTCCTCTATCACATGAACTTTTAATATATTTCCTTAATGGGTTTAGGCTTCTCATACCCCACAACCTCTTCTATTGAATGATCATGATAAGTACTTACAAGTCATTCTTCACAAAATATTCACACAATTCCTATGATTGCACATACTCTTCTCATCGATTTTTCAAGAGCACATTGTTTGGAAAATCATCTTGATGATTTTTTTCTCATGTATCTTCCTTGTATGGCTCTTACTATTATTTGGGTGCATGTCCTAACCATCAAATATTTCCCTTCTCATACCTTAACAATCCCTATCCTCTACATAAACTATTATTTTATGCAAGCTCTTAGTATAGCTTTGGGTTGTTAAAATACCTTATGATATGTCATATTAGAATAGAATTTCATGGCTCTATGCCTTGAAAAATTATTTCTTGTAGGGTAAAAACACAATAAGACTTCACACATGGATCCTTGAACTATTTTAGTAGATTTTTTAAGGTGTTTCCTTCTATTGTATCAAGCCTATTTAATATACTATTGGATTAGGATCCTTTACATATGGTATAGGCCTATTGGTAGTCCCTGAATCTATGTGACTCTTTACACCTATTCATACAGTTTACTAACTCTTATGCATGCCTCTTCTCATAGGGGCATAAGTTCAAAAAGATGGGGGGCCAACAAGTGGCCACACCACTTTTTGGTCCCATACAAGACATTTAAATGAGTGCATTTCAAAGCACTCATATTTCCAATAATCAAAATAAAATCTCTCTTTCTCTTCCCACCTCTTTCTACCTCCTTACATAGCTCATAGTCTCCCTCTTCCTCAAACTATATACATGAAATAAACATTTAAGTAAAGTGAAATTCATATATGGACACTTAATTTCATAGACTTTAAGTTATATTTCATTTATATAGTTTCAAGACATGTTTGAGAATGGTTTTGGATCTCTAGGAATTATAATGCAAATTATAGGTTTTAGAAGATCTTAAAAAAAATTAAATAGTAAAATTTTAGTAATCAGTAGGTTCTTATCATGCAATTTTGTAAAAGTAATTTTGTAACTATTCAAGAGCATCATCAAGCCTCTCCTTAGATTTCTCTCTATATCTTTCTCTCTCCCCTCTCCCACTCTCTATCCATCTCTCTACCTCCTTCCCTATCTACTTCTCTCTATCTCACCTCTATCTCTCCCTATTCCTCTAGATATATTTCTATATCTATCCCTCTCCCCTCTCTTTCTAAATATCTTACTTATCCCTATAAATATCTCTTTACATATCTCCCTCTCTTTCTCTACCTACCTATCACTCCCTCCCTCTCTCCCCCTCTCTTTGTCCCTCCTTCCCTCTCTACTTCTCTCTATGTCACCTCTCTCTAGATATCTTTCTTATATCTCTTTGTCTCCCTGTCCCTCTCTCTACCTACATCTCCCTCCCCTCACTCTCTCTCTCTAATTATATGTATGTCCCCTCCCCCTCTCTCCCTCTCCCTCTTTCTACCTACCTCTCCCTCCACCCCCCTATTTATTTCTCTCTATCTCATCTCTCTCTCCCTATCCCTCTAGATATATCAATATAGATCTCCTTATCCCATCTCTCTATCTCCCTTATACCTTTAGATGATATATCTCTAAATATCTCTATCTAGATATATCTCCATATCTCTCCTTCCATCTCCCTCTCTCTCTACCTACCTCTCACTCCCCCCTCTCTCTCTCTTTCCCACTCTACTCCTCTCTATTGCCTCTCTCTCTCCCTCTAGAGATAGAGATGGAGAAATAAAGAGAGTTAGAGTAGAGAGGGAAAGAAAAAGATGGAGATAAATATATAGAAAGGGATAGAATGAGAGATAGAGATATGGAGAGATAGGGAGATATGTAGGGTTAAAGAGAGATAGAGGGATAAGGAGATAGAGATAAAGAGAGGGACATATAGAAGGAGAACTATGGAGAGATGGAGAGGAAAATAGAAATATAGATAGAAAGGTCTAAGAAGAGAGAGAGAGAGAGAGAGAGAGAGAGAGAGAGAGGTGACATAAAGACAAGTAGAGAGGGAAGGAGAGAAGGAGAGAGAGGGGAGAGAGGGAGAGATATAGAGAGATAGGGAGAGAGATAGGGAGAGAGAGATGAGATAGAGATAAGTAGAGAGGGAAGAAGGTAGAGAGAGTGAGAGAGGGGAGAGGAGATATAGAGAGAGAGATCCAAGGAGAGGCTTGATGATTCTTTTGAATAGTTACAAAATTACCTTTACACAATTGCAAGATGATAGGAGCCAACTGATAATTGAAATTTGAATTTTTGAAAAATTTAAGATCTTCCAAAACCAAGAAATTGCATTATAACTCCTAGAGATCCACAACCATTCTCAAAAATCCTAAAACTATATACATGAAATATAACATAAAGTATAAGAAATTAAATGTCCATATGTTAATTTCACTTATACTTAAATGTTTATTTCATGTACATATATTCTGAGGAAGAGGGGTATTGTGAGTTATGTAAGGAGGAAGAGAGATCTGGGAAGAGAAAGATCTTTTTTTGCTTGTTGGAAATACGCTCACATTATTCCATAGCCTACTTTGTGAATTTCCAACCCTTATGATTGGATTTTCTTTCAATATCCAACCCAAAGGGTTGGACTTACATGTCAATGACCACATATGTGTTTTTGGAAAATTCTTAAAAATGACAAAATGTCAAGCATGCTCTCCATTAGGTGCATGTCTTTCAATGTCAAGTTAAAAAATAACATAGTAATGTAAAGCTCCCTCTTAGCTTTCTAATGATGTGAATTTTCTTACATTTTGAATAATTTAAGGCTTTGATCTTTAATTTATTTTGCTAGTGTCTCCATTTCTTTATCAAAAACCTACATATGGTATTTTTGGTCTCATTTTTTACCTGTTCATTGAAATTTCAAACAAATTAAATTTTTAGAAACCATACTCTATTCTTTGCACATTCAAAACAATTATTTTTGATTAGTTTCCAAAACAAATAGGGGGGAGCACGCTCAATTTTCTATTTTTCAAAATGCATCCACTTTGAAAATTAGTAAAAATTATATTTTCATTAAAAAATTAGTAGAAAAATCAAGCATAAACTACATGGTATTAGCTATGTTTTCACCAAAGTGATTTTTAAAAGACTAATAAAAATTTAGGGGGGAATACACTGGACACTATGTTATATTTTTTTGATAAAACATTAGCGATTTGTGTAGCCCCCTATTTGAACCCCTTAATCTCCACCATTTTTAAAAATAATTAGTAGTTTAGAAAGTAGATTCAAAGCACTACAACTCTTTCTTTTGTTGTATCTTCAAATTTTGAGCGTAAATATCTTCAATTTCTCATCCAAGATTAAATTTTCCTAATTTAAAAAAAAAGGCCACCTAAGACCCCTTTTTGGTCCCCCATTTCTCTACACATACCTAGGGTTTTAAAAAATAATGGTTTGACAAGGATTTAAGTTATTCACTATTTACTAGGGATGGAATTTTCTTGGATCTATTTCCCTTCTTCAATAGTCCTAAGGTTGTAACATGCTTCTTCATTGTGATGACTAGCCTTGCATGATCAATTTCTCACACTTGAAGGTAGTTTGTCATATTTATGACCTTTATAAAAGATTGTTAGATTTTCTATATATGACCATGACTTCTCTGTTGACATGATTGAATTGTTGTTTCATGATGAGTATCCAAAAATCTATGTTGTATTTCAACAATCACATGATTTTTATACACTAGGCTTGAATGGAATTTGTTGTCCATTATCATCTGAAGACTTTTGTCATTGTAACTTGAAAACTGCTATCACACATTTGAGAACATTGTTAATATGGTTTGAACAATGCTATGATATAAAAGGGTTATAAACCTTTCATTTAAACTCCTATGTATGATTTTAGAGGCCCCATATCAATCATGTACAAGTATTCTATCTTGTTTAATAGATATAAATTCTATCAAAGACCTCTCCTAAACTACTTAGAAATCTCTTCAAACTCAAATGTTTAAAATAAAACACCCTATAACCTCAAAAACTCATTTAAACTTGTTGAAAACCTTTGAAATATACAAATCTCCAAAAATGCATGCATACCTTGTAAGTTGTGATAACAAACACACAAGTCTATGGCATGGATCAAGCTTTAAATGAACCTTTGGAACTTTGTTTGATCTAACAACATGGTGTTTTATTCCTATAAACTTCTTCAACGTGTTGTATACATTCTCTTATTCTTGAAACATGCCCAAACTTATTCCAAACTTCTGCAATGTGCCAAGCTAGAGAAGAAGATGTTTCTATGCCAAAAAAGAAGCCTCCTTCAATGGAAACAAAAAAAGCCCTACTTTTTTTCCTACTACATGGGTGAAAGGAAATAAAGAACCTACATTTTTCATTTTCTTTTTCTCTTGGCATGGAAACTGGTGCAATATCAAATTTCCAAACCACACAAACACAGGATACTTCTGACCCAATTGAATCAGGAGAAGAGAAAATTGAACAAGAAACCTTACTTCACTATTCTTTCATCAAAATTCACTTCTTTACTCTACAAAATTCATCAAATTCTTTGATCAATCCACAAAACAAACAATCATCCATTTCTCCAAAACATCATACCACATCATCATCAAACTTAAACACAACTTATTCAGCAACCAATTGATTGTACCAATTCAATGACTACATTAGAAATTGTGAATCAATCTATACTTACACTATTCATCCAACTCACCACTCTTGTCAACTTGATTTAATTTAGGAAAAAGATAACATTCACTCTATCTTGCTTCCAAGATCTGAACAAACCTACCATTACTTTTATGCACACTATTTAGACTAAAACAAACAATTATCAAATCAGGAAACTATGTCCATTCTTTCATCATGCATTAAATCTACTCATCTATGCACCTTATTCCTTAATAAAAACAAACCATCATCAAGAATTCCAAAACACAACATTCATCATGTTTTAATTGAAACCATTCAATACATCTAGTACAAGACCATCAGATCTTCCTACTCTGCAATCAAGACACCATTCATGCACATTGAACTCACATGTCCAAATCACCAATACTATCAAACTCTGCCCTCTCAACTTTATCCAAGAATTGATACAACTTCAATATCATTGTGCAAACAATTTCATCACAAATCTAATCACAAATAACTTTGTTTTGACAAATTCTCTGTTTTAGCAATCATTCCATCAATTTCCTTGTAGGTAATCAAAGCCCTAAATCGGGTGATATAGTTCTAATCCTTTTGCAACAACACAAAATCCTTACTGAATTAGAAGCCTGTTTTAGATTATTTAAACATATCCCAAAATAATTACCACTTTTCTTAGAAAACATAGAAGAAACAACCTGTTGTCTATTGGTAAAAGCCCCCAATTAGGCCATTTTATCAAAGTAAGTGGTCTTTAAACATCCACAAAATACTCAATAACCCCAAACAATCCTGGCATAGGTTACAAAACTCCAAATTTATCCACGTTAAGGAATTGAAAGGCTCATTTTTTATAACGTATTATCAAACCCTTGTTTATAGGCTTTTTAACACAAAATGAGAGAGGATTTATTGAAAAAGGCCATTGCAAACCTTGAACACTCCTGCCACCACTTGAAGCATATCATACTAGGTCTTCTTGTGCCTTAGGAATCAAATTACATCCTTCAAATACATTTCTTCATCATGTGCTATCTTGAAACCATCTCCTTACCAAGAAAAACCTGTGTTTTCTGTAGGGGCAGCACTCAAAACTCATTATTCTCTTCCACGCTGCATCTACACACACACAAAAAAACTTACCACACACCAAATATAACCTAATTATCCCATCCCACCATTCTACAAGACCTACAGTGGTGGGATGGGTGTTAGAAACCTTAGGTGACTCTCAAAACCTCTATTTCAGATTGAGTCCCTAAAAATTTGCTCTCAAAACTTTAGTTCTTAATAAGTTATCCTCAAAACCTTATTAAAAGAAGGTAGACTCTTTAATCTATGATTTCAAATGAAATACTTGGCCAACAAGATGATGTACAAAGACTATATATAAAAGGAAGAAACTCAGACTTAGCAGAACACAATTTATTAACAAAGTTCACTTCAAGAATACAAGACTACTTTCTTGCTCGCCCCTACAAATGTCTTTATAAATGTTTCTCTTCTTGTAACTACCTCTTCAACTTCTTTGAATGACCTATTCCTTCAAATCCCTCTTTGTCTTTTCATCTTCCTATTCTTTTGCTCTTCTTACATATTGGACAATATTACAAGTTTTGCATTTTTTCATTTCTTTGACCACCCTGGACCTATTACATGGCTTGAATACATTCAAATTAGACTTTACATGGCCTTGAAACATTATTTTAGACTTGAACACACATATTTTACAAATTAGCCTTTGAAGGAATTTAATGACCAAGGTGCTCCTGCACCAGAAACTTGGTGGAAAACATTCAACTTGTCTTTTGACTCTAAATTGCCTAAAACTCTTATTCTTTACTTTCCTAAGCCCCTTTTAAATATTTGATCTCAAATCTTAAGGACTTGTAACATAAAAATTATGACCTTGGAATAATTTAGACCATGTTGAGAAAATGATATTATTAATTCCTAATGAGAGTTTCTTGTTTGTTTCATTGGTGTTTGTGTCCAATGAGATTTTCTTTTTATTTTCTTAGTGTTTGTACCCAATTTTAGTTTCTTGTTTTGTGTCATTGGTGTTTATTCCCAATGAGTATTTCTATTCTTATGCATCATGTGATGTTCATTGATTGTTCCCTTCATTATGTGTATGTTGTGTGTATGCTTCTTGTATAGTGTGTGTGTGTGTAAGATTTATCCCATGTGTTTAGTGTGAGTGTGCTTGTAGCTTGTACAAATATCTCCTAGCATGATAGGAGTGGACCTAAGGGTACCACGTTGTTGGGTGGCGTGGAGCCACTATTGGCAATTCAAGGATTTTGGCAGGATCTCTAGGATCATGATCAAGTTAGTAAAGGATTTTCAATTCATAATTTTGTTATTGTTTGTTTTTTGTAAAATATAATTGAAGGAAGTTTGAGTCCTCTTCTCAATTATAATTTTTTATTGAAACCTCTTGAATGGAGACTGTAATTTGACCACACACATGGTATCAACTATGTGGATACCTTACATATTTCAATGTTGGAATTGTCCACACTTTCATTTTGTATTATTTTTAAATTAATTTCAATGTTGGATAAAATGAATGTAGATTACACTTCAATTTGGGCTTTAAAATAAACTCTAAGGGTAAGTGCAAGAAGTTGGGTCCATAAAAATTTCAAAAAGTGGAAGTATTTTTCTTGATTTTTAGAATTTGTCACAATTGGACTAAAATTTTGAAGCACTTACACATTGAGTCTTAAAAAAGTTGAGTGATGTAAAATTTATTATTTTGAGTCTAGTTTTCAAATATGCAATTTATTCTAATGCCGGATGATACAAAATAATTTTTAATAGGCATTTATAAAAACTAATTTTTAAAAAAAAATTAGGACCATAACATGCCCATGTACGGACACCATAATTTGACCTAAATAAAATTATTTTTCTAATTCCTTTTGGGGAAAGAAGTGTATTATAATGAATGTTGACTAGGATTTTTTGTATAATTTTTTTCTAAATATTGTTTTATTTATTAATTTTTGTTGGCCCTAATTTTTGGTTTTTAAAACCCTCATGTACGAACACCATAATTCGACCTAAACTTATCATTTTTTGAAAAAAAATAATCATTGTGTAAATATTTGTTTATATATTTATGCCATATAAAAATTTTAACAAGAAAATTAACAAATTAAAAGTTATTAAAAAAATATGAAAGCCTAACATTTCAAGTTTATAGACTAGTTTCCTCATAAATTAATTAAAAAATAAAAAATAATCCAATCATAAAAAAATTACATATTTGAAAACTTACATTGTCATCTATAATGGGTTTTAATTTCATAAAACAATTTTGAAAAAAAACCTTGTCAACCATATTGTCAAAGTTAGATTTTCTCTTGACATTGTACTTGCAAGTCCAAGGCTAAGGGTTGGGTTACTATGCCTTTTCTAAGCCTAAATCCAAATGAAAAACATGTATTGTGAGTTTCAAAATTTTTGGAATGAGTACCCACTTTAAAATGGGTATCTATTCTAAAAAATGAATGGGTACCTATTTTAAAGCTAAAAATGACACCTCCCTTGAATGTGGACCCAACTTCTTGCACTTACTCCTAAGTTAGAAAATATGCAATTTGATCATTGAAATTTTTAAGTTCCTTTTCGTGTTTTTTAGCATGCTTGGTTAAGAGGACCCACCTCATTGAGGGGTCATTTAGGGGCTTTCCTCATGGTCTTGGAATGAACAAGAGGCTTAGGTCACCCTTTCCCTTTACCCCTAGTTTTTTTTTTCTTGTCTTGGAGTCTCTTGTGGTCTCCTATCCCTTAGGAGTCAACTCCTTTGTGGGCTAGTGTGTCTTGTGTGATTGATTCCTCGATCATTTTCATCATTCATAGTCTATTTTTTATCATGATCCTTTATTTGTAGACCCTACATGTTTTTCATGTTCTAGAGACTAAAATTGAGCTAGGGTTTGCTCACTAGTTAGGACACTAGGGCTAGAGTTAGGGCTACAACACTAAATAGGAATACAACACCTATCGAGACTCTAGAACAAAAATAGAAGACTTATGCTAGACCAAAACTCTAGCATAAAATGTGGACACCTGTGCACTTGTGCTAGTGTCTAAACTAGGTGCAAGTGTCCTATTTGGTTGCTAGTATCCTATGGTTCCTTGTTTCCATTGTTTTATCTTTTGTTTGGTATTTTTTTCGTTTCTCAAGGAAACTTTGTTTACAAAATTTGTTCCCCATCGCCTAGAGAGTCTTCTCATGTTATCAATTTTTCAACAAGCATCAAATAGGGATTTATGAAACCTATTTTCCTTGGGAAGCATGTTGTTTCTTGTCAATGACTTATTTTCGTTCCTAGTTGGTGGAGGGATTGTACCTCCTAGTAAGGAAACCTCTTGTGAATGTTTCCCTTGGTGTTTAGATATTTTTTAAGATGTTTGTTGATTAGATTTGATTTGGTTTTTACCCTTGTCCTACTCCTTATTCTAGAAACTAGTGATTGAGCCATCTTGTTGAGCTTGATGTTAGATCCTAATCATTTCACCATCTAAGTGGGTTTCTATGGTGTTAATCCATGTTTGTAAGAGTGTATTGGTGTGTATTTGAGGTAGAATCTTCCCTCATCCTACCCTTGTGTTGTGTTCATGAGATAACATGATCATAGGGTTAGTACTTGATTTTTTTTGGGTGTCATTTTCCCCTCTTAAAGGTTCATCATGATGGATTTATTCCCACAACTAGTAATTCTTCCATTGGTGCCACCATGCTTTTAGAGATGGCAAGCTCGTTCCCATGTTTAGTTCCCTTATTTCCTTGTGTGTCACACAACATGTGTGCATGTTTTCTTGTAAGAGTGGCATGTTATTGTTACAACTTAATTGTTTTTATTCTTGTTCCAAAAATAAATGTTCAATTGACTAATGTCCTAAATGCGTGGCTTGGGGAATTACATTGCACACTAATGAATCCTAACACTAGAACAATTACCTATAAGAGATATATCCTCTATCTTATTAGGAATAGATTATTCTTATTAGTTGTATGCCTTCCTAAACTAGGTCAATGGACTAGGTCACATATACACCCATGTCTCTTAGAATGAGTTTTATGAAAACATAGTTTCCCTGATTTGAAATATGAAAGTTTCTACTCTCAATGCTAAGTATTTTGGAAATGATTACTATGTCAGTTTGTGCACCAAAAGTATCAAGTTATGTTTAGGAACATGAACTTAAGAAAATCATCCATGCTCATTATGGCCTACTAGATTTATATTTAGAGTAATTAATCAAAATTGCATTAGTCTCGGTCTATATCTCATTCACATCAATGTTTCCCTATGTTCCTCAAGGACACGGCCCCTTAGAAGGCTCAAGGATGTTTCCTAGCTATCCACACTTAAATGTTTTTACCAAAACATCTCTAGGATGGGGAGATTGAAATGGGATGGTGTGTGGATGACCAAGGACATCTCAAATGTCCCCCAACCATCCCGGAGACGACCAATCATCCCCACATATGTAGGAGGTGTTTTTTTAAAGCCATAATTTTTTACAAAATAATTTTATATGTTATTTGTGAGCCCCCACACCCCTCTAAACCCTAACATAACAAAAGGAGGACTCCATATGTAACATTTGTTTATTTTTACATGGAAAAAAAAATTGCAGCCAAGTTAGAAAGGCAAGCCAACAAGTTTGAAGGTGCAATTTGAAAAACCAACTTTAGAACTAGCACTAATAGTGAGGAGTGAGGAAGAAACTAGCAAGAGAAGTGAAAAAGGTATTTTTAATCTTTCATTTTTTTCTATTTTTTTTCAAAGTTTAAAGGATGAAATGTATAAAAAAATCTATTTTCACTTTCCAAATTCCACTTGCATATTGTTTCACAAAACAAAAAACATAAGCAATAGTAGTGAGAGTAATCAACATGATGAGATGGAAGAATGAAATGAAAGCCCAAATATAAGATTTCCAAGCTCACTTGGGGGTTTATTAGGGTGTGGAAGTGGTATGGGTGAAAGGGGACAACCAAAAAATCAATTTTATTTTCCTTCCAAAGTTCTAAAAACTTATGTAAAAGACCTTTTTAATTCCAAAAAAAATCTTCTTTAATTTGTGATAGCCGTGGACAAAGATAAAAAAATACGAGGGGTACTATAGTGTGGTTGTGTCACATTTGTAAAAAAAAATTTAGAGGGAGCTACACAAAAGTGTATTGTCGTCTATTGAGATATATAAGACAAGGGATGAAGGTTTGGAAAGAGATAAAGGTGGATGAGAGGGTAGAGTGTCATAGATTGCATATGGATGTAGAATCAAGGTCTAAGGAGTTGCCAATGTCAACACACTCCCCACAATTAGCTATGCATATGCCCTCTATGGTTGGTAGTGGTAGTGGTAGTGGTGATGTTTCCACAAGAGGGAAGAGGAAGACTATTACTAGTGAGCATCCAAGTACAATTGTAGGTTTATTCAACGTGCATGTACAAGATATGACAAAGTCTTCAATTGCCAAATTTTTATATGCCCATGCCATCCTATTCCATGTAGGATGTTCTCCTTACTTCAAACAAATGTTCAAAGATGTAGCTTCAGTTGGTCCCTCATTCACCCCATGGAGAACATAAACTACACACTAAACTCCTTGAAAACAAATTTCCAAGGTGATTTTAGTGATGGAAGACATGAGACAAAGTTGGATTAGGATGGGTTTCTCTATTGTCATGGATGAATGAACCGATATTAGGCATCGACTACTTATCAACGTCATTGTTACACGTTCAACAAACTCTTATTTTCTTAGAGCTATTGATTATTTTGGGAAGCACAAGGATGCATAATTCTAATTTCATATTTTAAGAGATGACATAGAGGAGGTTGGGGCCTCAATTTTGTACATGTGGTCACCGATTCAACATGTGTGTGTATATTAGTTGGTATGATGGTGGAGGGTGCTTACAAGAACATCTTTTGGACCCCATGTTGTGTTCATGTGTTGAAAAATGCATTAAAAGACATAGGGAATATAGATTGGGTGCAAAAAGTGGTGATAGAAGCTTGAGATATTAATATTTTCATTTGCAACCATCACACCTCACTTGCTCTCTTCAAGAAATTTTCAAAGAAGAATTATTCAAACATGTGGAGACATTGTATGTTAGTTATTTTATTTTTTAATAGAGGATGATTGAGGTGTAGGAGGCTCTACAATTAATAATGGTTAATTTATAGTGGAGTGGATGGTCTACTACAAACAACACAAAAGGAAAAAATTAAACAAAAAATTCTTAATGATGATTGGTGGTCCATTGAGAGGTAAGAAATTGTTGATTTTTAATAACTTGTTGATTTTATTAGTAAATTTTTAATTCAATTGTTGACTTTATTAATAAATTTTTTATTTTAATTTTCTAACTTGTCTTTTTTCAAAAAATTATTTGTAGATATATTTCTCCTTAATCTTACCTATTATGGATGTCATTAGATATGTTGATATGAGCTCTCATAGTCTTAGAGATATTTACAAGATATTTGATAACATGCTTGGAAAAATGAAGCAAGCAATTTGTAACAAGGATTCTAATTTGGGATTATATGAGCGACACATTAAGCCCATTGTGATGTGACAATGGAACACTATGAACACCCCGATTCATATGACAACCTTTTCTCTAAATCTCGTGGTATGCACCAAAGTTGGTAGGTTGTCTTCTTGCGATGACGAAGAGGTGAAAGAAGGTTTAATGAAGTCCCTTCAAAATATGTATTCAATTGAGGAGTTGAGTATAGTTCAAGAAAGGAAAGCAGAGTGTGGAATATACCTTCCTAATGCTAATCTTTAGGAGAGAGAAGCAAATAAACCGTTTAAAAATTTGCAATTGCAATTCATTTAAGATGCACATATAAGAATATAAGATAGAAACAATGAAACGATAAAACAAAATTTACGTGGGAAAACCCTTTTTGGGAAAAAACCCACACACCAAAGTAGAGATCTCTTGTATTATAGTAAAACAAATATTGCATACAAGTTACAGAGCTATGCTCTTTTAGGTGTTAATTCAGAACAAATCCAACATCATTTCGTACTATAATGTTGTAAAATTGCACCCCTTGCAATTTCACATACATTCTTGCATTTGCTTTAGTGTCCACTCCCCTAGCATTTGTGTAGGCTCATTTTATCCCCCACATCAACCTTTTTCCCTTCTTAAGATGCTTAGGACTCCTTTTCAACAGCTACCCTTGTGCGTCAGCTTTGTGTCAAACCTTATGCTTTTCATGTTCTTGTTGTTTTGTAGCATTATGTCTAGACATTAGCATGCCGTGTGGACGTCTGCACACTGCACTAGCATCCTGTGATGTTTTTGCGTTCAAATGACCACTTTCGAGCATTTTTCCACTTGTCTGCAAGTTTTTTCGGTGGTAACAGCTCGAGAATCTTCTTTTCCCTCCTATTCTCTCTTTTTAATCCATTCTTTCAATTCATTTTGTCTCTTTGGAGCTTTCTCTTTTGCATACACTCTCCTTTCCCTCTTTTCTTGCACAAATCTCACTTGTTACAACAACTTCAAGCACTCTTAAGCTCTTGCAACATTCTTTGCAGGTCTCTTAGCTCTCGCAGCCCTCTCTTTCAACCTTGCTCTCTTTGGCTTCCTTAAGCCTTCTAGCTGATATCTCTCTTACCTAGTGCTTGCAAGCATCTTGGGATTTATCACACCCCTGTGATACGGGTTCTCCTCCTTGAGCAGGGATTTCTTTTATCACTCTTGCATTCATTTCATTCCTATTATCTCTATCTATCTATTTGGCTTTCTCTGGAGGTGGGAACACTAAAACGGGGGTTTGACTGAGGCAAACCCCTATATAGCCCTAACATTTTCTCCAGATCTTATGTATGCAGGTATTGAAGACATTCATTTGCTCGAGGCTCCATTACTTGGGTTTTTGTGAGCATCTTCTATCCCTCATCCTCTTTAACTTCATCAGTTGTACTTTACTTCATTTCAATTCTATTATATTTCGTTACTTTCTTGCATTTTGTAAGTTCTTAGCAATCTGATTGTTGGTAGTCACTTTGATGTTTTCTATGATAAACTCATTTTTTGATCCATATGAGATGCTAGCGCGCCTCTGAGACTCTAGCATGCCATGTTGTCATCCTTTGGCCAAAAGCTTGCCAGTCTGTCCAAAAAACCTTTGTAATTTACTCTTTTTGGTTCTAGAACTCTTGCGTTGTTCCTTGAGGTAGTTTAGGGCAATTCACCCCTTGGGATTCTCTTGAGAATAAAGATACTCATGAGTAGCAAATCCCCCTTCTCTACAATTACATTCACTCTGATATCTTTTCCAATGCATTAAGGCATTTCATACATACTTCTCAAGCATTACAAGAAAACCATCATAACAGACACTTCAACTTCTACAACCACCAAACATACATAACCACAATCCCGCTGAGCCATTCTTAAACCATCGTGGGGTTGCACTAATTTCCATCACTCTGCCAGTTACCTTCGCACCACATAAAATACTACATGAGACCAAATGGTACCAATTTCTAAGGTAAAGGTCGGGCCACAGTAATGTCCATGTTGTTATTAATGGTTTGTTCTAATAGAAACCAACAAAAGGAATTTAGCAAGTGTAAGACTAAGCTCCACAAACTGTTTCGGGAGGATTATCGATCAGCGGGGTTAACACATAAACAAAGAATCACAAGTTCTCTAAAAGCACACCCAAATGATTCAAAGTGATCACATGGATTTTTCTTTGCCTTGCTAAAAGAAGAAAAGAGAAGACTGTTCATGCCAGAAGGATAAGGGAACGTTAAATTCAAACCACTTTCCTTAGACAGAATCCTGTCAGAAGAATTTATAGACAGATCAAGCTCATTTTGATGTGACCCGTCGAATTACATCAAATGCATCAAATGCATTCTTCAATATTAGCAAATTCAATTGTTATTTTATAAGACATCCATTTGAGTTGATGATATGAGGAACATACTATTCATTTCATTGAGATGTTTTAATAGAGTGTCTGCATAAAGGTAGAGTTCAAGAGGATATATCTCTGCAATTTGTGAAGGAAATCGCCTAAACCAAAGCATAAAATAATTAGCTTTTCATGCAAGATTGAGAACTCTAGGCAAGCTTTTCTACAATCATGGCATGGGGAAAATGAGACTTATCTAGTTTACAAATGAACATTTTAAGATCGCAACATCCAAAAGCTCTGCAAGTGTTGACATGGGTTGTATGCCCACATACCAATATCCAGCAAGCAAAATGGATTACATTTGAAGGATTTCTAATGCATAAAAAATACTAATGCCGATAAAGGAGTTTCAGTGCCAGGTATGGACATCCACCAAAGCATATCAGAAATGGGGAAAGCGCTTGAAACATTGCCGATGGAGGTACTCTATAAGCATACATGCCATTTGGGGTGCATACACAAAGCATGTGATTGTATGAAAAAATGCCTCATGGTGATGTAGCAACCTTTAATAAGTGAGGATGCACACTCTTGTAGCAATTACCAAGTACCCTGTTAGACATATGTGAAAATGCAAAATCATAGACAAGAAAAGCGACAGTTTCTAGCGCTGCCTCAAGGAGATGTGACTTCATGAGATGTCGTGACTAAAGGTTAAGCAAGAAGGAGTTTGATGAACCCATTCTAGAGATTTATTCATAAGGATAGTTGAAATTTGTAATAGATGCCCTTTTACAAGACAACATACCATAAGACATTTTTCTAACAGTTCCGAATGATATTGCTTTAAATCTGAAGACCTTTTAAAGAATGTTCTTGGCATAGCCGAACAAAAAGAAGGGAAGGAAGGAAAACACTTTAGAGAGGATATTGAAACCAGAAGACTCAGACTTAGAAAGACCCAAGTTATCGTTTGTAGGGTTGTCATTACATGCAGAAAATACAAGACCTAGAATGCACAAGGATGATTTCATCTTAGAAGCCAAATAGTAACCAAGACATTTTAAAAGATTTACCCATTTGATATACATATTGTGCAGGTTGTTTTCTGAGCAATGTCCTTTTGCTTATGTGGAGACATCTTCTCCAAAATGAGGAACCTCTGCTACATCCTCTTCCTTTTATTTCATTTCTCCCTTAAATTTACTGAGCACCCACAAGCAAATCATGAGCCGAGCCCTTCCTATAACTGTACAATCATTGTGACAATGGTCTCACGGGGTGAGAATGAAAGAATGGAATGTTACCCCCCTGTGAAGTGAGGCTCATTCATTCCAAATCTAGGTATTGTCCATTGAGGCATTTGTCATGCATTAAGTTCCATTATTGCGTTGCAACATCATGGCCTCAATTTTGACTGCATGATTATGATAAATCAAAAACACCCAACCACCATTGCATGAGTGGAGATTCCTGCAATTAATTTGAGAACCGACATGCAAAAGAATAACCCCCACTCCATTTTCACCTTCCAATTAATTACCATCATTTGGTAACACTCGATGCATGCAAAACCACATGCAATTCTATTATGCTATTAAAATTTAACACTCTTTCATTTGTTACTTTTATTTCTTTTAAATCTATATTATGAACAAAATAAACATCAAGCACATGCTTTTGTTTACACATGGATAGGTTATGAAATCATCGAAATATCGTGGGGTTGTGGGTTACTTGCTATACCGTAGACCCCCCTTATGGACTGTTGTAGGGTTGTGGGTTATCGCTATACAACAGCCTACCTCCATACCGCAGACTACATAAGTAAAGCATACAATGGAACTCCAAAGTCCGATTATTAAAACCCTTCAAATTTTCTAAGTCTTTTTCAATTGCATTCAGTAAGCGATAAGCCCAAAGCCCGAACTCTATAACCTGCAGATAACAATTAGGTGAACCTTTACCGCCAACCTGCCAGCTCTAGTTTAAACCTCTGTGGTACTGCGGTGTAGAAAACATTGACTCAGCTAAGTGTTTTCCTGATTTCATAGAGCCTTAACCAGTAAGTTGAGACACCTTTTTCTCAACATTCTCCCACTTGATGAAGAACTAACTAGCTCCCAATCAATGCATGAAGTCACTGTATCACCCTAGGCCTCAAGGCCCATCAAATTGGCACACCATCTAAACTTCTTTGTGCTCACTGGCTTTGTCGGTGCATCAACAACATTCACCAAAGTTTCAATCTTTTCCAAGTTAACCTTTCCATCTTCCACCATATCATGAACAAAACAGTACTACAATAAATGTGTTTTGTTCTGGCATAGAAAGTTGGATTTTTTGCCAAACATATGGCACTCTGACTGTCACAACAGATAGTAGACTATCTTGCATCAAAACGAACATCTGAGCACAATCTTCTAATCCAAATGGCTTCTTTACAAGCATGATTTGCTGCCATGTAATTTTCTTTAGTAATGGACAAAGTGACTATATCTTGTCGCTTTCTCGTCCAACTAATTGCACCACCAAACAACATGAAAACATATCCACTGGTGGATCTTCCACTATCAATATCACTCGCTCAATTAGAATCCACATCCACGAATGCTTACTGAATGATGAGATCCATTAGAATAACCATGATAACATAAGGTATACTCCAAAGTACCATTCAAATATCTAAAAACTCTTTTCATAACATCCCAATGTGTCTGTCCTAGATTAGCCATAAATCAATTAAGAACTACTACTTAAGCAATGTCTAGCCTAGTACAAAGCATTGCATACATTAAATTGCTAACTGCACTTGCATAAGGTACCCCAATCATATCCTCCATCTCAGTAGGATATTTGGGACAATCTTCCACAAAAAGCTTTGTTCCTTGCAACAAAAGAACCACTAACTGTTTGCAATCTGTCATATTGAATCTCTCTAGGACAAAGTTCATATATTTTCTCTAGCTAAGCCAAAGCTTTCTATTTTCTCTATCCCTTCTGATTTCCATTCCTAGAATATACCTAGTTGAACCTAGATCCTTCATTTCAAATTGTATTGACAATTGAGATTTAATTCAGAAATCATACCTATACTAGATTTCCAATTCACAACATGTCATCCACACACAAGGAAATAATAAGAAGACGAACATTTTCAATCTTAAAATAAATACAATGGTCGGACTTTGATCTCACAAATCCAAAAGACAAGACATAGGTATCAAACTTTTGGTACCACATTCTAGGACACTACTTCAAACCATACAAAGATTTTCTTAACTTACATACCAAGTTCTCTTTACCTTTCTCAATGAAATGCTCTGTCTGAGACATATAAATCTCTTCCTTCAAATCACCATGAAGGAAAGTTGTCTTCACATCCATCTTCTCAATTTCTAAATCATATGTTGCTACAAGTGATAATAAGAATCAAATGGACATTATCTTTGCTACAGGAGAAAAGATTTCCCCATAATCAATTCCCTCCACTTGGGAATATCCTTTTGTGACCAACCTTGCTTTATGCTTCTCAACACTACCATCAAGACCTATCTTTTTCTTGAACACCCATTTACATCCAACAGGCTTTCATCCTTTTAGCAAATGTACCAGATCCCATGTATCATTCTTCTTCAATGATGCCATTTCTTCGTTCATGGCTCCTAACTAGAATTTTCATCCACATACCCGTATGTGCATCATGGTATGCCAAAAGTGGCAATATTTGTAGGGTGTGGCAACGACTTTTTTTCACCCAAAATTAATGAAACGAAAAGGGTTTTTAGAGGAGATTCTCATCTTTCCAAAAATATAAATTATGATTTAATTTGAATTTAATAAATAATTATTATTCATTTTCTATTAGAATTACTACTAAAGTCCCGATCGATAGGCTGATTGAAAACATCTATAACTTTCAAACGGTATCATATTTTTGAATCCAAAACATGCGTCACATTCTATGTTTTACATAGTATAGGATTAAAAAATAAAAATTAAATTTCATGAATTTTTACCAAGTTAAGGTGGTCCATTGATGAGTTTTTATATTTTCTAAAAGTTGTAATAAAAAAATCATAATTAATTATTTACTTGGAAAAATTACAAAAAAATATGCATCACATCCGACATGAGTCCTACTTATATATAAAATATTACCAAAAAAATATTATCATTTTATTATGGTTAGGGTGGTCTATGCATTAATCTACTTCTTATTTTTTCCCCGAAATTTAAGTACTATGCATTGAAATTTCAAATTTTCACCAAATAGATTTTATTTATTTTAAATAAACCTAGTATTTTAGAAACTACATTCAATTTCTACAAATTCTATTCTTACATATTTTTGAAATAATATAGATAACTTATTCAAATATTTACGCCAAAGTTGCCCATTTTTCTCAATTTTTGCCACTTAAGGGCCTCTTGCATACCATGATCCCCGACATGCCCACCCATAGCCTCTCTAATAATCCTAGGCTCATCAATGTTAGTAATCAAAGCATAGACACAACTAGAATATAACATAGAATATTTGAACCTTTCAAGTTTCCACTTAACACGCGCAGACCTCCTCACAAGCTGAGGTTGAGGTTCTTCATCTTGTTCAAAACTTTAAGAGCTACCTGAGCTCTCCTCATTAACAGGTCCACGAGGAGAATGTAGTTCATCTGTATTGGGTGTAAGAGGAACTTCAACTGTCTCCTTTCTTTCTTCTTTCATCTCTTGTTGTAGATCAACTGTAAAAGATTTCAGCTCATGAAAGATCACGCTTCTATTGTAGAGAACCTTCTTTGCAACTAGGTTCAAAAGCTTGTACCCCTTCACACAGATGTCATAACCAATGAAGATACATTTCACTACCTTGTTCTCCAATTTAGATCTCTTTTCACTAGGCACATATGTGTATGCCTCACAACTAAAGGCTAACATGTATCAACGAGGGCTTCTTACGAGACCACGCTTCCATAGATTTCTTATCAATGAGTGTTGAAGTAGGATAATACGTAGTGGCTACAACCTCGGCCCATAACTTCAGTTCAAGATGAGCACCACTCAACATACTCCTTGCCATCTCCATCAGCCTTTTGTTCATCCTCTCTGCAACTTCATTTTGATGTGGAGTGTAGGGAGATGTTTTATGTCTCTTAGTCCCATAGTCCTTACAAAACCTATCGAAATATGTAGAACAAAACTCACCACCATTATCCATCCTCAAACACTTTAATTTCCTACCAGTCTTATTTTCTACCAAGGTTTTGAAATCCTTAAATTGATTGAATATTTCAATTTTACTTATGAGAAAATACACAAATGTCCTTGAATAATCATCAATGAACGAGACAAAATACATATATTTCAATAACGAAGCAACATTAACTAGACCAAACACATCAATATGAATATAATCCAGAATTCCAGAAGATTTATGAGAAATGGAAGAAAAAGAAACATGGTGTTGTTTTCCATATATACAATGTTTTAAAAAATTGAACTTGAGATTACAATCATCAAGCCCATCAACCAGGCTTTTAGTTTTCAAGGATTTTAAACCTTTTTCACCAATGTGGCCAAGCATTTGGTGCCACAACATTGTCTTCTCCACTAGGAGCTTCACCTCTAAAGAATTATCACCCTCACGAATAATGTCCTCCTTCTCTACTTGATCAGATGAAGAATCCATTCTCCCAGACTTCACATAAGTACTATTGCAATGAACTGTACAAGAATCCAACTTATACAGAGTGCCAATTCACACACCCTTAGCAAGCACCATAGAACCTCTAGTCATCTTACAACTACCATTCAAGAAAGATACCTACACACCCAAATCATTCAACTTGCTTACAAAAAGTAAATTTCATGCCGAACTAGGGATATGCATCACACCATCGATTCCCTTTATCCTTCCATCAGGAAATCAAATCCTGACTCTTCCACGGCCAACAATTTCCAAGTGAGAATCATCACCCAAATACACCTTTCCACAACCATACTCTTTGTATTTTGAAAACCAACCCCTATGAGAGCTCATTTGAAAAGACGCACCTGATTCAATTAACCACACATCTTCCAATGCATGTGTTGCCAAGGTTTCTATGAATGCATCTGCATCATTCTGAGAAGATTCATTATCAAAAGAATTATTGTTTTTCTTTTTCTTCTTCTTCTCTTCTTTGTAGTCTTTTCGGATATGTCTGGATTGCCCACAATTCCAATATTTCACCTTGGACTTCATACCAGGGGACTTTGATCTCCCATTTGACTTGGATTTAGACTTCTTTCCCTTTTTCTTTCCTTTCTCCTTTGATTCGCCTTGAACAACAAGGGCCTCCTTGGCCATCTCATAAGACTTCCTTCACATTTCTTTTGACAGCAGTGAAGCAACCACATCTTCCATCTTGAAAGTGGTTGTTGTACTCCCAATAGCCATTACTAGGTGATCCCATGTATCAGGAAAAGAACACAACAGGAGCATGCAACGATCCTCATCATCTATCTTCACACCAACAAACCCCAATTGAGCAAGGATCATGTTAAATGCATTCAAATGATCTGCAACAGACACTTCTTTCTCCATCTTCAAAGAGTATAACTTCTTTATGAGGAATAACTTATTTACCAAGGATTTCCCTTGATAAATGTCACCAAGATTTTTCTAGAGAATTTTTGTGGTATTCTCTTCATGGACGTTCAAGAGAATAGAATCGGCTAAGCACAATCTAATCAGACCCTTGGCTTTCCAATCCATTGCATCCCAGTTAGTTTGCGAGATTGTTGATGGTTTATTGTTGGATACCACATCCCACAGATCTCGATCTACGAGAAAATCTTCCATATTGAGTTTCCACAACTCAAAATTATTGTCGTTGAATATTTCTATTTCTATTCTTCTGGATGTGCTCACCATCTTAAATCTACAATAAGATTACAACCAGATTTCTCTACAAAACTCTCACTAAAACCATATCAACACAAAAAGACTCTTCTAATTCACAAGGATAACAAAGTTGGCCAAGCTCTGATACCAATTGAAAGGAAAACAAAGTGTGGAAAATTCCTTCCTAATGCTAATTTTTACGAGAGAGAAGAAAATAAACAATTTAAAACTTTGCAATTACAGTTCATTTAAGATGCACATATAAGAATATAAGATAGAAACAATGAAACAATAACATAAAATTTACATGAGAAAACCCTTCTCACACACCAAAGTAGAGATCTCTTGTATTACAGTAAAACAAATATTACATACAAGTTATAGAGCTATGCTCTTTTAGGTGTTAATTCACAGAACGAATCCAACAAAATTTTGTTACATTCACTTTGATATCTTTTCCAATGCACTAAGGTATTTCATACATAATTCTCAAGCATTACAAGAAAATTGTCATAATAGACACTTCAACTTCTACAACCACCGAACAGACATAATTGCAATCCCTCCAAGCCATTCTTAAACTGTCACAGGGTTGCATTAATCTCCATCACTCAGCCAGTTACCGCTATAACACCTAATATCTCTCCACCATAGTCCATCCAGAAGACCATTGTGGTGTCATGGGTTACTGCTATATCACAACCCTCCTCATCAGATTGTTGTGAGGTTGCGTAGGTTACCCGCTATACCATAGACCCCCCTCATAGACTATCGCGGGGTTGCAGGTTGCTGCTATATTGCAACCTACTTCCATATCGCAGACTACACAAGTAAAGCATATGATGGAACTCCAAAGTCTAATTGTCGAAACCCTTCAAATTTTCTTAGTCTTTTTCAACTGCATTCGATAAGCGATAAGCCCAAAGCCTAAACTCTATAACCTATAGGTAACAATTAGGTGAACCTTTACTGCCAACCTGCCAGCTCTAGTTTAAACCTTCACGGTACTATGGTGTAAAAGACTTTGACTTGGCTAAGTGTTTTCTTGATTTTAGAGAGCCTTAACTAGTAAGTTTGAGACACCTTTTTCTCAACATACTTCACACACAATGACTTTCCTTTACTAATCTTTGTGGTCCAACATTCGACAAATTAGAGGAAAAAATAGATAGAGCTACATTAGCTCAAACTAATCCTATTGGATGGTGGACATGGCATATCAAGGATATGCCAAAGTTGAGGATACTCATTATTCACCTCTTTTCATAGGTTGTTAGTTCCTTTATTGCAAAGAGGAATTGGTCCACATACAACTTCATTCACTCTATCAAGAGGAATAGGCCGATCTCTAGAAGAGCAAAGAAGTTGGTCGTCATGGATAGTGCTTTGTAACTCCAAGATTGTCAAACTCAAAGTATCGACAAACTCTAACTTTACGATAAGATGTTAATCTAGAGGATGCCACCCAAATTGATGAGGAGGAGACACATGAGGGATTGGTTAGAGTTCCACTAAATGAGGCAACCCTTCATAGTGGCAGTGATTCAAAGTCATATTTTGATTTTGATACAGCTTTGGGAGATGTCAATTAGAGGCAACCTCCTACTTTCTATCACTATGTTTTTGTTACTTTGTCATTTTAACATTTGTAGTGCAAACTCGTAGTCTTTGGACATTTTGGTGTATTATTTTTTTAATTTTATATCATATGCACATTGACAAAGAATTATGGAAGGAATTAAATATTAATTTGGTTGACTCTCATGTGAACTCTATTGTTGTGTTTTAAAGATTATATAATGTATATCATATGTCAATATGATTTTATGACCTATCAATATTATCAATGTTATCTTATGAATATTTGAAATTTCCCTATATTTTTAAAAAAATTGTATTTTATATAGCCATCCTTTTTACCATCCCTTATCATCCCAAAAATGACATGAAAAAATTCATTTAGAAAATGCATATGCTGTCCCGACATCCCCCTATCTCAAAAACTTGATGGAACATAGATGTTTCCATCTCTACTTAACATGTTTCCAGGCCCTCTCCATGGACTTTGTGATTTCTTCCCTCTCAGATTTCAAAAGAGTAGTAAAGATAAGTTAAATTGGGTTCATCAAGTTCGTGTACTAAGATAAATTGTACATCAGTCTTAATTCTACTTCTGAAACTTTTGCCAGTGATCTTGATAGCTTCCAAAGGTGTAATATAGTCACATTTCATATGGTTCTCATGCCTGAATTTTCCAACTGGAATTGTACCAGATTTTAAATTTTCCTCAACGTGATTAAATCAGATTAAACATGGATCTTGGGTGCATCAGTTCAACACATACAAATTTCTTGGGTGTGCATTCATGTCCCCTATCTTGAGTAACAAGGACCACCCTCCATGTGAGATGTTTTACCATATGTCCTGATTGTATATCAGCAACTAGTGAGGGAGCAGGCTACGCAGCATACAAAATGGTATGCCCATGCGATGGCCTGTCATGCCCTGCCTACCTCTAACGGTCTGTAGCTATCAGAATGATGGAACCCATCTTGTGCAGTTTACCTTCTGTAAATCTGTGCAAAAAATAACCTAATTCGTAACCCTCACATTTTTATTTCCAAGCCCACATACAGTGGTTAAACTTTTATATATTTTTTGTTTAATATATTTTAAAAATATTTTATAAATTATTTATAAAATATTTTTTAAAATATATTAAACAAATATATATAAACTCTTTAATATTTTTTATTAGTGATTTAAATCATGTATTAATAAAATATTTACATTTTAAAAAAATAATAATAATATTTAGTAAATACAAATAAATTAATTTTAAGTAAAATAAAAAAATTTCAAACATATAAAAAATGTAATGAAATATTTTTTAAATAAATATTCTAACTCAAAATTTACATTAGATATATTTATATTAATAAAATCAATTTTTAATCAATTTTTTAGTTTAAATTCTATAAAATATTCAATAAATAATAATATAAATATTATAAGAATTATATAATTTGCATTTTAAATTACATACTCTATTTTATTTTTAATCAATTGAACCTTAAACCCAAATTGAACCATACATATATTAAATATTAATACATATAAATTACGTGGAGAGTTATCATTATCTAGGCATCTATTGCAACCTAATTGAACTCTTATTATAACCATAACTCAACACTAATTAAATGCTAATCCTAATCGTAGTTGTAATTGAACCCTAACCCTAATTAAATGTTGATTGAACCCAAATCCTAATTAATTCCTAACCTTAATTGAAACTTAGCCCTAATTGTATCATAACCCTAGATAACTATAATTGAACCCTAACACTAAACAAATAATACTCCTTATCTTAATTGAACCCGAACTCCAACCCAAACCGTAATTTAACCCTAACCCTAATTAAACCCTTATTGAATGAACATTAGTGAAGTTAGTGAATGAACCCATATTATTTTTTAGTGATAAGTAAATCAATATTTCATAAATTTATCTATAATTCTTATTAAATTTTTTCTTATTATTAAATTATATTTTATTAAATTGTTAAAAAATTTAAGTTGCTTATAAATAATTTTATGTTTTTTATAATTAACTTGACATTGTGTGTATAAAAGGTTTAAGTTATGAATTCTTTTGATAAATTTTTATTTTTTTTTCTTTTATTAAAAATTATCTTTTAATATTATAAATGTTAATCTACTAATCTCTAATAAAATTTATAACTATTAAACTCTAAACCTAATCCTAATTGAACCCTAACCCTAACCTAACCCCAATCCTATTTGAATTTTGACCCTAATCATAACCATAATTCAACCCTAACCTTAATTGAACCCTAACCCTAACATGAGTTCAATTAAGTTTAAGGTTCAAATAGGGTTAGGACTTTAATAAAATTAGGTATAGGGCTGAATTAGGATTAGGGTTGGGGTTGGAATAAAGATTAAGGCCATACCAAGTCAGTTTGCTAGGTCTTTAGGCAAGTAAGTAGGGTGGGTTCAATTAGGCTTTCACACGTTAGTTTGAATCATAGTATTTTTTAGGGCTGGATAAACAGATAGTTAGGAAGTTTACTCCTTAAGGCTGGGGTGGGGTTGTGATCTTACTTAAATTAGGCCGGGATCTTATTCCATCACCTTAAAAAAAACAACTTCTATAAACTTCATTCATTTTGAAATTATATAATTTAAATATTTCCAAATTTATAATGTTGATATATGAGAGATATAAAAAATCTAAACTCTATACCATTTATAGTTAAATTTAAATTATATTTTATTAAATTGTTAAAAAATTTAAGTTGCTTATAAATAATTTTATGTGTTCTTATAATTAATTGACATTGTGTATAAAAGGTTTAAGTTAGGAATGTTATAATTTATTAAAAAAATAAAAAAAAATTCAATGATACGGGATCATGTGAACACAATTTATTTTCAATGTTTATTTGTTAGTTTAAAAATTAATTTTATTAATATAAATATATCTAATATAAATTTTGAGTTAGAATATTTATTAAAAAAAATATTTCATTACATTTTTTATATAATAAAATTATTTTTAATATGTTTAAGAATTATTTTATTTTACTTCAAAATTAATTTATTTGTATTTACTAAATGTTATTTTATTTTATTTTAAATTATTTAATAATATTTTTTAAAAATACATATATTTTAATAATACACCATTAAAATCACTAATAAAAAATATTAAAGAGTTTATATGTATTTGTTTAATATATTTAAAAAAAAAATTATATTATTAATATTTTATAAATAGTTTATAAAATATTTTATATATATATATTAAACAAAATATATATAAGAGTTTAACCGTTGTATGTGGGCTCCAAAATAAAAAATGTGAGGGCTGCGAATTAGGTTATTTTTTGCACAGATTTACGGAAGGTAGGCTGCACGGGATGGGTCCCATCATTTTGATAGCTAATAGACCGTTAGAGGTAGGCAGGGCATGGAGGCCATCGAATGGGCATACCATTTTGTATGTTGTGTAGCCTGCTCCACTAGCGAGGACTGCATCAGATTTCACATGGTTTTCAAAGTCCTTAGTCATGAGATAACCCCACGCATCCAACTAGAGTAGACAAAGACCACATTTTTCAAATCAAAAGATGTGTATTGTCTGTTGAGCAGGAAAAGACTAAGGATTATATCATGAGTCCATACTTGTATTCTTGATCAATCAGATGTCAACATGCATCGAATCAAATAGGGCAGAGGACCCACTAGTTGTGTACCTTAACTTGGCGCTTTTAATTATCTTATGTGGAAATTTCAAATCACTCCCAATTTTTTCCAGCGGCTTACTTGGCAAGTCCCCTACTTATAACTAAGGTTTCAAGGCCACATCATCAAATATGATGCCACATCAACGTGCTTTTTGTCAAGGTGTCCAAAAAGGTCCAAAAAAAAAGTGAGACCAATACTTGTACATTCACAGCATGTTTTATTTAGTGTTGATGTGGAATCACATGATTGGTTGCTTTTTAGATCAAAGGAATACATTTTGTTAATTATGGGTAGCCATCATCAACACTAGAACAAATTTAAAGTCACAACTATTGGTCCAATATTGAGAACAATATTGGGCATAATATAAACAACTACTATCACAACTATTGAAACATGCTCAGGTATTAGGTCCTCTCCCCTATATCATGAGTCCATACTTGTACTCTTGATCAATCAGATGTCGGCATGCACCAATCAAATATCTACAAGTTTTGAAGGGAGAAGATATAGTACTTGAAGTATTTTAATTTATGGTGATTTGACAAGGCTTCTATTTATAAAGAATATTTTAGGTCATCATTATCAATTATGATGTCATGTTAGCATGCTTGTTATTCAATAGTTCATAAAAATTCAAGAAAAGGTAGACGAAAAGTTGTACATTAAGTTCTAATAATTGAACATTGAGAGATGTTTTATTGGTGGGTCAATAAGGAATCACATGATTTGTTGTTTTTTAGATCTAATTTTATTCAATTACGAGTACTCATTATCAACACTAATAACTTTAAATAACTTTAAATGTGATGAATATGTTAAACATGAATGATCCTATTGAGAAGAATCTTTGGTTTCCTTCAAACAAGTAAATCTAAACTCTATAAAAGCAGTGGAAGATGGTGGAATCACAATGCATGTCTCTATAACTTGATATTTTAGATGTCAACATTGCTTATCCCATAGTTTTCTTAGATGGTTATTTGTGTATGAACATCTATAGATAAGGCACATAAAGGAGGATCTATAGTTGTTTCAATATCATCCACATGTGCAAGTTTCTTCAAGGGAACATCATAATCATATGAGGTTCAAGATCTCCATATAGTGTCGATTATGTTCTAAACTATAAAAGGTATTGGATATGCTCTAGATGATATAAATATTCTTAGAAATAGGCATAGGCATATTAGTCTATAAACCATCTTATTTTTGTTTGACTATGCATCCTTGTATTTAAGATCACTTCACTTAGAAATGAATTCAAAAAAGATAAAATAACAACTCCTAATCAAGACAATTCCAAAACAAATAGTTCCTTTGATCCAACATAATTGAAAACATACTAGAAAGTATAATTGAAACTTGATCGGACTATCTCCATTATAATTTTTGAAATCTCTTAAATAAATGTAAAAATAAAACTTTATACATGATATATTTTACATGTCTCTTTATAATTCTACAAAATTTTACAACTTACAACTGAAAGTTTAGTTCTTAAACTAAATGGAAACAAAATATGAATACCACTCTGAAATACGCAAGATATCATGCAATTGAAAACAAAATGCTCAAATTTACCTGTTTGTGTAAGAACAGAGCTCCCAAAATTCTCAAAACAAAAAATACACTAAAAATGTTTGATAAAACTACAATTTTTGGAAAGTAAAGTCACCAAATCCAAAAATAACTTCACCACAATGTACTCATTGAAAAACCAAGTACATTAAAAGAATTTGACCTAGTTCAGAGTTATTGTTAGGAATTAGTGTTCACATGGTTGTTTAGGTTAGCTTTATTAGTATGTTTAATAAAATAGAGTTAAATATATGTTAATATTAAGTTGTTAAGAAACAACTTAATATTATATTATAGTGAGAATTTGTTTGTATTAGAGAGTTTTTTTAATCTCATATAATTAGGAGTTTGTTAGTCCCGCAATTATCTATCTAAGAGAGTGGTTATAGGAGTTAGAATAACTTTCCTATAATATAGGATATACAAGTCCTATATATATGTAATTTGTATTGAATGAAAGATATATAGAAGCAATATTATTTTGTGTATAAATTTTTTGGCTTCTATCACCCCGCTCATATTTCTTACATGGTATTAGACCAATAACAAAATCCATGGAACTTCCTTCAAAGAAGATTGAATCCCAATGGAAAAATGAAGAATATTATTTGAATCAAACTATTGCATAGGCAAGTTGGTAAGAGCAGTGGTATATGGTTTTGATTTTAAAAATCATGTTTTTTTATACTAGTTATAATGCAGTCTCAGTAAAATGGTGATATCTCATTCATTTCTTAACGAAATTTAAAAATTTAATGTGTTTTGGAAAGTTGATGAAGAGGACAATAAAACCTTGAAATATTTTGGAGATATTTTTTATATTCAATGAGCAATTTGAAGAAAAAAATAGTGACTATGAGTTTTGACGCAATTTGTTGCTTGTTTATGAAATTAGAAGTTTTTCCAGTGAGAAATTCGCTTGCAAAAGGACATCTTGTAGGTAGTAATGGTGACGTTGATGAATAAGTAGTTGGAGTAATAGAAAATCCTAGCTCTATTCTTATATATTAAGGGGAAAGTCTCTATCATGCATCTTCTGGCAAGGTTGATGCAACATTGAAGTAGAGTTCATTGTTTCCTCTAAGTCCATCAAGTCATTATATAAATGTGAAGTATGTGACTATATACCCATTACATTATTGTTTGATTATTTGAATTTCATACAAGAGCATGATGAGTTTGTGTTACAATGCACACTAGAAGGTTAGACTACCTTGCACTCTACCTGTAGGTATGGTGAGGTGAGATGCATCAAAGTAGTTCTTGAAGTTGGAGCAACTGTTAATGCCCTTGATAAAAACAAAAATACCTCCCTTCACTATATAGAACTAGTCATGAACACAAGGAGTGTGTAGAAATTTTATTGAAGAAGGCGCTGCCATGACATTTTAAAATGTGAAGAATCCCCAAGATAACAAGGGCATCAATGTTAATAGCTCCTCTAGAAGGAGTTATAGATGAATGGCAAGAACATGGAGAGAGATATATTGCAAGGAAAAAATATAAAGTGATTCGTTCTTATTTATTTAAAGATTAATGGTAATTCCTAGACATATATATTAAAAAGGAAAGGGTAGTATTATTTATTGGTTTTATATATTCAATATATCTAAGAGTTTACATATATATTTTAAAATAAATTATGATGTAAAATAATATTTTTGGAGTGGATGATCGGTGGTACTCGACACTCTTTGTCAAAAGTGATCACATCAAGGGGGGAGGATATATTCTTTCCTCACAACTAATAAAATGAGCCTCAAAAGAAAAATTTGCTAAGTAGCAAAGTAACTAGAGGATGGAGGCATAGGAGGTTGGAAGACATTCAGTGACCTCTCGTCAGTCACTAATGATGGGCCCGCAATATTGCATTAGTGACAAAATTATTTGTGTTAAATGACTAAAGCCAAGATTAGTTTCCAAGCATGACAACGACAACCATCTCATATCTTTTGTGATCAGAGTGGCAATGATCTATAATGGTGGTTGCATATGTGACAACAAGGACTTGGTTCACAAGCTATGTAAGTTGTGTTTGGACATGTGTATGTTCCCAATCACATTTCTTGATTGTTAGTGAATGGATGTGCTTGTCCCCATTCATGAGGTAGTGAAGTGATTGGAAGTTTTTGTCCCCAGTCACACAAGTTGGTGATTATGATTGGATGTATTTGTCCGGAATCATAATTGTTGTGAGCAGATGTGTATGTCCATGTTCATGACTTTGATGTTGAATAGATGTGTTTGTCTCTATCCAAACTTGATGTAAGACCTTGGATAGATGTGTTAGTCCCTATCCTTAGTTCCATGGGTAGATGTGTTTGTCCCTATCCTTGGAAAGTATACTAAGCGTAGTGAGGCCAGTTCCACTATTGCTTGACATGAGTAGATGTGTATGTCCCAACTCTTACCTTATATTTTTGGTGAACTACTAAAAGTGGTCATCAAGTATTGTGATGTATTTTCTCCCCATGTTCACACTAAGGGGGGTGTTAGGAATTAGTGTTCACATGGTTATTTAGGTTAGCTTTATTAGTATGTTTCATAAAATAGAGTTATGTGCGTTAATATTAAGTTGTTAAGAAATAACGTAATACTATATTATAGTGAGAATTTGCTTGTATTAGAGAGTAGTTTTAACAAATTATATAATTAGGAGTTTGTTAGTCCCTTAATTATCTATTTAAGAGAGTGGATATAAGAAGTAGAATAACTTTCCTATAATATAGGATATACAAGTCATATATATATGTAATTTGTATTGAACTAAAGATATATAGAAGCAATATTATTTTGTGTATACAATTTTTGGGACCCCCGAGGAGGTAGATTAGTTGGCTCCCTGCCAACCCCCTATGAAAATAGAGTATAGGCTTCTACCATTCTGCTCATATTTCTTACAGTTACTAGTAAGATTAAACCTTCTAAATATCTAATGAAAACTCCAACAATAACCCTGTAGTCCTCCAAGTGGGCACTGACATCATGCTAACTGGTTGATGACAGCATTAAATGGATGGTACAGTCTTACAATTTACTAAGGTGACAGAAAGTCTCAAAACTTTGCAGTTATCCAAAGCTGGTAGGGCCCAGAGATAATGCAGTACTCGCCAGTCAGATTCAAGGTAAAACATCCACTGGTGTACAACGCTAGCAGAACCATAGATATTGCAACTTGCTTAGCAATCGAATCAAAGATATGTGAAGGTACATGGCAAACCAAATATACAGTACTGAAGTACAAATATAGAGCGCTCATACATGGGAATCAATTGTACGTCGTTTAATGGTAACTAAATATTGAGACTTCCGTGGAAGGATATAACAAAAGGAGGTGTATTTACAGCAAGTTAAGAACAGAGGAGGTGAATATACTTAATCCCATCTGGATGCATTGTCTCACATGACATTAAAAGACTCCTTAAAAGCCTTCAACTCTTCTTTACTTAAAAAGAAACTTTAAAAGACATTCTTTCACCTTGAAATCTATGTAGGTAGTGCTTCTTAGAAAACTGTATACAGCAACTTGGTAATGCGTCCAGTTGAGAAAAAGAGATTCTTTCACCTTAAAATCTGTGCAGTATTCTATAGACGATTATGTACAGCAACCTTGTAATGCGGTTCAAAGAGAGTTTCTGAATTATGATATAATATTTGTTGAATGTTGGATTTGATTTTGGAAGAAATTTTATGGTTAATCATGTTTTGAGACTGAATATTATTTTGGATGAGTCATTTTATGGGAAGTCTCGATGCAATGTAATGACTATTAAGTAGATTATGCATCTTCATGAAAGATTAGCTCTGTTGAACCATTATTCATGAAATATAGGTAAATGAATTTGACTAAAAACCTATGCAATTGAATCTTGATAAAGTAACATAATTTGATGCGCTATTTAAAAAAATAGCTCCTACTTGTCAATCAATCTTAGAATTTGGGTCCTTCCACATACAATAATGACCACTGATTTTTTTTAACAGGTCTGAAAATTAGGTTATCTATACAAATAAATTTAAGGTTATTCAATTTTCTTTTGTTCAATTTGAATAAAACAAAATGCTAACCTAACTTTCTCAAGCCTTTTTGACATAATTGTGAGTTCAAAAAGACTCCCATTCACTAAAAATTAGCTTCATCCAAAACCTGCCCTTGGCCCAAGTGAGAGTGCTCTCCATCTTTTGAAGGGTAGTAGAGAATTAAGAGTTGAAAGAATTGGTTAATGTTGAGAGGTGTGGTGAGTAAGTCCAAGGTGTTTTTTGAAGTGAATAAAGAGTTTGATCTTTATCCAAAGGAGGCCCAGTTTACTTCAAAAGAATGATTGGAGGTGTTCTACAAAGGTCGATGAGATCATGTTTATGAATAGAATATAAGTTGTTATAGTAGAAAGAAACTTTGAAGAACTATGAACTTGGTAAATTCAATGGAAGCACTTGGACCAATGATGTTTATAGACTAGGAGATGGAATAGGTCAACAAGAAAATCAAAATTTAAGCTTGTAGAAGATGGCAAGTTAGTACTTGAATATAAATTAGTTGTCAAAGAAGAAAATAATAGAGAGTATATTATTTGGAAGGTAGAGAGAAAGAAGTGCAACCCAAGATTTTTTGAAAAGAAAAAGATGTTGAATGCTCCAACATATGCATAATGAGCTATCTAACAAAAAAGGTGAACATCTTTTACTTGAGGAAGAGATTAGAGGAATCTAGACTTTGTTATCTTCAACTAAGAACAAGGTTTGAGTTGTGAGCAGACCATAAAAGGAGAATAAATCATGAAAGGAGGATAGAAATATAATACATAAAAAATATACATATCATTGAAGGAAACAAGCTTCAAAAGATGAAAATCCATAGAGGAATACTTTTAAAATGATGAGAGAAGACATGATTAAGAATTTGCACAACAAGAAATTAAAGATGGGTAGATGCATGCCAATGAAGGAGTGAGAAAAGCACAAGAGAGCACAAAAGAGAAGCTAAAAGGAGTACTAGGAAAGGCACATAATGAGTACCTTCGAACAATGCCAAGTGTAGTAAGAAATAGAGTTACTACAAATGAATTAACAAATAGGAAGAATAATGAAGACTAAGATTCAAAAGTTTCCAAGTGAAAAAAAAATTATAACAAAAAGGTGGAAAGAAGAATAAGTCATTGAATAGAAATAAAACAAAGAACATAAGATTCCAAGTTGGAATTCATGGATACTAATAGAAGAAGAAAATAAAAAGGATAAGAAGGTGCAAGTAGAGTTAGGGATACTTTAAAAAATATGAAAGGTTTGTGGAAGAAGATGGGCTCCATAAGAAGGAATCAGAAAAGTAAAATAGTTAAGGTGGACGGTAATAAGTGGGCCAAAACCCACAACATAGTGGAAGGAAAGTAGAAAGAAAAAATAGATGTCCAAAGTTGTATAGTGTTATTTACCTCATTCTACTTTATGTTAGCTAGTATTAGTTGGATGCATATGATTTCCAATTCACATTACTAAATTCTAACATCAAAGCTTAATGATAATGCATTACACTACCATCCCTCAAAATTTTATAATTAATTCTACTTAAACATCCTTGTCAATACCTATTTAATATTCAACATTTCTCATAAATCATATTTAATTTATTTCTTGAGTAAAAGCCATAGAAGAACTATTCATGCACGAGAAAGACTGCACGGATGAACGAAAATAGATCCTTGATCAATTTTATTCACAAATGTTGAAGGTAAATACATGTAGGAGACAATTTTCTTGCAAAATTTGTCATATATTGGATTCTAAATTCTAGTACTATTATGCAAAATTACCAATCTATTAGCATCATTTCCTATTAAGACCTAAACTAGTCATATACATACTGATATACAAAAGTTGATCTGCTTACAAATTTTCAACAACCTTTGCAAATGGCCCTGAATTCCCTTTTATAACAAGGGAGCGTACAAGCCTTGGGCCATGGGATAGATGTCATATTTTCATTTGACCATCTTGTCCTTAGATAAAAACTTAAGTTTCAACTGCTTCATAAAGGAAGCAAATACTTTACTAAAAGACAAAAACAGTTGCATGTTTTGTTAGAGAAGATCCTCGCTGATTCCAAAATGACAAAAGAAGGTGGAAATAAATTTACTTCATTGAACCCATCCATGACCTTATACAGTTTCAAAATTTCTCGAGGAGAAAAATGACTAGGCTACAAAGACAAAATGGACCCCACCACTGAAAAAAGAAATGAAGAATATGGAAAATAGCTTATTCAACATACTTCTCAAGTCACTAGCTATATTCTTCTTCTTATGTCCAATTAAATGCCAATAGATTATGCACCTTGTTATTAGATTTATGATATCTGGCATCGGTAATAACTCTTTCCTCTTTTACAAAAATGTTTAAGTTAGTATCCAATTTAAATAGATCATCTATTGAATTGTTGAGGAGAGCTAACTCAGGCTTACCATCCTTATAAATAAATGATGATAATGAAGGAATGATTTCTACAAACTCAGCCTTCCACATATTCAAAGGATTAATTGATCACATGAGTCATCTATAATTCTAGGCATTATTCCTTTCTCCATGCCTTCAAACATCTTCAACTTTTCCTTAAACTATACATCCAATTTGGTTTGAAAGGCATAGATATCCCCCAATAATTCAATTCTTGTAAGAACTTGGGCCAAGTTCTTTGGGGCATTTCCATCAAAGCTAGCCATATTTATCATTTCCTTTATTACATTGGCTCTGAGGCTCCATTTGCTTAAGACTTCTTGGAAGCTATTTTAAATTTCCTAATGCTTTGCATAAGATTTTCTCAACCCATCAAAAGCAATCAAAGCTCCTTCAATTTTATGTAATAAAAAAGAAATCCTATGACCTAATAAGTCATGAATCATATTAGTAGCCACTTTATTTTCCTCCTCCTTGGCTTTCTTCTCATTTTCCCTATTTTTCTTCAACTCTTATTTCAATTATTTAGTCCTTAGAGAGAGAGAGTCTCTCTATCTTGAGCTGAGAATTCTCCTGATGTAGATGGAGATCTGATGGAGCTACATTTTTTTTTTAGGCTACAACCCAGGCAGACTTGGTGAGATCATAGCAATCACTTTATTATACTTATCCTATAACTTTGCATGCTTAGCATGTAATGCCTCATATGACTTTTTTGCCTCTTTGCAACTTATCTACACTAAACATAACAGTATGCACCACCAACTGTGCTATTTGTGGTGTTGTGATGTCAGAAGTTCTTTTGATAATCACATTACTTGTGATATCCCCAATTATCTTGACGAACCTTGGCTTATTTGTTGTAGGGCCCTTGCCCATATAGCCAATGTTTGTAAATTGGGGCTAAAACCAAATCCAAAGTAGAATTGATATGCTTGCTCTTCTGAAGTAAAATCCCCTTCATCTTGACTTCTTATTGCATCCATGACTATAGTTGAAGTGAAATCCCATCTTGGCAATAAAATAATGCCACTTTCTTTCACTAATCTTCTTCCTTCATCAAGAGTGATGTTGGATCTATCAAAATCCATTTCCTAAATAACTTGTTGGGTGATCTCCTTATGCCTAGATGGATCAACCCCTTCCTTTGCTTTCTCCAAAATTTCATTGAGCTCTTTCTGCTTGATTTTGATGATATAATCTTTAAATTCATTTGTATGGACAAATGTATCATTATCCATGAACTCACTATAGGCTTTATCCCTTACATAATCTAAAATAGATTCTTCATCATAAAATTCAATAACTTGTCTATTTTCAAGCACATTTTTTTCCTCTTGATTGATTTGGGGAGATGGGAAGCATTGATTAACTTCCTCATGGGTCATCCCACAATAATGGGTCCCAAGCTTGGGACATTCTGATTTTTGCTTGAAATCATATATTTAAAAAAAATAATGATTTAAGCCTTTACGGATTCCATCTAAAGGGATTTAATTGAAGAGGGTTAGATAAGACTCCCTTAGATCAAACCCCCTTGGATAGAACCCCTATAGTCTTAAATCATACCCACAATGGAGTCTCCTTCATACCTATCAAAATGCCAACGAAAAAATAATTTTTCTTTACATTTTGAGGGATTAAATAAAGTCATTTAGAAATTATGTTTTGTAAGTATGTAGCTCTTATTATAAGCTTTCCAAAAAGTATAATTTTAAATATTTTTAATTTTATTATTATATTTATATTTTATTTCTTGTGAATGTTATTTTTTCACTAAACATCAAGGTATCTGATTCACAACACAAAAAAATAAAAAATAGAGAAATAAATTCTAAAAAATATGTGTACACTAGGTATTGATGTTGTTGTTTCAAAAAAAATAAAATTCAATACATACAAAACAAGTTGTGTGATGACATACACCTATGTCCATATTATAATTAGTTTGACTTCAAAAATTAATTAAAAAACTATGCAACAAAAAATTATGAAAAATATATGTGCACTAGATATTTATGTTAAAAATTATAATGTTATCCTTTCAATAAAAAAGGTTATGTGTGATGACATAAACATCACTTTTTAAAAATGTTGTTAACTATAACAATTAAGTTATTAAAAGTTACATAAGAAAATTCACAATTTATTTCTAATTTTTTTAAAATATACATATTTAGAATCTACACACAAATCCTCACAAATCACTAGTTCACATCATCTCCAAATTATTAATGGTTTAGTTTTTATAAGTTTCATAAAGTGAAATTTTGTAAAAAATGTCAATATTAACATCCTACCTTTGCCAAAAAGTGGGACATAGTATTGTGGGATGACCCTTATCTCTAGGTATATTCTTAGCAGACTCCTCCTACATTGTCTCTTTATCCTTTGGTTGCTCAGAATAATCAACCAAAGGTTGACCATGCACTTTCACTAGTTGGCTGGGGGCTACATGTGTTGATGACTCTGTAGGCAAGGCTTGTTGTTGAACAGGTTGCTCAACCTCCATTTTCCTTTCCTCTTCCTCTGCCAATTTCATCATATTACTAAAAGTCGAATCATTTAGGGTAGCAAATATTTTCTCCATTCTTTCCATGAGATTGGTGTACTTGGCAAATGGACTAACATAAGCAGGATTAAATTTTATCCTCTTCTCTTTAGCTTACATCATGAATGTCCAATCCATTTTTCTTTGTTTCACCTCTTCATCATCTTTCAGGTTTCTGATCACATCATCTGACATATGAAAATGATGATAAAATTGGGATCTACCTCTCTCAACCCTTGCTTTGCTAATAAACCCTTCAGGGTCACAATTCCTAGTGGGTGCACCTTCATCCCAAGATTTTGCAAATTTGTAGAAAACTTCTCCAAACCCTCACCAGTGATGATAAAGTGAGAGAATCTCATATAGCCAAGGATAAACGATCCCTTTTTAAACAATCTAAAATTGACCTTATCAAATTCATCCATCTGCCACATTATCTCCATGAATGCTA
This sequence comes from Sequoia sempervirens, assembly GCA_007258455.2. NCBI lineage: Eukaryota > Viridiplantae > Streptophyta > Pinopsida > Cupressales > Cupressaceae > Sequoia > Sequoia sempervirens. The sequence continues at coordinate 509,252,311 of VDFB02105785.1, forward strand.
ATTTGTCTGATACAAAAATTAGAAGGCAATGGGGCTACACTAGTGTACCATATATCTTGAATATTGTGTAATCGGTATGTAAATACCAATCTCCCCAATTGTGGTCAATCTTTAGTGCAAGATCATATTGTTGTGGCCTTAATAATTTTATAATGTTTATTGAAATTATTTTTTGTGGCTTACAACCAAGATTATCTAGTACACTCAATGCTAAAGTGTTTTAAAAAGTCAAACAATTGGAAGTGTTGCAATGTCGGTTTCATAAGTGTGTCTATACTTGAATTGACAACCTTCTTCATTTTGCATCATGAGTTTTCAAATTGAATGGTTGTTGCCATGCCTTTGCCCCACTATACAAGATCATGTGCATCAACAAGGAATACCATATGAAGTGTAGACCAACCTTGGGGTCTTTTAAGTCTTAATTATTTATGGATTCCTTCAACAATGAATGGATCATAGTCAAAACTTTTGTTGGCATCCCTATGTTGTATATCAATTGCCAACATCATCATGTAGATAGATATTTTTATCTTATAGTCCTCTCCAAGGACTTGGCACAAGGAAAAATATATGTTGATAAAATAATTCTCAAAAATATCATAGTCGAAAGGCTCAATCTCATTGGGAGAAAATCTAACATATCTTTTGTCTACATCCCTTATTTTGTGTTTTGGGAGCCATAAAACCCTATAACTATACTTGTCCTTCTCATACTGTTGGCATAAGGAGCCAAAATTAATTGTGACATTGGCAGAGGGATTCTGATCAAATGTCCCAACAATTTTCTCCCTTGAAATCTCCAATAAAGGAGCACCCATTTGACTCCTGATCATTTTGTTCTTATTATCATACAATTGTGCTAGTGCTTTAACCAATTCAACATTTATAAACACATTTGGAACCACTAATTTTCCCGAGTTTGAGGTCCACAAATTTAATATCGGGTTAGGAATTTGACTTCTTTTGTAGGTGTACTCAAATAGTGTAAGGTATAGATCTCAAATAACAATAAATAAATTGTAAATTGTCAAGAAATAAATTCATTTACATTAATTCAAGAGGATTATCCTCATTACATGACAAGTCATCACTTGACTTTACATTGTTACAAAGGACAATTACATGGAACATTGAGGTACAAGGTTGACTTAGGCAGTTCGTTGCCAACAAGTCATGACAATATAATGAAAGTACAAATAATGTACAAAAGGCATTGGAAACATCCACAAGATGTACAATTTGGAAGTACATATACCAATGACAAGTCTATATAAATGTGGAGATGCAATAATAAAGCCTTTGACTTCCTTCAACTCTCATATAACCATTTGCAAATCAGTAGATGAGGACATGGTCTAGGTGTATTGTTTGCCCAACCACGAAGCTTACGCTTCCCTAGAGAGTTCTTCCTGACACAAAGAACCACCGACCCTGCACAAGGTGCTTAGCAAAAAGAAATTGATGTACATGATGGAATATGGTGCATGCCTAGTATAACTACATACATTTCTATTTACTCTAGAACATGCTATGATCAATACTAGGATATGGCAGAGAGCAATAATATAAAATTAAACCATCTATTTATATGGTCTATATTCGCTTGGCCAAGCATGTAGCCATATACAACTATATAATGGTAGATCCAGAAAAGAAGAATCTACGCTCCTTGATGTCCACATTCGACACCCACCCAAGAAGGCAACTTTCCACAAGCACTCAAGAAAACTATAATTCGCATAACAATCGCAGTAAGAGAACACCCAAGAATACATCACAGTAAGAGCACACTTAAAAGTACAGTAGCATACACGATAATCACATAAAAAATAATTATTCATTCTTATCCTTCTAGGAAAATGTTTAAGATACTCTTCTTTCATTAACTCAAAAACATTCATGCATTAAAATGGTAAATTGTACCAATATTCTATTGACATGCAAATCATCCATTTTACATAAGACTAGATATAACATGAAAATCGATCCTCGATGTCATTCTTCGACTTCTACCAAAAATAAAGCACCTCTAATGAAAATGAATACCTTTAAACTTCCATGCAATATTTAACTAATTGACTCCCAACTTAAAACTCGATTTTAAACTAAAACCCAATTATTCAACAAATCAAAGGATTTCACTTGATGTTTGGTTCTATAATGATTCTAGATTCATTGAAAGGTGCTCAATTTAGAATGAGAACCTAGACATATAACATTTGCTCATCTACCCTAGAACCAAGTACTCAAATTCCAACTTCACAATATCGGTCAAGGTAATGTGTTCTCATTTATCTACTTTTATCCTTATCCCATTAACTTAGAAGTTTGGGACAGAGACCTCCCAATATTTTTTCAAGACTTATACTTTTCATAATACAACCTCGGTCCCATGAGCCACGTTTGCTAAAACACAGCTGATCTCTACTATATCATAATCTTAACTATCTAACACAAAATAATTGCTTACATACTTTGGCTTAATCCTTTTCTATAAGACGTTCACTATAATCTCAAGGAATATATGACTTTTACTAGTGTATTTATTCTTAATATAGCCACAAAGAAAAGATACACAATAACCACGGAGCTTCCAATATAATAGTAATTGAAACAAAACCGTCAAAATAAAAAAAAAAGATTAATAAGAAATAATACCGATGTACAAATTTTCTTTCATTACAATATGTTCGTCATAAAAGCTCACGTTGGACTACTATTTTGGCTTACGTTGTATAAGATTATCATATATATATATATATATATATATATATATATATATATATATATATATACAAAAATAAAAATATAAGCTGATGATTCATACTTTAAATTTTATATAGGAATACGGCGACGTGCTGCCATGCAACTTTTAAATCTGTACGAAAGCATGATCCCCTTTAACAATTAGTTTTTATTATTATCTAATTTATTTACTCTTTAATTTAAGACTTTTAAAGAGGTGTAATCGTTGAAAATTTATTTTGGAGATGAGGTCTCTCATTTGTTATCTCATCAGCGCATAGTTCCAGCTCAAAAGCGTTTACCCCTCTTAATAAAAAAAAATTAAAAAACTTTTAAATGTCAAAACTTTATATATTTAAATGTATATATAATAAATTAATCAACTTATTTTATAATATTTACATTCCATAATTTATTAACAAAATAACCCCACCATTATTTATTAATTTTGCCAATTATTTGAATATTTAGAAAGGATATATATGTATATATTTTTTTAATAATTTAACTTTCCTGATTTAATAGTTAAATTATACTAGGAAACGTGATGTGACAAATAGTGTCCACCCATGCATAGGGATAACATCATCTTCAATCTTCTCAGCCAAATCTTGCAATCTATCTATTATCACCCTCATGCCTTGAGCATGCTTAGCACTCTTTTGTGAACCATGAAGTTGTTTCATGAGGTCATCCTCCATGAACCTCTTTGTACCCTTAGTTTTAACACTAGACTTGCTCATTTTCTTAGGGTTTAATTTTCAATTTAGGGTTTATATTTTTACTTCTAAAAATCTTAAGGTTTTTCTTCTTTCTTTCATAAATTTAGAAAAATGACCCTAGAAACCCTCTATTACACAATTCTTTCAATAATTCTAGTAAATTTTACAAACAAATAAACAACTTACTCGAGAAATTAGATGAAACCCTAGTTCTTCTTTCCTTGAATTTCACATTTTGAGAGCTTGATTCTATAGGTTGCTTAAATATGATTGCAAATGTGATTACAAATAAAACAATTCAATGTTTTATTGGCCTTAGAAAAGAAGTAGTTGCACCTTAATTGTAGCATGATGGCTTGTGCATATGAAATTGATCATTCGCTAACTAGCCATTCTCATTTGAATTCTAATCATTGATTTGGAGGCTTTAAAACAAGATCAATGACCATCACACATCTTCCTCACAATGCATATTCCATTTTATGAAAATGCGATGTGAAAGACCTATGCGTTGAAGCTTGAGGATGACATGCGCCCAACCTTTTGCTTTGTTAACCCGAGTGCATTTTGGTTTTTTGTTGAAGAACCAAAAATGTGTTGCATTGAAGCCATGTGATGCAATGAAATGAAGTCATTTGTCCATTTTTGACATCATCATTTCATCACGTTTTGTATTCATGTTGTTGGGAAGAAATTGTGTTGCAAAGGAGTTGAGTGTTGTAATAGAATGGGAGCACATGTGTCCTCATATTATGATCCATAGCCTAGTACATTTTCTTTATGCACTAAAAGCATGAGAATATGCTCCAAAGGAGCCTTGCAATGGAACCTGGAGGTGACACCTGTCCCCTTTACACACCTTTATTTACCATCACTTTTTCACTATGTGCTCAATCCTCAAGATTACGCTCTAAAGAACTGATGTGATGAAATCATATAGTGCCAAGTGTCATGTTGCCAGTGGCTTCTTCTCATCGCCTTTTGGCTTTACAAGGAGGAACCAAAACTATGATGTATTGAGGGTATGTGCTGCAACTGCTTTGTGAACTTGTCTATGCCTTGACATAACAAACCTAGTGCATTTCCTTCATGCACTAAAAGAATAAAAATGCTCTCCAAAGAGGGAGAACAGTACAATGAAAACATGCCACATGCTAAGAGCCAATGAACCCCGATGAGCATAGTTTTACTTTGCACTCAAAATTATAAAATGTGATATGAAGGAATAGAGTGATGCAATCAAAGGCCACCATTTGTCTTTACTTTTCTTATCTTGGTCCCATAGATTATTTCATCTCATGGATGTCATTAAAATCATTCATTCATTCATTCATTGGACCGACGAATTTTCACTATGCACTTTCTTTATGAAACTGGATGCCAAGAAGCACCACAATGCAATAACATGCCAACATGTGTTCCAAGTTTATCAACACCACCCAACAAATTTTAATTATGCACTAGAGGAATGAGAAGGCAATGTGAAGGCTATATGCGATGCAGGCATGACACGTATCTCGGGCTGGCCAAGTATTTAAACTTAGTGATTTAATAGAGCACATGCACTAAAGTTGTTTTAAAGAGATGTGTCTAGGGAACAAGGGGGCCTGAGACCATACAAGACATTTAGACTTAGGATTTCAAGAATATTGGATGAAGTATTAATCAATGATAGATCAATATGTAATCCTAGGCAAGCAGGGTTGATCAATACATGAGACACATACCCATAAGTTATTTCTTAAATGATTGACAACTAGAGTAGAAGGTCAATATGAGTTTATAAGTAAAGTGCAAGGGAATTTCTAGAGCTAGGGTTTTAGCTTAAATAGAAGTCCTTATCAATGTTAAAAACAAACCTTAGCACTTGGAAACACACCATTCAGAAGCTTAGGATATGGGCAAAAACTAGAAGCCAAGAGATTTTTCAAAAATTGTCATTAGATTTTAGGTTTTTACTTGATTTAAATTTGATTACCTAGCTTATTGGATTAGGATGAAAATTTAGATTTATGATTTGGATGAGGGGGTTAAGATGATTGATTAAGGTGGATGTTTGGAAGGGTGATGAAGGTATCAAAAAAAAATTCACCTTTAATTCACAATAGGATTTTTGAGTTTGATTTTGATTTCTCGAAAGGTTGGTTTTTGTTTTAGATTTGATTGGTGATCGTGAAAAGGTTTGATACATTGAATGAGATGAGGATAATGGATTATATTTAAGTATTGGATTTGGGATTAGTGGATCTTGGGGATTGGATTGATGAGGTTGGGATTATGGATTGATTCAATTTCACATAGGATAGGATAAGTTCCTAACATAGATTGGAGTTTGATGATTATTCCTAGGATATGTAAGTTCCCAAGCATAAGATAAAGTTGGTTGGATTTTTTTTATTAAGGTCTTGATCTTTATTATAGTTTATATTTTGATAGGGTATATGTTATGGTTTGATTTGATGGTTGGTGATTTAGATTGGGGATTGGGATGATAGATTGAATTATGAATTAACGGGGGTATATTTTATTAGGGTTTAAAGATCTGGATGATAGAAAGGATTAGGATTAGGGTTAGGGGTAGGTGATTAAGAGTAGAGAATTGATAGTTTCAATTAGGATGATGGGAGAGAGTGGGAAACCTTTGGTTTAGGATTTTTTTGATAGATTTTAAATTTGGATTCAAAGGTTGGTGATTGATTTTGGATGAGGTTGAAGAAGAAAAAGATTTGATATTTTGGTTTCTTTGGATTTGAATGGGGTGGTTTTATGGGTTTTGACAATAAGAAACACTGAAAATAATAACTGGATATATTCAAGTAGTGTGTGAATGGTTATAATCCCACCAAGTTATGCCTTGTCTAGGCATGGAGTCTAAGGCCTATGTTGGGGAATTAATAATTTTATCACCCAAGATTACTTTATGACACAAGGAGAGAGTATACACAATTGAAAATACTATTTCTAGAGACATGAGATGAGTAACTTCCTAAGGATAATTACTTATTGATGCATAAAAATCATACAAAATTAATTGTTCCTAAATATGATACATAAGGCTATTAGAGACATGTCCTTGATATACCCAAAGGTATGGGAGGATCAAGCCCATAAATAGGATTCCACCAACAAGCATGAGTTCATAGACAATTCCAATTCCACTTCATCTTGTCTCCTTACAAGAAGGGGTGTTAAGTTTGAGCCAAAAATGATGGTCCTCCTTTGAGGTAAAAATTTTGCTCTCCCCTCTTTGCATATCTTTCTAGAACGTGTGGTTTGGATCATCCCCTAAGGTGATGAAATCCTTAGGTAGGCCCCTAGAAGAAAAGAAGGGTAAGTTTTTTTGGTCTCCAAGATTGCCTTGTGATGCAAGGAGAGAGAATACACACTATCATTCATTGGGTTTTAATCTAAAAAGAAGAGAATAATATGAATATTTTGATCTCTGCGGTTACCTTTTAGTGCAAGGAGAGAGCATACACTTCACAAATTCTGATGAAAAAAGGAAGTAAGAATCTCTCTCAAGTAACTAAATTATATGTGCAACGTAAATTGGTAAGAAATAAATTCTTCAATGAATGAAATCTACAATAAATTAGTTATTAGTTGGATAAAAGGATATCTAATAAGTGGAATACTTTCAAAACTCAAACAATATTAGTAACTTATATAGATAATTAGCACAAAAATTAAAGAAAGAATAATACAAAGTTTACAAGATGCCAGAGGCATCATAGGAAAGTGGATGCAATAAATGAAAAAATAGATGATGAAGGAAAGTGTAGATGTTTAAATATATATTATACCTTTATCACTAAATTAGTTATGGATGCATTGAATGATCAAGCATAGGTGTCATTCTAGAATGAAGATATTGAAATAGAAGGCATATGTGATGAGCCAAAGACCTTCAAAACAATAGAGAAGATATTAGTGAAATCAAATCAAAAAATTAAAAAGAAAAACTACAAACTCAAGGATTGTGAATCTTGAAATAATAGATTAGAGTGTTTGTTAATGGAATAAGAAAAATATAAAATTTGAGAAATAAAAATATAGGGGATGAAAATAGTTAATTTAGGGTCAAGAATAGAGGTATTAGGTTGTGAATTGGAAGCAGTGTAGTGTTGATATGTGGAGCCTAATTGGACTTGATGTTTACATTTTTCCCTCTTTACTTGATGCATTTCCCCCAAATCAATTAACGAGGGAATGTAAGAGGGGAAACACTGCTCTTGTAGGGTCCAAGGGTATTATCTCCCTGATAGGGGTTTGGGGAAATGTTGTTGAACAGACAGTTGTTGTTGCACCAAAATATCGACCTATTAATGCCCGATACAACCACCAAAGTTAATAAATCATAGGAGGCAGTTAAGTCATGTCATGAACCTGCGTGTTGCACTGCATAATACAAGGAGACCAAGGGTGCACACCTTGCAAAAATCCCCCCAATGTAAGCGACGGGTTCAACCCCTTGACCCAGGATCTAATACCAATTGTTGCACAAATGATTTTTCGTTGCACCAAAAGATCGACATGTTAATTCTCAATACAACCACTAGAGTCAATGAATCCACATGAGGTGGTTAAGCCATGTCACGAACCCGAGCATTGTGTTGCATAGCACAAGGAGACCAAGGGCAGACACCTTACGAAAAATTCTCCCAATGGGGTTTGTTGGGGGAAACACCCCTAAAAGGAAGTTAGGTGTGTGGAAGCAGCTTCCTACACTAATCTAAGCAGGAGAGTATTGCAAAAAGAATCTTATTAAAACCTTAAACTGCTAAAGGTACCAACAGATGCACATTCAATAACATAAAATAGATAAGACAAAGATAAACCATAAAACAATGTATATGTGGGAAAACCCTTTTGAGAAAAATCCACACTCCAAATCATGCAGCTCAAATGTATTATCAGCAACAAGAACAGTTACAATACAATCTCAAAGAAATGCTTAGGAGTCTTCACACTACAAGAAGAATCTAGATAAATTTCAGCAGCATAACGACATGTAATCAAACTTCAACCTGTAACCCATAAAAGGCACTAACTCTAGAAGTATTTATAATGCAACAACATGAAGCAAAACACACAAAAAAATTACAAGACCATTTCACACACCCAAGGTGTGAACCAGAGTCTATTATGACATTTTTTCATTTTCAAGACTCATTTAATTTGACAATCTTCCAAAATTAGCACCTGCCTCCACCAAAATAGCCACCACTTTCCATGCAAGACACCACTACACATGCAACTGCCAAATGCAAACTTAGGCACCCCCATAATAGTAGCTTACTTGTCATAGTGTAAATAGGAAATTGTCATACACCACTCTTACAGTTGTCATATTGATGCAATATAGGGAGGCTTTTAATCAACCAAACTCAATTTCACTTGATTCAAACAAACTTTTAGCCTTCAAACCAGGCATCTATGGTGATTTCTCTTCAAGCTTCACAATTCTGCCTTGTTGGTGTGCAGACTCGGTTCTATGAACTTTTCTCTCACTTATCTATTTTATCCCACAAACCTCATACCTTTTCAGACACCCATTACTGTCTTCAATGACATATCTCAAAACCACCTATGGTCACTTTAGACCAACTCCATCAAAAGTGGACTTCTATGCTATCCCAAAAGGCCAATCAGGCCACTTTTTCAAAGAAACCATTATGAAAACACACCACCACCCCAAAAATCAATTGGGAAGCATTAAAAAGACAAAAAAACCACAAAGTCCTCAACTTCTATTCATAGACATGCTTCCCAAGACACCATATCATGAAACCCTCATTTTAAGCAATTTACAAGGGGTTTTAATGAAAAACATTATTTCCAACTATTATTGACTTCACCAATGCGCCACACATGTTTCAAATAACCTACACATGCTTAAAACACTCTTAGAAAGTTTTTCCCCAACAGTTTACAACCTTAACCAATCTCTAACCTCCATATTTCACTCTAAAATGCATAATTTCACAACTAGGGCTTCATGCCCAATACCTCAAACGAACTCCCCTGCACATAACCATCATCCAAACCTCTAAACCTACCTAATACCACCCATTACACCAAGGTACAAAGGTTACAAAAGGTAGAATGGGTCTATTTGCATTTTAGATCAACAAACCCTTGAAAACCCTATTTTTTGGCTAGTTATAATTGTTTGATCACCAAATTCTTCAATCTAAATAAAAACCTCTCAAATCAATTCTAGAATGGTGTTAGAACTTATTTCTATCAATTATAATGCAAATCAAATTGATAGTACCTGTACGGAACCGTACAAATCCAAAAAATGGAGATTTTTCTAGAAAAAACAAAAATTTGTGAGCTTTTCAATGTCTTTATTCAATCAAAACTTCATCAACAACCACACAACGAGTTCTCTCAACAATTTAAAGAATTTTACCACCTAAAAAAATTGACTCAACCTCTCAACTTCCACTTTTAACCAACTTGACCATTGGTATTCAAAAAGTTGCAATTTTGCATTTTTTTGTTTGAGAACTTTTACATTTTTTGCACTTTTTGCATGATAAACACCAAACTGACCCAAATAGACTCAAATGACTTCAAAACACCAAGAATGGCCTTGAAATGGCCTTATTACATCAAAAAGAGTCAAACTTTCAAAAATTCAAACCAAGACCCCTAATTACATAACTTGAACTTGGTGCTCCTGCACCACATATCCCGTCATAGCAATTTCCACAATAAAATTTTATGGCTATCAAAAATTATCATAGCAAGTGTCATAGATTTTCATAGTGCATGAAATAGAAAATTATGACAAAATCCATCAATTTGGCCTAAATTATAGGTCCTCCAAAGTGGGCGCCTACTTCCACAATTTTAGCTTACGACATTTACATGTCACTTTCCATATAGGATGCCACATCAATGGTGGGTACCACAAAGTGACAAAATATTTAGTAGGAATAATTTAATTACAAAATAAATAAATACATCAAATAAAAATTAATTAAATGATGGGACTCAAAGGTTGAGACACCTTATTCCCAACATTCATCCACTTGTCGAAGACCTGCAAGAGTCATATGAAATCCATTGCTCAGGGCCCCAAGGCCCATGGAATCGGAACACCATCTAAATTTTTCTATACTCACTAGTTTCTTCAGTGCATCTGCAACATTCACCAAAGTTTCAACCTTTTCTAAATTCACATTTCCATCTTCTACCATATCATGAACAAATTGATACTAAACATTGATGTGCTTTGTTCTGGCATGGAAGGTAGGATTCTTTGCTAGACAAATCAAACTTTGGTTGTCACAACAAATAGTAATCTATCCTACATCTAAACCAATATTAGAGTACAATCTCTTAAGCCCAATGGATTACTTGCACGCATGAGTGGCTACCATGTATTCAACCACTGTCATGGATAAAGCGACTACAGGCTGTCGCTTACTCATCCAACTTATTGCACCACCAAACATCATGAAAACATAACCACTGGAGGATTTTTTGCTGTCAATATCACCTACCCAATCTAAATCCACATATCCACAAATACTCACTAAATGATGAGGTCATGTAGGATAACCATGAAAAAACATAGCATACTTTGAAGTACCTTGTAAATACTTGAAAACCCTCTTAACAGTATCACAGTGTACTCATCCACGATTAGCTATAAACCGACTAAGGACTCCCACTTCTTGGGAAATATCTGGCCTCATACACACCATCGCATACATCAGACTTCCAACTACACTCACATAAGGTACTCTAGTCATGTTCTCCATCTCAGTAAGAGATTTTGGACAATCATTAACAGAAAGCTTCATCCCCTGCATAACAGGAACAACTAATTGTCTGCAATCTACCATGTTGAACCTTTCCAACACCGAGTTCACATAATTGCTATGGCTTAACCAAAGATTTATGTTAGCTCTTCTCTCCTAATCTCCATCCCCAAAATGTACCTCACAACACCTAGATCTTTCATCTCAAACTGTGCTGACAACTAAGACTTCAAATCTGAAATCATACTTTTACCATTCTCAATAAACAATATATCATCTACGTATAAAACAATGATGAGAATGCAACCATTATCAGTTTTGAAATACACACAATGGTCAGATTTAGATCTCAGAGATCCCAATGATAAAACATAAGTATCAAACTTCTGGTACCACATTCTAAGAGACTGTTTCAAACCATATAGAGACTTTTTCAGTTTGCAAAAAAGGATTTCTTTACCTTTAAAAATGAAATGCTCTAGTCATGAAATATAAATCTCTTCCTCCAAGTCACCGTGAAGGAACGTTCTCTTCACATCCATCTATTCCACTTCAAGATCATATGATGCTACGAGTGATAACATCAACCTGATAGATGTCATATTTTCTACAGGTGAGAATATTTCACCATAATCTATTCCCTCTACCTGGGAATATCCCTTAGCGACCAAAAGTACATTATACATCTCAAAACTGTCATCATGACCACTTTTTCTCTTGAACACCCATTTACACCCAATGGGTTTACGTCCAGTAGGAAAAGGTACCAGATCCCAAGTATTTTTTTTCTTCAATGCAACCATCTCCTCATCCATGGCTTTCATCTAGGAATATGCATCACTCATACACATCGCCTCTCTAATAGTCCTAGGCTCATTAGTGTTAGCAATCAAAGCAAAGATACAACTGGAATCCAATAATGAATAACCAAACCTTTCTGTTTATCGCCTAACACAAGTAGATCTCCTCAATTGTTGAGATTGAGGTTCTTCTTCTTAAGAACTTTAAGAACTACTAGAGCTCTCCTCATCATTATTTGCTATAGGAGTCTGCAACTCATCTTTCTTAGGTGTAGGTGGACACTAAACTACCTCCTTTTTCCTCTCTTCTTCTTTTGGCTCCAAGTCAACTATGGAAGGCTTCATCTCTTTGAAAATTACACTTCTGCTATAGATAAACTTCTTTGTTGCGGGCTCCCACAACTTGTACCCCTTCACATTGACACCATAGTTGATGAAGATACATTTAATTTCATTGTTCTCCAACTTAGACCTCTTCTCGATAGGTACATGAGCATAAGCTTTGTAGCCAAAAACTTTGATATGTATCAATGAAGGATTTTTACCAAGCCATGCCTCCATAGGTGTCTTTTCAACAAGCACTGATGTAGGAGATCTATTAATCAAATAACATGTAGTGGCTACAACTTCAGCCCATAACTTCTGCTCAAGGCTAGCATCACTCAACATACTCCTAGCCCTCTCCATCAATGTCCTATTCATCCTCTCTACAACTCCATTTTGTTGCGGCCTGTATGGATTTATCTTATGTCTCTCAATACCGTGCTCTTTACAAAACTTGTCAATTTTTTCTAAGCAAAACTCATGGCCATTATCAATTCTCAAACACTTAATCTTTCTACTAGTCTGATTTTCAACCAAGGCTTTAAATTCCTTAAATCGACTAAAGACTTCAACTTTACTTCTGAGAAAATAAATAAATGTCCTACTATAATCATCTATGAAAGAAAATATATATATGGATTTTGATAATGATGTAACATTCACTGGACCAAACACATATGAATGAACATAGTCTAAAATCCCATAAGACTTATGAGAACTAGAGTAAAAAGAAACATGGTGTTGTTTTCCATAAACACAATGTTCGCAAAAGTCAAACTCGAGATTACAATCATCAAGGCCTTCAACAAGGCTCTTATTTTTTAGGGCTCTAAGACCCTTCTCACCAATGTGACCAAGTCATTGGTGCTATACCATTGTCTTCTTTGTGTTAGGAAATATTGCATTCAAACCCATAATCTTAAATCATTTCCTACATAACCCATGAGAGATAAACATGCATACAACTTTTCCAAATGCATAGATCAAATAGACAAGCCACAAGATAACACAAGATATACCCTAGGAAAACCCTCAAGAGGGAAAATCCCAGCCTCCAAAAGCATCCAAAGTCCATCATATTAATAAAAAATAAAGCAATACAAGAGTTACAATGAATACCTCTGAAGCATCAAGCCCTCCAATGCAATCCTATGTGTCTAAGCATGAATCCACATATCCCATGCCATACTTCACAAATGCACTCCTCAAGAAGACTCAATAATGACAGCCAACTCACTCAACCAACCTAAACAACTACACATGTGTTTTCTTTTATAAACACAAGCTCACACAAAATACAACTAATGGTTTAGGTTAAACCATGTACCACAAAACCATGTGAATACAAACAACTAACCCCTTATTTAATATTGGGTACTAAGACATCACATTATTTAATATTTCCCCAATATTAAATTATTATCACACAACTCCTACACAAGTAATAATAATACAATGTTACAATACAACATCAAGTGGACCCCAAATAATTACCTAGTTTGATTGTCAACACCACCAAGGTGTATCACAACTAAATAATTATTTAATTACAATAATATAATAAATCAATTTATGCAATGGTGTACAACATCATATCTCAACATTCTCCCTTGTTGTATACATTTCATAAGGGATCAATGCATGATATACATCATCATATCCATCCATAAAATCAAATGAATCTGCAACATGCTCTCGTGCTCCAACAAGATACCTGCAATAAGTAAAAAGTGACCACCATCTCAAGCAAGAACTCCTCTCATCCTCCAACATGCCACCTATGGAAGAAAAGGAACATGACAAGGTGGAGATGCACCAAACCATGAGCACAAGCATCAAACCCAGGTGATAACAAAGGCTCTAACCAAGTTGTTGTCAAATGTAAAAACCCACACGATTAGAAATAGAATCCACAACACATGCTAATACATCCAACCATCCATACCTCCAAGGTATAAATACATCATTAAACTCATGCCAAGAACATATGTAACTTATAAATTACAATCACAAGCTCCTTGTATCAAACTTGTCAATGAAGAACATATATATCGAGGAACTCCCACTGCATAGGTAGTGTCAAAGCATATCAATTCTACCAATCAACACTGCACATCAAGGTGTGATAAGTAAATGAAAGCATGAAGTACTTATAACAATATCAATTATCCACACATACAACCCAAGAAGCTACATAATCTCTCTCAACATGTTGCCACCATCCTCCCCAAAACATGAACATCCATGAAGGAACCATGAAGAGAGAAACCTATAAACCATAATTTCCTTCTACCAACACCTCAAAATTGTATTGTTGTGTCAAGTAAGATCTCCTAAACAACTCCAAATGAAAATCCTCAACAACATCCATAACACCCAATCTCATAAACCAAGGATAGCATATGAATCAATACAACAATTCCAAACTGGATGTAAACCTCTCTAATCAAGAAGATCAAACTCAAGTTAACCATCCCCATAACTGGAAATCAGCCCATAAACTATCTCCCAATAATCCTAATCAAAGAATGATATCATAAACTCAAATGCACATGGAGATAACCATGCCATAACATCCCTCAAATGAATCCTCCAGAACTAACTATCCATAGCTCAAGATCCATATCTAGAAAACATAAAGCATATAAACTCATGCTAAACCAATCCTCAAATGAGTATCCATAATCAACCACCGTGAATCAACTCAATCCCACAAGAAATCAAAGCACAAAACATAACACATCTGAAAGATATAATGGGAAAATACCTCTCAAATCATAAACTTCTGAGTAGACCAAGAGTGGGGAATGAGAATGCTCCTCCAAGATAACCAAGCCATCATGACTCACTCCAAGAAAAATATCCTCTATCAGTCTATAATGAACTCGCATCCATACCCAGGTGAAAGCTCCTTGGTATTCTTGCTAAAACCTCCAAAGAGTAACCGTCTCAAGCAAATGTCTCTAATCAAAAGAGAACTCCAACCATCACCTAAGGCTCCAAGTATCCATGAGTACCTGTAACCAATCAATCTGTGCCAAACTCCAAATAAACCATAGCACCATCATGAAGTAATCAAGTAAATGATAAATGTACTCAATACAAAGATAACCACACACAATCAATGTCAAAGCTCCAATCATGAATCAGGAACATAAACATGATATCCATGATCTAACCATCTCCTCCTAGGATATCACATGTACCATAACATACATCTTGGTCTCAAGAGAACATGTAACATGCCAGACTCTAATCAAGAATCAAGAGTATACCATGACATCATAACAAATACACTCCAAACCAAGAAATCATATCTCCAATCACATGAAGATAATCATACAAATTATGCATACACGTCACTGCCAACAACTCCCACTAAACCATGAGATGAGCTATACATGGCATCATGACAACCATCCTCTCCATGAAGATCATCCAAGTCTACACACACTCAACTACAATGGAAATAACATACAAATAAACCAAGATCTCCAAGCCAAGAAGATACATACAACCACCATCAAAACATCACAAACCAATCCAATCACCACCAAGTCATCACTATCAAAAGCTCCCATTGGAAGTGTATAACCAATGAATGTAACAAGCTATCATGACATCATGATCAAACCACTTGGTACAAGTCTCATGAACTAACTAATCAAGTACTCAAATCATCCATCCTCTCAATACCAAAACAACATACCAATGCACAAATGAACACAAACAAGGCCAACTAATGAAATTTGCAACAAAAATGAATCAAACCTGGTGGATATAGACAATTCACATCCGAGTCATCCCACTACAACTCAATAGGTTTTACACACCTACAAGCTACATAACTCATAGATCCAAACCACTGAAACATGCAAACTCATCATCACATTAGTGACATGTAACCGAGATATCAAAGAAGATAATCTTGTAGACATCAAGACTCAAACACCAAATCAACCACTGATCTAATTTTCCAACCATGTCCACAAATGAGTAATCATAGTCAAGGAACCAAATAAGCATCAATAAAATAAGAAAAATCCCCTAACATCAAACCATATCACCACCAAACACCACATACATGATCATGTCGTGTCAATGCATCAAATGTACCTGCATATCCATGAGAACATAACCATAGCCATCGATGTACCTGTACTCAACTATCAACCATATAAGACTCCAAGTCTGAAACCATGTCCAACCGTGTCCTCAAAACCAAATACAACCTGTGTACTTGTCACCATCAAAGTCCCAACTCTGAAAATCACCTGTAGACCCATACCAGGAAGTACCAATCTAATAATTAGTTGTAATATCATAAATAACATATGAAAATATGTACTCCCTCAAGGTCTCGCCTCTTGACTTGTCTAGATGCTCACACAATCACACCTTGAATCTCAGGCACATACAAGCGATCAAAAAAGTACCAAGCTCAACCTATTCCTCGAACTGATAAATAATCTAAATCACTATGTAGTACACTGCAAATTCTCTCCAATGCCTCTTCGAAATCTAAAAATATGATTATGTATGCAAAAGTTATGACCAAAATTGTGCAAACAAGAATATATGAATTATAGGCTCCAAAAACATGTCAAAATGGAAAAATCAGGGAGCTAATCTTCTACCACTACGTAGTGCTTAGAACTAGCTTTCCAACGACTACAAGAAGTCAAAAATCCAACATATTGGGTGAAAGTTACATGCGTTTGAAAAAACTACTAGAAAATGTCCAATTTGCCCCCTAGTGGCTCTATGGTGGTGCTCAGGCGGCGGGCCAGCGATCCACCGGTGGCATCGTCAGTGGTGGTGGATTCCAAACAAAATTCCATTTTAATTTAGTTTTTAATCTTCAAAAGAATTCCATCGGCCCTTTGGCTGGACCCGACCCCACCATCAACTTTGTATCATAAAGTTTGAAGTCCGACACTTTATGGTTTTCACAGGCGAATTTAAAAATTGTTTAAATTTTATTAAAATTTATGTGGGCAGTTGTTTTTTTTGTTTATCTTTTCCCAGCTAACTAGGGGCCACCTGTGGCGGGGCTAAGTCCCACTAGCGGATGGACCATTGGTGGTTGGGCCGTCGGGTCGACAACCCTATCAGGTTGTACACCTGATAGGGACTGTCATCCCTACGGTACGTAGGGAAAGGCTTCGACCCTTTTAAATTTCTTTTTTAAAAATTTTTCTAACCATTTTTTAATTTCATTTTTGTAGGATAACCATGAAAACACATAGCATACTCTGAAGTACCTTGTAAATACCTAAAAACCCTCTTAACGACATCCCAGTGTACTCGTCCAAGATTAGCCATAAACTGACTAAGGACTCCCACTTCTTGGGTAATATCTAGCCTCGTACACATCACTGCATACATCAGACTGCCAACTACACTCACATAAGGTATTCTAGTCATGTCCTCCATCTCAATAGGAGATTTTGGACAATCATTAATAGAAATCTTCATCCCCTGCATAACAGGAACAACTAACTGTCTACAATCTACCATGATGAACCTTTCAACATCGAGTTCACATACTTTCTCTGGCTTAACCAAAGCTTTTTGTTAGATCTATCTCTCCTGATCTCCATCCCTAGAATGTGCCTCACAACACCTAGATCTTTCATCTCAAACTCTACTAACAACTAAGACTTCAAATCTGAAATCAAACTTTTACCATTCCCAATAAACATATCATCTACGTATAAAACAAAGATGAGAATGCGACCATTATCAGTTTTGAAATACACACAATGGTAATATTTAGATATCATAAATCCCAATGATAAAATATAAGTATCAAAATTTTGGTACCACATTCTAAGAGACTGTTTCAAACCATATAGAGACTTTTTCAGTTTACAAACCAAATTTTCTTTACCTTTAACAATGAAATGCTTTGGCTATGACATATAAATCTCTTCCTCCATGTCACCATGAAGGAATGTTGTCTTCACATCCATCTGTTCCGCTTCAAGATCATATGATGTTGCAAGTGATAACATCAACCTGATAGATGTCAGCTTTGCAAGTGAGAATATTTCACCATAATCTATTCCCTCCACTTGGGAATATCCCTTAGCGACCAAACGTACCTTATACTTCTCATCACTGCCATCAAGACCACTTTTTCTCTACACCCAATAGGTTTACATCCAGTAGGAAAAGGTATCAGATCCCAAGTATTGTTTTTCTTCAATGCAACCATCTCCTCATCCATGGCTTTCATCCAGGAATCTACATCACTCATACCCATAGCCTCTCTAACAGTCCCAGGCTCATCAGTGTTAGCAATAAAAGCAAAGATACAATTGGAATCCAATAATGAATAACCAAACCTTTTTGTTTGTCACCTAACATGAGTAGATCTCCTCAATTGCTAAGGTTGAGGATGAGGTTTCCTCCATAGGTGTCTTTTCAACAAGCACCGATGTAGGAGATCTATTAATCAAATAACATGCAATGGCTATGACTTTAGCCCAAAAATTCTACTCAAGGCCAGCATCACTCAACATACTCCTAGCCCTCTCCATCAATGTCTTGTTCATACTCTCTACAACTCCATTTTGTTTCGGCCTGCATGGAGTTGTCTTATGTCTCTCAATCTCGTGCTCTTTACAGAACTTGTCAAATTCTACCGAACAAAACTCATTGCCATTATCAGTTCTCAAACACTTAATCTTTCTACTAGTTTGATTTCCAACCAAGGCTTTAAATTCCTTAAATCGACTAAAGACTTAGCTTTACTTGTGAGAAAATAAATGAATTTCCTTCTACTATAATCATCTATGAAAGAAAAATATATATAGATTTTGATAACAAAGGAACATTCACTGGACCAAACACATTTGAATGAACATAGTCCAAAACCCAAGAAGACTTATGAGAACTAGAGTAAAAAGAAACACAGTGTTGTTTTCCATAAACACAATGTTCACAAAAGTTGAACTCGAGATTACAATCATCAAGGTATTCAACAAGGCTCTTATTTTTTAGGGATCTAGACCCTTCTCACCAATGTGACCAAGTCATTGGTGCCATAACGTTGTCTTCTCTTTGTTAGGAAATATTGCATTCAAACCCACAATCTTAAATCATTTCCTACATAACCCATGAGAGATAAACATGCATACAAGTTTTCCAAATACATAGATCGAATAGACAAGCCACAAGATAACACAATATATACCATGGGAAAACCCTCAAGAGGGAAAAAACCAGGCTCCAAAAGCATTCATACTCCATCATATTAATCAACGATAAAGCAATACAAGAGTTACAATGAATACCTCTGAAGCATCAAGCCCTCCAATGCAATCCCATGTGTCCAAGCATGAATCCACACATCCAATGACATACTTCACAAATGCACTCCTCAATAAGACTCAATAATGACAACCAACCCACTCAGCCAACCTAAACCCCTACACATGTGTTTGCTTTTATAGACACAAGCTCACACAAAATACAACTAGTGGTTTAGGTTAAACCATGTACCACAAAACCATGTGAATAGAAAACCACTAACCGAAAATGAAGGCTAAAGGTTGTGTATTGGTGAATCTGTGAAGGGACTGAGTGTAGAAAGGTTTGGAGGGTCTGTGCAGACCTAGGAAAAGGTGTTTTGAACTTTGGTTTGAGGTTTTGTGACTGTTAGAGGGTAAATACAGAGAAACCCTAGGTTTTAGGGTGAAATTGGACGGTTTGCTGGAACAACACCCTAGAAGACCTGTACGGAAGAAATGACCTAAGAATTTGTGGTTTTGTATCACAATTTGAGACTATACAAGAGATTTTTAGGTGGAAAGAAGTCTAAAGGCTATCACATATCTCTATCACCTCTCTCTCACACTTCTCCCTTCCTTCCTCTCTTTCTCCTTCCCTATCTACTCTCTCTCACCCTACCTCTCCTCCCTCCCTTCTTTCTCTCCCTCCCCTTCTTTCTTTCTCACTCTCCTCCTTTCACTCCCCCCTCTTTATCTCTCCCCTTTCCTCTCTACTTCTCTTTATCTCATTATTCTATCTCTCCCTCCCTTCTCTATCTCCTCCCTCCCACCTCTCTCTCCCCCTTTACCTCTCTACTTATCTCTATCAACTCTATCTCTCTCACTTCTCCGTCCTCTCTCTCCTTCCCTTTCTACTCTATCTCAACTCTCTACATATATATCCCTACCTCTCCTACCCTTCCTCCACTCTCTTTCTCTCCCCCTCTTTCTCTCTCTCTCTCTCTCCCTCTCTCTCCCCTCTTTCTCTCTCACTCTCTCCTTCTCTCTCTACTATAATCATCTATGAAAGAAAAATATATATAGATTTTGATAACAAAGGAACATTCACTGGACCAAACACATTTGAATGAACATAGTCCAAAACCCAAGAAGACTTATGAGAACTAGAGTAAAAAGAAACACTGTTGTTTTCCATAAACACAATGTTCGCAAAAGTCGAACTCGAGATTACAATCATCAAGGTATTCAACAAGGCTCTTATTTTTTAGGGATCTAGACCCTTCTCACCAATGTGACCAAGTCATTGGTGCCATAACGTTGTCTTCTCTTTGTTAGGAAATATTGCATTCAAACCCACAATCTTAAATCATTTCCTACATAACCCATGAGAGATAAACATGCATACAATTTTTCCAAATACATAGATCGAATAGACAAGCCACAAGATAACACAATATATACCATGGGAAAACCCTCAAGAGGGAAAAAACCAGGCTCCAAAAGCATTCATACTCCATCATATTAATCAACGATAAAGCAATAGAAGAGTTACAATGAATACCTCTGAAGCATCAAGCCCTCCAATGCAATCCCATGTGTCCAAGCATGAATCCACACATCCAATGACATACTTCACAAATGCACTCCTCAATAAGACTCAATAATGACAACCAACCCACTCAGCCAACCTAAACCCCTACACATGTGTTTGCTTTTATAGACACAAGCTCACACAAAATACAACTAGTGGTTTAGGTTAAACCATGTACCACAAAACCATGTGAATAGAAAACCACTAACCCCTTATTTAATATTGGGTACTAAGACATCACATTATTTAATATTTCCCCAATATTAAATTATTATCACACAACTCCTACACAAGTAATAATAATACAATGTTACAATACAACATCAAGCAGACCCCAAATAATTACCTAGTGTGATTAACAACACCACCAAGGTGTATCACAACTAAATAATTATTTAATTACAATAATATAATAAATCAATTTATGCAATGGTGTACAACACCATATCCCAACACTCTGCAGGAAGCTTCATTTCCAATGAGTGAGTACCCTTAGGTACCCAAAATGTACGACCATCAGTTGTAGCTACTACAGGCTATTTTTTTGCTTAATCTACTAGTGAGGATGAAGAATCTAAAGATTTCTTCTTTGATACATCAAAACTATTGCACTAAACTATGCATGCATCCAACTGGTACAGAGTGCCAATCTGAACACCCTTAACCAACACCATATCTCCTCTTATCATCTTGCATCCTCTACCAGAGAAAATAACTTGCACTCCCGAATCATTTAGTTTACTCATAGAAAGCAAGTTTCATGCCAAGCTCGAGATATGCAAAACACCATCAATCCCCTTCACTCTTCCATCGGGGAATCTAATTTTGACTCTTCCACGACCAACAACCTTGAAGTTAGAATCATCTACTAGGTACACCTTCCCACCATCATACTCTTCATATTTCAAGAACCAATATCTATGAGAGGTCATGTGAAAGGATCACTCGAGTCTATCAACCACATATCTTCAGATGCATGGGTTGCCAAGGCTACAATAAATGCATCTCCTTCATCTTGGGATGATTTCTTAGATTTAGAATTGGAGAGAGACTTTTTTTTCTTCTTCTTCTCCTCCTTCTTGCAATCTTTTCAAAAGTGACCCATTTCGCCACAGTTCCAACATTTTCCCTTGGAATTCTTGCCAGGAGACTTAGATCTCCTTGGAGACTTGGACTTATACTTTTTTATCTTTCTTCTTGCATTCTCCTTTGTTCTACCACAAACAGCAAGGGCCTCCTTGGCCATCTCGAAAGATTTTCTCTGTATCTCTTCAGATAACAACAAAGACACCACCTTATCCATTTGGAAACTTATGGTTTTGCTTCCAATAGCCATTACCAGATCATCCCATGAGTTTAGCAATAAACACAACAGGAGCATGCAACGGCCTTGTTCATCAATCTTGTCTCCAATAGAACCCAGTTGAGATATTAGCATGTTGAATGCATTGAGATGATCTACTATGGATCTTCCATCTTCCATCTTCAAAGAGTACAATTTATTTCCCAGGAACAACTTGCTTACCAAGGATTTAGCCTAATAAACATCTTCAATTTTCTTCCAAATATTTTTTGCAATTTTCTCTTCATGGATATTTAGGAGGACAAAACTAGCCAAATAGAGTCTTATCAAATCCTTGGATTTCCTATCCATAAAATCTCACTCATCCTGGGTTTTTGAAGCTGGTTTAGTTTTGGATATTGCAACCCATAGATCTCTATCTAAGAGCATATCTTCCATTTTCATCTTCCAAAGTTCAAAGTGTCCGCCATTAAACTTCTCCATCTCGATCCTTTCAAATGTGCTTTCCATATTTTCCTACAACAAAGGTCACAAAATACCTTTTTGCAAAACTCCCACTGAAACAAAGATCAACTCAAAAAACCCTTCAAACCCAACAATAGAATCAAAGCTAGCCAGGCTTTGATACCAACTTAAAGGAAGTCAAGTGTGTACAAGCAACTTCCTACACTAATCTAAGCAGGAGAGTATTACAAAAAATTTCTTATTAAAACCTTAAATTGCTACAGGTACCAACAAATGCACATTCAATAACATAAAATAGATAAGACAAAGATAAGCCATAACATAGTGTCTATGTGGGAAAACCCTTTCAAGAAAAAACCCACACTCCAAATCACACAACTCAATAACAAGAACAATTAAAATACAATCTTAGAGCAATGCTCAAGAATCTTCACACTACATTTAGAATCTGGATAAATTTTGATAGCATAACGACATGTAATCAAACTTCAACCTGTAACCCCTAAAATGCAGTAACTTTGGAAGTATTTATAATGCAACAACATGAAGCAAAACACCAAAAACTTGCCAAAACCATTTCACATGCCTAAGGTGTGAACTAGAGTCTATTATGACATGTTATCATAGTCAAGACTCATTTAATTTGGCAATCTTCCAAAATTAGCACCTGCCTCCACCAAAATAGCCACCACCTATCATGCAAGACACCACTACACATGCAACTACCAAAAGAAAACTTAGGTGCCCCCATAATAGTAGCTTACCTGTCATAGTGTAAATAGGAATTTGTCATACACCACACTTACAACTATCATATCCCGTCATAGCAGTTTCCACAATAAACTCTTATGGCTGTCATAAATTGTCATAGCAAGTGTCATAGTTTTTCATAGTGCATGACATAGCAACTTATGAAAAAGCCATCAATTTAGCCTAAATCATAGTTCCTCCAAAGTGGGTGCCTACTTCCACAATTTTAGCTTACAAAATTTACATGTCACTTTCCATGTAGGATGCCACATCAACGGTGGGTCCCACAAAGTGACAACATATTTAGTAGGCATAATTTAATTACAAAATAAATAAATACATCAAATAACAATTAATTAAATGATGCGACTCAAAGGTTGAGACACCTTATTCCAACAACCCCCAACCAAGGGCTCAAGGGCAACACCCCTGAAGCAAAAATTAACTAATTTTATTAAAGAAATTTTGCTGCACATTTGTATTTTAATTTTAATTATAAACAGTTAAGAAAACTGCCCAAAAATGAATAGTTGATTCGATGCAAATGGAAAGCCAAAAGTCACGAATTAAATAGCCAATTGAACTAGGCACGCATGTGAATTCAAACAATGGCATGATGTTGGTTTTGTCACTGCAAGTCACGTAGAGTGTGAGATTATTGTAGTTTTTCACACAATTTTTTGTGAGGTTATTTGCAGGTTATTGTGATAGGTGCATGTAGCACGGTATGTGAAAAAGAGTAGTGGATGTCGATTAAATTCATTGTTGCACATTGCAGCTATTGTTGCAGGCTATTGTAAATTGTATTTGCTGGGAATTAATTAATAAATGGACTATTGTTTGTGGATATAGTCTAAGAATTGGGTGAACCATGTTAAAAATCTTGTTGTCTCACTCCATTTCTATGAATTTCTAATTCCTCTATTATGTATGTTCTATGTTTAATCTAATCTGTATATAATTGATAATTCATACCCTCTATTTCTTGCTTGCAATTCCTAACATGTAGGGAGATTCAAATGGTAATCTAGAAAGTAGATGCATCAAGATAAATGTGGGCTAGAAACATAATATTAGCTTACAAAACAAGGGTTATCATATATACAAAGGAATAACATGAACACTCAAACAAGATGATGACAATGCCATTGTTAATTTTGTACAACCCAAAATGAGAACACTAGAAAATGACAAAAATAAATGATTTTTAGCCTTAAAATTAAGGGCATTGATATGCTTGTTAGAAAAGACATAGGAAAATGGAAATGATGTAGAATAAAATAAAGATCATGATATAGTATGTCTTCATGAGATGGAAAAAAACTATAACAAAAATAAGTTATTCTATAACAAGATTATTAGAAAATAAAGATAAATCAACTACAATGTTAGAAAACTTTCAAAAAAATAGTTTGAAAATGATAAGAAAATATAAAAAATAAAATAGGAATTACCAAGTTGAATTGCTCCTAGTTTGCAAAGTGGACGCTTGCTTGAAACCAAAGATGTCGAATCATGAATCATATGTGATGTTCATATGACAAAGGTGTCGACTTGCAAACTATAACTAAAAACCTATAAAAATATTCAAAATAAAAAATATATTTGGGATGTGGGGTCCCTATAAAAGAAAAGAAAGATAGAAAGAGAGCTCATTCCCATTTGAATCCATATCTTGGACCTGCTAAACTAAACTTGGCGTGGTTAGAATTGGGCAAGCCAAAATGTGAACAAGGAAGTAACACTATATAGACAATGACTCAAATCATATAGAAAATAATATATGCCTTGATTCCCTTGCACCTTCATTTGAGATTGAAGAAGTTGAGCACCCAAAGTAAAAAAATATTCCACAAGATCTATCAAGGACCTCTCATTGTACACTTGTGTGTAGTTGTGCTCAAGATATGTGATCAAGTGATGTTGGTGTATGTGGTTTCTCTCAATACCACAACATAACATTAGCATTGAATGGATTGATTAAAAATATTCTCTAAGAGGTTCTATTTATCAATTTTATGATTGGTGGTCAAGGGTTGATATTTGAACTTGGGATCAATGGCTAGGATTACATGAGAGATTTGGAGGGAGGAGAAGCTTTAAAGTGACAACCTATGATTGGTACAATTGGAGAGGGAAAGGACTAACATGATTTGAAGGGCTAAGATCACCTTATTGTATTAAAATGGTGTAGACTAAAGCTCCTCACACATTTGTCACATATTCCTTCTCACAAATGTTTAAAATGGTTTTCCCCATGTAAATCACTGTGTTGTGGTATGCATGATATTTATGTTTATTTCTATTTAAGTTTTTGTAATTGTTAAAGATCTGCAATTTTTTTGCATTATTCTCATCTCAAGATTAGTGTAGGAAGTTGTTTCACTACCTTAGCTTCCTTACAAGTGTCATCAGAGCTTGATGACCTTTGGTTTCAATTGTGGGTTGTTGGCTTTTTTGAACTAATCTAGGTTTGAGTGGGAGCTTGTGTAGAAGACACTTTGTGATCTTGTTGCAGGAATTTTTAAATGGAAAGTTCATCAAGGAGAATAGAGGTTGATAAATTTCCTAGAAATAATTTTGAGATGTGGAAGCTAAAGATGGAGGATCTATTGATAGATCGAGATCTATGGGATGTTGTTGATGAGGATGTTTCAAGGCCTATAGATCCTGCTCAGGCTGCTCAATATGATGTTATGGACCATAAAGACAAGGGTCTAATCAAATTGTGCTTGGAAAAATCTATTTTAATTAATGTCCATGAGGAGACCTCTGCACAAAAACTATGGAAGAAGCTTGGTGAGATGTATCAGGTCAAATCTTTGGTGAACAAGATTTTCTTGAGGAAGAAGTTGTATTCCTTGAGAATGGAAGAGGGTAGACGAATCACAGACCACCTGGAAGCATTCAATATGTCGGTGGCTCAATTGGCATCAGTTGGTGTCAAAATGGATGATGAGGAGAAATGTTAGATCTTTCTTTGTTCTTTTCCTAATTCATGGGATTCTCTTGTTATGGATATTGGGAGTAGTTTTGTCATATTGAAGACTGAAGATGTGGTGGGTTCTTTGCTTTCTAAAGAAATGAGGAGGAAGGTATCCATCACTACCAAGGAGGCCCTCAATGTTTGAGGAATACCTAAGGAAAAAGGAAAAAAAGAATGAGAAGCATGAAAAATCCAAGTCTAGGGGGAGATCTAAATATCTTGGAAAGACCAAAGTTATTTGCTAGAACTACAGTAAGCCTGGGCATGTTCATAAGGAATGCAAAGAAGAAAAGAAGAAGAAAAAGAAGAAAGTTGATTATGATTCTGAGTTCAAAAAGGAAGACGATGACACATTCATTGCAACTTTGGCAACTTGTGCAGGTAATGATGCATGGTTAATTGGCTCAGGTGCATCTTTCCATATGGCTTTTAATAGAGATTGGTTTTCTGAATATGAAGAATTTGATGGAGGTAAGGTGTACTTGGGTGATGATTCTCATTTACACATTGTTGGTAGTGGTAAAGTTAAAATCAGGTTTCTTGATGGTAGCATAAAAAGGATTAATGGTGTGTTGCATACCCTTGGATTAGCATGAAATTTTTTATTTATGAGCAAACTAATAGATGCGGGTGTGCAAGTAGTATTTTTTGATGCAGGATACAAGATGGTCAAAGGTGCTATGGTGATTGCTAGAGGTGTCAGATATGGCACATTATATAAGATTGATGCATGCACTGTTGAGTGCAATAGTACTGTGAAAAGAAAGTTCGTGGAAGAAGTGAGGGTTTCACCTTCAACAGATAGTCATGGATTTTGGGTACCCAAGGGTGCTCTTTCTTCTGAGTCAAAGTTACCTGCAAAGAAAACTATGTTATGGCACCAGAGACTTGGACACATTGGAGAAAAGGGTCTAAGGACCTTGAAAAATAAAAACCTTGTTTAAGGTCCATCTTATTGTAATCTTGAATTTGATTTCTATGAGCATTAAATTTATGGAAAACAAAACCACGTTCAGTTTTACTCGAGTTCTCATAAATATTGTGGTGTATTGGATCTTATTTATTCTGATGTGTTTGGTCCTATAGATGTTCCTTTGATTGGTAAATCCACATATTATGTTTCATTTATTGATGATTATAGTAGAAGGATATGAGTATATTTTTTAAAGAGTAAATATGAAGTTTTCAGTCAATTTAAAGAGTTTAATGAAATGGTTGAGTTGTAGACTGGAAAGAAAATAAAATGTTTGAAGACTAATAATGGTGGTGAATTTTTCTCTAATTATTTTGTTAAATTTTGTAAATATTGTGGTATTCATAGACATAAGACAACTCTATATTCTCCACAACAGAATGGAGTTGCTGAAAGAATGAACAAGACATTGATGGAGAAGGCTAGGAGTATGTTGAGTGGTGCTAGTCTAGAACAAAGGTTTTGGGCTGAAGTTGTTGCCACTGCTTGTTACCTGATTAATAGGTCTCCTACATTAGCTCTTATTTATAAGATCCTATAGAGGCATGGTCGAGTCACAAGCCTTCATTGAGACATCTTAGAGTTTTTGGTTGTGAGGCATATGCACATGTGCCAAAGGAGAAGTGAACAAAGTTGGAGAACAAGGATGTGAAATGTATCTTCATCGGATACAGTTATGGTGTGAAAGGATACAAGCTTTGGGATCTTGTTCCACATAAGGTAATACATAGTAGAAGTGTGATTTTTAGAGAAACTAAGCCTTGTTTGTTACATTGCAGCCATAACAAAGTAAACAGGAAGATGTGATTCAATTTCCTGCTACTCCTGATAAATTTGAATCGAGGCCCAAGGATAGACAAGAAGTTGAGGAGAACTCATCTAGCTCTAGATCTTCAAAAGAGGAGGAAGAACCTCCAACTCAACTTGTTCATAGGTCTATAAGACTTAGACAACCACCTAAAAGCTATTCACCTAAATTATTGTAGATGTATTTTTGCTTTGAATACTAACATGGATGAACCCGGATCTATAGAAGAGGCACTAGGTATGAATGATGCGAAATGCTGGAAGATTGCTATGGATGAAGCAATGGCATCTTTGAAAAAGAATGATACATGGGATCTTGTACCATTGCGTGAAGGATGAAAAATTGTTGGTTGTAAATGGGTATTCAGGAAAAAGATTGGTTCAGATGGAAGTATTGAGAAATACAAAGCAAGGTTGGTTGCAAAGGGTTACTCTCAAGTTGAGGGTGTTGATATTATGGTGATATATTTTCTGTTATTGCAAAAATGACATTCATTATATTTTTGCTTGTTATTATTGCTACTTATGATTTAGAGGTTGAGCAAATGGATGTGAAAACTGCCTTCATGGTGATTTGGAGGAGGATATTTATATGACACAACCAAAGCACTACATGGTGAAAGGTAAAAGTAAATTGGTTTGAAAATTGAAGAAATCTTTGTATGGCTTAAAATTGAGTCCAGATGTGGTACCAAAAATTTGATGCATATGTGTTGAGTTTAGGATTCGAGTGTTCTAAATTAGATCATTGTGTTTATTATAAAACTGATGGTGATCATTTCTTGTTTATTTCATTATATGTTGATGATATGTTATTTATTGGTAAAGGGAAAGGTATGATTTCAGAGCTGAAATCTCAACTTGCAGCTAAATTTGAAATGAAAGATCTTGTTGCAGCTAAACACATTCTTGGGATGGAAATTAAAAGAGATAGAGTGAACAAAAATTTATGTCTTCACCAAAGTAAGTATGTGAATTTAATTTTACAGGGGTTTGATATGCAAGATTGTAGACCATTGTGTGTTCCTGTTTTAGTTGGAACAAAGTTATCTATTTTAGATTTTCCAACATCCCCATTAGAGATGGAAGACATGAGTAGAGTGTCTTACCAGAGTGCAGTTGGAAGTTTTATGTATGCTATGGTCTATACTAGACCATACATTGCCCAAGTAGTGTGAATTCTTTCCAGATATATGTATAATCCTGGTAGATTTCATTAGGATATAGTTAAAAGAGTCTTTAGATATTTACGGGGTACCTCATATTATTCCTTAAGTTATCATAGTAATATGACTAAAGATGGAATTTCCCTTGATATTCATGGTTATGTGGATTCAAACTGGGTAGGTGATGTTGATAGAAAAAAATCCACTAGTGCTTATGTGTTCACTTTATTTGGTGGTGCTAAATTAGTTGGATGAATAAGCGATAGATGGTGGTTGCTTTGTCCACTACTAAAGCAGAGTATATGGAAGCTACTCATGCTTGTAAAGAATCCATTTGAATTAAGAGAATGTGTTAATATATTGGAATAAAACAAGGTGCGGTGACAATTTATTGTGACAATCAGAGTGTGATATGTCTAGCCAAGAACCCGAAATTTCATGCCAGGACCAAGCACATTGATGTATAGTATCATTTTGTTAGAGATATGGTCGAAGATGGTAGGGTGAAGTTGGTTAAGGTAGAGACTTTGATTAATTTTGTTGATTCTTTAACTAAGCCTATGAGCACATAGAAGTTTAGATGGTGTTCAGAGACTATGGGCCTTCTGGCCCCTATCAATTAAAGAGACGATGTTTACACCCTCACATTGCTCTTTCAAGTTGTTCGACAAGTGGGAGATTTGTTGGGAAAATGTGTCTCAACCTTGCAATTATATGTGGTTTATTGTTGATAGGATGTATATATATTTATATATATGTTTCCTAGTTACACCAATAGGTGTATACAATGGCAGCACGGAGTGAAATGTGATCATGTTAAATTTTTCAAGAAACTTCTAGAATGGCCGACATACATTAAATAAAGGATATATTGTAAATATAGACCATTCATTATTAGGTATTAAATCTAATGGAAAATATTTTGTTGGCCTGTCTTACCCTAGAATGTAATTCTATTTTATGAGGGAATTGTATTACGATTGCGGTAGAGAGAAGACGGTGATGTATTTTGAGATTCTGGTAGTGGTTGTGTTGTCTCTTGATCTCTGTGTGGTGATACTCCTATGAGAATCTTGATTTGCAAGTATATTGTAATCTTTGTGATTGTTGAATAATATATTGGGCGGCTTTTGGAGTGTGGGTTTTTTCTCCTGAAAGGGTTTTCCCCACATAAATCACTATGTTGTGGTATGCATGATATTTAAGTTTATTTATTTTTAAGTTTTTGCAACTATTAAAGATCTGTAAAATTTTTGCATTTATCTCATCTCAAGATTAGTGTAGGAAGTTGTTCTTCTACCTTAGCTTCCTTACAGAACTTCGAAAAACTAAGAAAAAATTTTAAACACATTTTTTGAGTTGACTTTCCAAGTTTGGCCATCCCAAACCAAATCTTGAGCCAAATCCCAAGCCTACTGATTTTTTTAGAAAAATTGGATATCCGTTACTTGTAGTATTTATAATGCATAATATTTAATATATTAATATATATTAATATACTAATATATTATTTATATTATATATTACATATTATGTATTATATATTATATTATATAATATATACAACATATATTTTTAAGCCAAAGGTGTGTCTTTATTTGAGCTTTCAGAGCTCGGTATGTCCTTCAACGGTTGAAATGCAGTGAGAGGGCTTGGTTGATAGTGTGGTCATCACTAATCATTAGATTGTTTAACGTAGAGATGTCTTTTTCAACACGCTGAGAAAATATTTTCTTAATTCATATTAGATAGAAATAAGAGAACAATCAAGTATTCCATGGATCAGAGTAGCGATTCAGAATGGGTAAATGATCCCATGGATTTACCAATGGCAAGGCCAATAGCAGATTCAGATCCAATGGCCCCATTAAAAAAGAGGTTCCAAGCACATATCCATAATTTGTAGGTGTAGAGTCCTCCACGGATATGCAAAAGCAGAGAGTTCATAAACAAAAGAACTTGTAGTCCCATATCTGCTTCTGAACTGGTAAGATTAAAAATAACTAGTGTATTATAGAATGGAAGAATGAGAGGGAGCATTCACTTGGTTTTCAATTTGCAAATCCTAGATTCATATAGTATTGTGCATCATGGTTTGAAGCTATGAAGAAGTGGCCGAAGCTACAAATGGGGGCTCAAAACCCTCGAAATCTTCTGGTGGCGGCTACAAAATAAACATTGAAAGCTTCACTAAAAGATGGAAAATTTTGTACGTCCACTGGAAAGAGCATAGGAAGAGCTTTTGGGGTGCCTATGAGGCGATAATGTTTTTGACCCCTCCACCGTCAAAAGATTTGTGTTGTTTGAAATTGTCAGTATTGAATATATGGCTTTTAGGGTACGAGTTTCTCGAGACCGTAATGTTGTTCATGGGCAGATGCAATTTCTATGCAACCAGAGAAAAGGGATACTTTTCTTGAAGTGTTTGTTCTTATACTTAGTGGTTGTAATTGGGTTTATAGATGTGGTGGATTTAGGATTAAAATTGTTTAATTTCAGTGTTGCATGTTTGGGACTTTTGATATTGTTTTTGCAATTTGAGTTATTTTTTAAAAAAAAGTTCTTCAACACTTTATTAAGGCTAAGTGTAACTCCTGAGTAATCTTTAATTAACTGAGAACATATCGGTCAGTTACTTAACATTTTATCTTGTTCAGGGCTAATTTAATTGTTTAGATTTTTCAAATTGAGAAATTTATGAAATTAATCCATTACTCTGTTAAGTAAAAAAAGACGTAGCATGATCTTCCCACCCATTGCATGTTTTTTTTCTTGGTGTTCATTTTAATGATTGGGTATATAAGACTACATAGCTATGGATAAACTGCTCATTCACTTCTTTTACCAACATCTAATGAACTCCCAAACTACATATAGTGCCACATAGATTTCTCCTAAGCAGGCTCAAATTGGAAAGGAATAATCTACTCAATGTTAGACTTGGGGTAAAAGTATGTTGAATTTTTAGAAACAAAATGGGGAAATCAAATTTTCTGCTACATTATATTAAATTGGTAAATGGATAACGAATTAGTTTCCAATGTGTAGAGCAAGAGATAAGAATCTTTTGTTTGTTTTTTTGTTTTTAATTTGCATTATGTACTCTTTATGCTGGAATTGGCATTGATGTTGCAGTGATACGCTTAATGCTTATTATATATGGTGTTTTCCCAAAGATACTTCATTCTACCTAACTATATACACATTCCATATTTTTTTTATATAGGAGTTGATCATATCAAGTCTGTATTTGTGGGTGTCTGCATTTCCAATATACTCGTCTATTGAGAGCTAGCTTTGGCTTATCCATGGGGTTTCTGTTAGCCATTAGTTTTGAGAAAAAAGGTTGTATCTAGATAGGTTCCTTATAGAATTAGGGAATTAGTGTTTTGGGGTTTCTTTGGTCATGGCCAAGCATAAAGTGTTGTATTTTGCTAGACCATTCTGTACCACAACTTTTATTGTTAAAAAACTCTTATAAGGAGTGTGATTCAATGGCTGGAAAATAGCTAGCTCTTTTACATGTGGCATGCTTTCAGTTGCACATATGGCTTTAGGTCAGGTTACTTAGCAGAAGGTTTCCCTTTCATTTAGTGTTTTGAAGTCTTGATTTATGACTACCATTATGAATAATACTTTTACAAGATCAATTTCCATAAGGTAATGTTTTCTACCACTTGAATAACACATTTTCCTAGGGATTTTGGTAGAGACCTTATAAATTTCATTGCCATAGCAATTAGATCACAATACATTTTTGTATTATTTCAGGTCACCAATCAAGAGGTAGTAGACCTTGCTAGGCCTTTCTGTATTGGAGTGAAGCCAAGTGTGGAACCTTCTAAACATATGGAAACAAAACAGTTATTAGTAGAGAATTGTAGTTTGCCTATGGGAGGCCCCCTTGTTTGCAGAAAGATTGTAAATTTTTCAGTAGCTAGAGGACCTCTAGAGTTTAGAGTTGACAATTCAGTCTAGATGCATGCAATCTTCCCTTATTTTATTAAAGTTGAAGATACCAACATTTGGTTTTGTACAACAACGACGAAATCAAATTGATTCAATAATGCCCTTTTGCACCTTTTCTTCCTACAATTTATCTCCATACATAAAACAATATTTTTTAGTGTTGCAGTTGCCACATTGATGTAAGAAGAGGTGGCCTTTCATTTCGTCTATTAATCTATGTGATATGTTTAATGCTAACCAAATGGAGGAACAAAAACTATCCTTTTTAGATCATAGCTCACTGTAACACTATCGTTGCTTTTCTTGTGGATTCAATGTTTCTGTAAAGTAAAAAGATAGGATTTAGACTCAGGGCACATTAAGGGGCATGTTACAGATATATAAAATGTTTAAGAATAATATCATTTAAAGTTCAAATGGCTGATATATATAAACTAGCACTTGCACCTAGAGGAGGTGCAAGGAATACGTTGATAGAATTATATAGGTACCTTGAAATTTGAAGGTGTTGTGTTAAAAAGTTCTTTGTTTTACATTGTGACTCTATTAAACCATACACAAAGCAGATGGGATGTATGATAGAATTTTAAGAAATAAAAGCCTCATTTTCCTCTTGCTTGGAAAATGGAAAGAGAACTTGCTACAACATTCTTCCGTTGGAGATATCTAATAAATCCTATATTTGAAACTGCCATGATTCATGTTGACCTTCAAATTTCAATCCATCAGATATTGGAACTACAATGTGACGACATAAAGGATTACTAACATTTCATAGTAGTAGTAAGAGCCTCCTTGTGCTACTTAGATGATAAGTGGTCGTGCTGAATATTTTCTGTTAGCAGAATTACTTTGGGGCTCCCATGTAGTCAAAACTATGGATAAATATGAGATAGTTTCTTGCATGCAAAATTATCCTAAAATTCTTTATAGTACTTGGTATGGGCCATTTTGATGTTGTCTTTATTTTCTAAGTGCATACTTTGAGTCTGTCAAAGGTTGCATAGCCCAAGTACACAAATTATATTCAGAAGGCATGCACATATTCTTTTTGGCATAACTTTGATCATCTTCCAACAATTCACATGACCTATACCCACATATTGTAGGTGTTTATCTTATATTGTGATTCAATCAGAATAGCATCAAAGAAAGCTAACACAGTATTTTGAAAAAGGGTCTAAAATCTGAGTTAGTGAGTTGGAATGTAGGGGAATTAGTAATATCAAATGACATTAATAGATATTCATAATGGCCTGAATAGGCGCTAAAAGTTGTTATGTGTATTATTCTTTAAGACTAATTTGATTATATTTAAGCAACGCTTCATTTACTATAATTTAAGATGAATTTGATTATACTTAGCAATGCATCTTTCTAACTATGACCATCAGGGTTGGAATTTGATTATACTTAGCAATGCATCTTTTTGCCTATGTCCATCAGGGTTGGAATTTGGTTATACTCAGTAATGCATCTTTCTGACTATGACCATTAGGGTTGACATTTTTTTTTTTGTGGTAGATGATTTTGGCATTATACATGTTTCCATCCAAACAAATGCTACCATTTGACAGAAAAGTATTCTAGATATTATTTTTATTCATCACTTCATTAGATAGGCAAGGCTTTGAATAGTCATGATATTAGGGATGCCTTTTACTTTTTTTTCCTATATTTACATTGTTGTACATTTTCAGTGGGATGCTTTTTTTTCATATCTGCTACATCCACCTATCATTTTACCTTTCTAAAAAATAGATAGGTGTGCAAATTTCCCATTACTGAATTGTTGGGCAACATAAATTTCCCGACAATAAAGAAATAGTAGTATTGAGTTTAACTGTTTAGATGATATATCAATAACATTATTAGGGATAGTTTTCTCCCTAGCTACCCACAATTTACTGGTGTAGATTGTTAATGCTTTGATTCAAGTATCATGTGATAAAGAGTCATGACATGATTGAAACAATTGAAAACCCATTTTTTACTCTATTTATTATCTTTGGCATGCAAACCTTATCGTTATCCCTTTCCTATTAGGGAAATACTGCTAATATTTTTGTTGTCTCCTTACATCTATATTTTATGGTTTACCTCTTTTTATATTAACTAATGTAGGGGCTATAAATAGTTTTGTATAACCTTAGTAAAGAGTTTATAGAGATAGAGCTTAGGTTTGGTATTACCTCACGTACTACAAAATGTTTGCACAAAATAGAACAATTTTTTACCTAATTAACCTTCCACACCTCTTCGGCGTACCCATTACACACCAAGGTGTGATTGCTAGTATATAGTATATTATATACTATATATAATATATATTAAATATTATATTATATTAATATTATGTAATATATATTAATATATATTATATACTATATTATAATATATATATATAGTGAGATAGAGAGAGGGGGCATGAGAGATAGTGGGAGGGAGAGACCTGAGAGAGAGAGAGAGGGAGAGAGAAAGACCTAAGAGGTAGATGGAGAATGAGAGAGACCTGAGAGAGAGAGAGAGACTTGAGAGGGAGACATGGAGAATGAGAAAGACCTAAGAGGTAGATGGAGAGTGAGAGAGACAAGAGAGAGACTTGAGAGAGAGAGACCTAAGAGTGAGAGAGAGTTATCTAGGTAGGGTTCCCAAGGGAGAGACCTAAGAGAGAAAGGGGTGGGAGGGGGAGACCTAAGAGGGAAAGAGAGGGACTAAGAGAGATTTTAGGGTTTAGGGTGGGAGGTATAGAGGGAGTGAAAGACCCAAGAGAGAGAGGGTGGGAGGGATAAAGGAAGGGAGGGAGGGAGAGGGAGAGAGAGAG
>VDFB02105785.1:509288854-509308405 GCA_007258455.2 Sequoia sempervirens
ATCCATCTTTCCTTCCCATCTTTGATCTTGATAAGGAGCATAGGGATCAAACATCCATATATCCATATCTCATCCACTTAACCTTGATCATCCTATCCATATCTTCCATCCCAAATCCTATCTCCATCACCCCATCCTACCTAATTCACCCTCTCTTTTCACCCTTGATCTTCATAAAGCTAGGGGAAAAACACGCATGCATGCTTTGGACAATTCCATCATCACTCTTACCTCCGTCCATGTCCTCTATGCACTACCCCTCCATCTCATGATAGTATCCTTCCATATCACATTTGCATTACCTCTAGTGTGGGGAATCTTAATACTTTTCAACTAGTCCTTGGACATCCATCCTCCTAACCTTTTTCCACCATCCTCTTATCTCCCATCACCTATCTTCCATCTACTAAACCCATTTATCTCCTATCCACACAATCCATTATCCTCCCATCCTTTTCCTAAGACTTGTTCCCCCCTTGTTATTGGATCCCATCCATTCCTCTATCCTAATCATCCTATCCTTCATCGAATCATATCTTATCCATCCATTTATCCTTCCAATCCAACCATCCCCATCCAATCCCATCCAATGGAATAAAATCCTAATCCATGTGATCCAACCTCGCAATCTAGCTCATCATCCTAAAGCAATCCATCATCTTAATCTAAATCAAGTTCAAATCCATTGATCCAATTTAATCCAACTACCATCATAGGGATGTATCCTTCCCAATCCATGTGTGATTCTTATCGTTAATTACATAATCCTTTGGGTACGCATTATTCTTATTATCGACTTTCCTATCCTTATCATCATCATCACCAATCCATCCTCCAATCGGTTTTTAGCTTGACTTGGAGCATAGCCCTTCTTTGCTTTTGTTTTATGTGCATGCTTTCTTGTTGCTTTCGTGTATTATCATTGTTTGCATTTATCATGGTCTCTTGCACTCTATTGCCACAGGGGTATCATGGTCTTCCATATCATGGTGTCATAAGGCATATATTTGTACTTGAACTTTTCGATCATGTACTTGGTATATTGTCATCCTGGTTCCTTATACCTTGGTGCATAATATCAAGTACAATATCAAATCTAGGTTGCTCTTTTTATTGTAGAATGATGATCATCCATCTTCTCATCAATTTTGAGAGCACACCCATGTTCTCCTAACCTGCATGACCTCTCGAGGGGGCATACTACCTCCTTTGTATCCTTCCTCATCCTTTCTAGTGACTGGGGCATTATGCCACTAGTCCTTATCCGTTTCCTACCCACTATATTTTATTCTTCTTTGCAATGATGTTACTTCTCTTAGTCGCAACATCATCTCAAAGAGTGGTGAAATGTAGTCACCCAAAATAATATTTAATTAAATAAATACTTGTTATTTATTTAAATTAGCTTATGACCCTTATCCTAACAATTAATTAAATAACTATCAAAATGGTCACAAAATTTGCTCTCTTCTCATTTAAAATATCTCTACAATAAGTCAATGACGTTGGGCAGGAGTGGGAGCTAAGGGAAGAATTTGAATTTTGAATAGGGTGGTGGCGATGAAAGGGATGATGATGATGCATACGAGGAGGGAGGAGGCGATGGAGGGGTCGTTATTGTTCTAGATGTGGTCTTCCTGGGTGATGTTGTGGCTCCCTCGCTAGTTAGAGTTCTTCAGGGGGTTTCCATTATTTTTTACCACTAGATTGGAGCTTCTCGAGTTGTTTATGCTCTTGACTTGAGTTCTTTTTCTTGGGCTTTTCTCCTTTGGTTCAAGATGTTCCTCTATTCGAGGCTTGGATCCTTTATTGGTGACTCCTTTTTGCATCTTACCTGTTGGCTATGCTCGCGGTTTCTCATGATTTTCTAGTTCAGTGATGGGTGGGGGTTGTGCTTTGGGAAGTAGTCTCCTGGGATCATGATATTGATTTCTGGGGGTGCTTATGCTTCCCAGTTCTGGCTCCTTCTGCTCCTTTTGGGAGTTGTTCTATGTCCTCATTGGTTGTCCTCGGGTTCCTAGCTTCAGGTTTCTTGTGAGGTGCTAGGTGTGGTGTTTGGGATGCCTTTCGTGGGTTTGTTTGTGGAGAGATTCGAGCATTTCTCATACCCTGACTAGAATGTAGGGTCGGATGTTGCTTTTACTAGTTTTGCCTTCTCTCTACTCTTTTTTCTTGTAGGCTTTCCTAGCTCTCTCTTGTTTTTTGCGGGTTTCAGTGCCTCTGTGTTAGAGATTTATTTCTCTATGGCTTTGGGGTTGTGCTTCTGTGGATCTTCTTCTTTGTTGTAGGTTGAGGCCTTTTTTTTTCCTTTTGTGGAGTTGTTTGTGGATAAATTTTGGCATGTTTTAGACCCTGACTGGCATGTAGGGTCAGAAGTTGTTCTTTATTTTCTTGCCTTCTCTCTACTCTCTCTGCTTGGAGACTTTCCTTGCCTTGTCCTACTTATCTTAGGTCCCAATGGCTCTTCTTTGGTGCCTTCTATTTTTCTTGGCCATGAGACTGCTCTTCTTTTGGTTCTACTTCATTGTGGAGATGTTTCTCTTTCTAGCTCTTGTGGAGAGTGTTTCTCTTGACCTGCTGGGTGTTTGGGGTGGCCTTGGTGGAGTGGTTCTCTTCCCTCCTCATTTCTTATTTGTTTGACATGTTTCTTGGAGTTCTGAAGTGGTTGACGATTGTTGTGGTTGCCATGGTTTCTTGTTTTTTTTTCTACTAGGTGGTTGTTTTTCTGACTACTAGTCTTATATTTTGAGCTTTGTGCTCTCCCCCTTATGGATCCTAAAGTTTGATTTATATGATGGGGGTGTGTTTTTTTAGGCTATTGATTCCTTCAAATGTATATGCTTAAGGCTCAGATGTATCTTCTCTCATGGTTGTTGGCTGAGGAGTGCTCTATTTTTTCATTGGTGCTCCAATTTATTGCTATGCCAAAGGATGCTATGTTGTTCCTTTCCATGGGTGCAGTTGCTTCCCTTTAGTTTTTACAATTATGGTCTTCTTTGGAGGTGGAGACTGCTCCTTGGGAGGTGAACCCCTCTTCTATTGAGGTCGAGAGGTGTGTTGTGTTTCGGTGGGAAGTTCTATGTTCTATGGAAAAGGTCCTCATTTCATCCTCCCCTATAGAGGTGAGCCCCCTCCTATTGAGGTAGAGGTTGGGTTGGTGTTTTGGGTTGACTGGTAATGTGAGAAATTTGAGGCTCTTCATTGTTTTATTTTGATTTTTAACTCTCCTATTGAGGTGGGGAGTTTGGATTTGATGGGTGTTGTTGATAAGTGTTCTACTATATAGTCAGGTTGGTATAGGATGATTGTTACTTGGCCATCTCAGGTGGTTCTTGGGTTCAAGTTCCCCTGTAAAACTTGGTTGTGTGGGCTTAAGGTTCTTGTTAAAACCTTTTCTAATTCGTGCAGATTTGGGTAGTCATGTTTATTTGGTAATATGCTTATGGTTCGCTGCTAGTTATCTATGTTGTATTTATGTGCAACTTGTTCTTATTGAGTGGGTTTCAGGTTCATTTAAAACCTGTTGTAAATGGTTTTGGGTCCATTCAAAACCCATTTCTCCCATATAATCAAAACAATTAATTAAATAAATAAATCTCCCCTTTGCCCACAACCTTTAATTAAATAAATCTATATCTATTTAATTAAAGCTAACCTTTTCCTACATTCCTCTAAAATCCCATTATCCCACTTTAGTTAATTAATTCTTGATTAATTAACCTTATCCACTTCCTACCCCTCATTACCCCATTCTCCATCATTTAACTCCACCGAAGTTAAATAAAACCTTGGTCTATTTACTCAACCTACCCCATTAAATTAATTAATTTAACCCCCATTACTAATCTCCATTATCATTATCCTCTAATTTTAAATTCCTACACATCCCCCCAAACTTGTCACAAAGTGACAAGTGTCATAGACTATCTTCTAGCCTCTTCTCACACATGTGTGAGATATCACCTACCCCCATTATCTCTTACACAAGCCACCCCACCTCTTACACAAGCCACCCTATCTCTTACACAAATTTAATGCCTCTCTTCCCAATGTGTGCTCACACATGTGTGATCACACCTCCACATTTCACCCCTTTCCATTTTGCGACACTTGTCACAAAGCTAATTGATCTTCATTCCTTGATCCAAACCCTATCTTTCTTTTAATCCTATCCCTCCATTAACCATTCAATCTTGACCCTTGATTTATCCGGGCTCTCATTTCTATAAATTTCAAGAGGCTTCCCATTCCATTTTTAACACATCTCATATGCTAATGTTATGTTGCAAAAATATCCATTGATCTCATTGTCATGTTAATGGAGTAAGAGCAACCACATCCAAATATCTAACACATCCTTATGCTACTCTTACTCTTTGAGGTTTGCATTGCACTTGTTTTGATTTATCTTTATATTTTATGTATATTTCTTATAAATCATTTTCATTGCATTCAACTCTAACATAGATGGATTACCAATTGTAATTCATAAGTTCTATTAAAATGCAATTTTGTTAATCTATAATATGTTATTGATCATAACTTTAAACCATTCTAAAATAATTATACATTCCATTTTGAAGATTCAAAGTAGAAAGACATGCACACGAGGAACAAATTAGATCGAATAGCAATTCTTATATATCAAAATGTAGAATATTTGTGTTTGTGCATATACAAATTTGGCATATATGCCTACTCAAAATAATTTACAACAAGTTTTACAAATTGTGGCATATATGCCATCTCAAGATCTATCAAACCCTAAATACATATCATTCTATCTCAAATCCTAATCCAGGATCATCAAAATTGAGCCTCCTCGAAGAACTTAGTGGCTCTAAAGTTTCCTACACAATAACAATTCAAACCATAAATTAGATTAACTATGTGAATGGTTGACAAGATAGACTAGTAAATAGAAACTTATATACTATAATTTATAAATTATCAATTTAACATCAAAATCACTATATTGAACTATATTATATCAAAAATGCAATTCTTGTTTACCTCAAGTCTTGCTCTCTTTTCTGTAAGACGTTCTGCATATGATTGTCCCTTAGGATGATCAAGAGTCCTCGTATAAGGAAATGGTCCCACATTCGTCACATTGTTGAATTGGGCAAAGGACTATAGCAGGTAAAATAAAAATGATACGAATTAACATATAATTGTTGACAAATAATCATATTTACTAAACACATATCTACTCCTATCTAAACATAAATTTCTGCAATATAAAATAAACACATATGTGTTGTGATGCTTCTACACTAGACAGGCTCATGATGATGAAGCAGCTAAGATGGTTTCCTATATAAAAAATGACAAGAATGTAACACAATTTAAATGCACATGCACATATAATCATAATGTCGAGAATATAAAAATATATATACCTATTGTGCAACTTCTTCCAATGGGTCAGGCTTAGTTAACATGGCTATAAAAGTACCAGGTTGCTACATAAAAAGAAAAGATTACATAAGACTATAAATATATGTACATGTATTTCAAAATAATAGATTTCAAAAATTAACATCTAAATAACAATTTAAATGATACTGTATACTGAGTCTCTAGGCCAAATGAAATCGCCGATTGCATAGCCTCCTGTACTTGGGAAATATGGTCCTTTGTCAACAACTGTTAAAGATTTCGACATATAAACATATATTAGTATAAATATCTCTTATAAAATATGAAAGAATTTAGATAAAACACACTATGAAATTACTTTAAGTCTTACCGGTGCTCCCACATCATCTCTTCCACCCAATGTCTCTCCTGGCAATGGTCCACTCCATGCTCTATCAACTCCTACATTCAACATATCATGGACCTCATAGTTGGATGTGTCTATTGGAGCCTCACTGGACTTTTGAAGAAGACCCAAACATATATTGTGGCACGTGATGTAGTAATGGGGAACATAAATATGTGTTGAAGAGGAAGGTGTACCAGTTAGAACTAATGCAACAAGTGCATCACCATCATGATGGGATGCACTGTCATATGACTGTGCAACATCAGAGCTCTACGTGATAAAATGATCACTCAATGCATGTATGAAAAAAATGCTTTGACTCCCTGCATCTAAAACAATCTCAGGGTAAGGTACTTGAGCTAGGGAAGCAATAGTTGGAGCAGGCTCTAGGTCTATCCTATGGCATCCCTTTACCTACACCCTAGAAATCTCGCATGTCAAAGTAATTGGCATGCCTCCCTAGAAAAAACTCGGCATATAATTTTCGTAGAAAATATTGAGGGATGCCAAGATTGTTGTTGGGTGGTTTATCAAAAACCATCCACCAACATTTCCAGAAATTATCTAATATACCTCTATGTGTGCACCATTTAATTGAAAATTTTGGCTTTTGCACATCTACAGGCTGTCCTGTTTTAGGATTGATGAATAGCAGGCTAATTGGGCTTTTTCAATATCAAGTTCCCTCACTTCATCATATGATAAGCCATTGGCATAATGTTTCCTTTAGGACTCTTGCCACTTTGCAAACCTATTGTGCTCATTTGTCAGAGTTTCAACATTTGAAATGATTGTTTCTAAAGTGTTTTTCATATCTGATAGCTCATAGAGTGTCTCATAAATTTCACATACATTTCTCAATTGATTTAAATTTCTATGAATAGATTCATGTATTGTGGGAACGTTTTGGTTTGGAAACATTAGTGGTGGCGAAGGAGGATTTGTAGGGTTTTCAACTTGAGTGGGGTTGGGATCAACCATTCTTAAGCCTGTTTGTTAATGAAAAATCTAAAAATTAACAATCATTTTAATGCAATAAAAAACCTAATTTTGACTAAAGTTCACAAAAAATAATGCAAAACTAATATAAAATTGAAGAAAAACATTAAAATTTATAAATACTTGTGAAATTTGGGTGATTTGAGGAAAAAAATCCAATGCC
Organism: Sequoia sempervirens; assembly: GCA_007258455.2. NCBI lineage: Eukaryota > Viridiplantae > Streptophyta > Pinopsida > Cupressales > Cupressaceae > Sequoia > Sequoia sempervirens. The sequence continues at coordinate 509,295,787 of VDFB02105785.1, forward strand.
AAACGGATATCTGAGTCACTCAAATGATACCACGCATGGACAAAGAAAATGCAGAATAAAAAATAACTTTCGGGTTTTTCTTTTTCTAATTTTATGCCATGGGAAATGGATATTTGTTTAGTTTATGTTGGTTTTTTTAACTTGTCGGGTCTAGGACCCGACTTAAATATATTTTGAAACTTCTCGCTCTACAACTTCTCGCTCGAGTGATTTCAAATTTTCAAGATGCTTGTAGGTTCTAGGGAGGCCTCTGTCTCCCCCTAGCCTTACCCCCCACCCGATACGGATAAGATTTGTTTGCATGCGACACATGGGGATGTGACTTTTGTATCGTGTGACTCCAATGCACTTTTTGGGTCTCCTGTTTGTGGGGACACTCGTAGCTCAAGGGTGTTGACTCTTCTAAGGAGTGTTGGAAGAATATCCTTACGGGGACTAGGAATAATGCTCTTAAGACATTCAGTCCTAAAATTGTTCAGACGGAGGAAGGCACAGAGCTCTGCCTACCCGACGGTCATGGATGAGGTTGCTTCTTCTCTACACCTTGCTCTGGTGGGAAGATTCTTGGCTTTTAGTCCAACTATTGATATGGTCCGTAGATGGGCTAACTCTTGATGGAAGTTGAGGGGTAGTGTGACTATATCAGCAATGCTTGGTGGTCTTTTCCTTTTCAAATTTATGGCGGAGGAGGATTTGATCTATGTTCTCTCGGGTACATGGGTCTATGGTAAACATTTCCTGTCTTTGGCTAAATGGAAGTCGAGGTTTGACCCGTCTGCTGAACTCACTCATATGGCCCTTATTTGGGTTCAGTTACTGGGCCTTCCATTGGAATTCTAGGATGAGAGGATTTTTTGGTGGATTGGGAACACCTTTGGCAGCTTTGTGGCAGTGGATTGGTCACACTGTCGAAATCCAAGTTGGTTTTTGCTTGCTTTTTTGTTAATGTCTCCATTAACAAAGCTCTTCCCAACTTTATCACCCTCAAATCTAAGTGGGGAAAATGGACGCAGGCTCTGGTTTATAAGAATGCCACCTTGTTTTGTCAGAAATGTGGTAAGCAAGGCCATATTATTCTTGACTACAAAAGTATTTCACTGAAGGAGCCCCTTTCTAAAGGGAAGAACCCATCTTGCCCTCCTGATAAGTAAGAGAATTAGTTGGATCCTAGCACCAATAATGCGGGGGAGAGTATTAAAATGAATGAAATGGATGATTATCCATTTACTGATGGATTGTATGAAATGATGAAATCCACTGACCTAGGGGATAAGACCAAAACTAATTTTGAGGCTTTGAGGATTTCCTTGGATCCCTTGGAGGATGGAGAACTCTCCTCTCTCAAGGATCTTAGCCTGGTGTCTGGTCCTCTTGCCTCTAATGGTGATGAAAAGGTTGTTTGGTCTCCATTTTCCTCTATGTGCATGGACTTGGGAAACAAAAAGTTGGGTTTTGTTGTTGCTAAAAAACCTGTGTGTGTGCCTTCGGTGGATGTTGTTGTTACTACCCTGCAGTTGGTGGGGTTTGGGCCAGTTACCCCTAAAAAATTCAGATTGGTGGTTGTTACCTCGTGTATCTTCTCTTCCCAGCAAGATGGTGTGGAGGATTGTGCTAGGGAATTAACCAAATCTGTCATCCTCACTCCAGACTCCAAGTCCTTTCCCTCTAAAGCTCAGGCTAATGGTGATAACATGGAGGACTGGCAAACTCAAAAGAGGAAAACAAGGACCAAGAAAGTGGATGTGGGAATTGATAGTAGAGTTGGAAGACCTTCAGAGAGACTGTCAAGGCATAAAGCCACTATTAGGGATATTTCCAGTGGTTGGCAATCAACCCTTGATTCAACCCATTGAAATAAAAAATGAAGTTCCTTTCATGGAACATGGAAGGACTGAATAGTCCTCAAAAATAGTTTGTACTAAGACGATATATTGTTGATCTTAAAATTGATGTCCTTTTGCTTCAGGAGGTTAAGATGACTTACCAGAATTTTTCTATTATTGCTAACAAAATCTAGTTGGGCTCCACCTTCTACTATAGTGATGCAGATGGTGCCTCGAGTGGTATTGCCACTATGTGGGACTCTGTTAAAGTTCATAGGGAAGCCTTTGCATTCTCTCATAGTTCCCTTGTTGTAACCCTCAAAGCTGACAATCACACATGGCTCTTGTTCAACATTTATGCCCCCAATTCTAGGGGAGGAAAGAGGAGTATGTGGGAGGAAGTTTTATCTCTAATCTCGATTGACAAAAAATCCTTGTATATGGTGGTTGGGAACTTCAACTCCCCCTTATTCCCTTCGAAGAAGCTTGGCGACCTTATGGACTATACTGACATAATGAATGATCTATCAGACTTCATCAGCAGGATCGAGTTGTTTGATTTAGAGTTGCAAAGTAATCCTTTCACGTGGTCTAACAATAGAAAAGGTAACCACCTTATTCAAGTTCATCTAGATAGGGTTCTAGTCTCGGTGGGTTGGGACCTAGGGTGTAATGCTTCTATTGTTTCTCTCCCCAGAAGTGATTCTAACCATAGCCCAATTCTTCGGCAATGGACAAATAAGTCGTTTCATGGCCCTCACCCTTTCAAGTTTGAAATTATTTGGATGACACACCAACATTTTAGAAAGCACATTGAGGATTGATGGAGCTATCCAGTTTAGGGTTCTGCTATGTATAGAATTTCCCAAAAACTGGATTTTATTAAAAAAGAAGTTAAGGGATGGTCTAAAGTTACCTTTGGTGAATTTTTTAAAACTAAAAAGATGATCATATATATTAAGTGGAAATTTGGAGGAGGAAGTGGAAATATATATTAAGTAAAGAAGAAATATATTGGAAACAAAGATCTAGAGTTTAGTGGCTGAAAGAGGGTGACAGGAACTCTTCCTTTTTCCACAGAATGACTTGTAGGAATAAAAAAAGAAACACCATCAAGTGTCTAATTAATGAAGACAACTAGGAGGTCATAGAGGCTGATAAAATTGGAGAAATAGCAGAATGCTACTTTAGAAAAATTTACTTAGACACTGGTAACACCCCTTCTGCTGAAGTGCAGGACAAACTTCTAAGGCACCTCCCTTCTAGCATTAGTGAAGAGGATAATTTACAACTCTGCTCCTCTATTTCAAAGGAGGAAATCAAGATGGTTGTGTTTTTTGTGGGTGCCTATAAAGCCCTGGGGCCTGATGGTTTTCCTTTGGATTTCTTTCAAGAATACTGGGACATTGTTAGCAATGATTTAGTCATGGCTGTCAAAGATTTTTTCAGGACTAGTAAACTGCTAAAAAAATTAAACAATACCTTCATTGTCTTAGTCCCTAAAATGTAGGAGCTGAAGTATATGGCTGACTTCAAGCCTATAAGTCTTTGCAACACTATCTACAAGATCTTTTCTAAGGTCCTTGTTAACCGACTTAAGCCACTATTGGATAAGATTATCAACAGATTCCAAAATGGTTTTGTCCCTGGAAGAAAAATCCTTGATGCTGCTATTACGACTCATGAAATAATCCACTCCATAGAGAAAAGCAAAAATCAAGGTATGGCTTTCAAACTTGACATTTCTAAGGCTTATGATAGGGTTAGATGGAAATTTCTTTATTCAGTTTTTGCTAAATTTGGGTTCAATGATAAGGTGATTGGATTTGTTAGAGAATGTGTGGAGTCAGTCTAGTATTTTGTCTTGGTCAATGGGACCCCTTGGGGGTTCTTTAAGGTAGGAAAAGGCATTAGACAAGGTGACCCTCTATCACCATACCTATTTATCATGGTTGTTGAAGTCCTTGGTAGGAACTTTCTTCCCTTGCTTCACTATGGTAAAATACAGGGAATTAGAGCTACCTCCACTCTCCCCCCCTCTGTTCTTTAGCAATTTGTGGATGATACCTTCCTTTTTGGAAAATATTTTATGGTTGAAGCTAGAGAATGGAAGTGCCTTCTCCAAGATTATGCCAATGCCTTTGGGAAATGTATAAATTATAATAAAAGTTATATCTATTTTTTCAATACGAAAGTTGATCTTCGAGCTAAGATATTATCTATCCCGGGCTATCATAGTGCTACTCTTCTGGGGATTTACCTTGGTTTACCCCTCACTGTTAAGGAGGTTACCCACAGTTTTGGAATAATATTTTAGAGAGAATTCAAAAGAAGCTTGCTAGATGGAAAGGTACACTCCTTAGTAATGATGGAAAACTGCAACTTCTCAAGGCCTCCCTACAAGGGATCCCATTCTACTTCCTTTCCCTCTTTAAGATTTCAGGCTCCATGGCTAAAAAACTTGAAAGAATACAAAGATCCTTCCTTTGGACTAGTGTTGAAGAGAAAAAAAAGGCTTGATCTTGTGAACTGGGACACTGTCTGCCATCCTAAAAGTCAAGGGGGTCTTGGGATTAGAAAGATCACCAATTTGAAAAAATACCTCATCACTAAGGTTGGTTGGAATCTAGTGCTGGGAAAGGCTAAATATTTGAACCAGGGACACTTTTCGAGGGCCCTGGATTTGATGGATCTCCCATCTGGGTCAAAAATTTGGAATAATATCCTAAAATGCAAATCTCTTTATCAGATGGAAAATTGGGAATGGGAGGTCAATAAGATAAAGGGAGAACTGTTGGCTTGGAGGCAGACCCCTTGCTAATAGTAATTTCAATATCTTGCGGGAACATGCTAAGGAACATGTTGGTACTTATATTGTGGATTATACTACACCCAGAGCCAAATGGAAAACTCTGGAAATGAGTTTCTTGGATAGTATTGTCCTCCTCCCTAAGGTTGTTGAGCTCCAGGATCTTTTAAATATGGTGAGACTTCCTCTCTTCCCTAGGGAGGATAGGGTTTTCTAGACAAAGAATCAATCAGGGGTTTTCTCTGTTAAGTCTACTTACCATCTACTGCTAAAGTTTGATGGTGATGAGTATTGTTGGAAGAAGGTGTGGAACTCTTAGCTCATCCCCAAAATTGCGAAGCTTTTATTTAAATAACTAGTCATTGTGCGGGAAGACTTGAGGAGGATTTTCCATGTGTCACATACAGCCTTTTTAGGTCGTCATCAAGACTCACCATTTGATCCTAATGACTGATGGGGTCATTATTTTTTTAACCCCCTCGAATTTCGTGATGATCTTTTTAGACTAGCAGATTTTGTTTTATTTTTTGAGTTGTCCGAATTTATTACCGATATCATTTCTCTTTGTGTCATGGACTTCTCGCACGAGGGAATTGCTAAGCCTGCGCTGGCTACGGGAAGTGGAATTTATTGTCATATTTTATGGCTTTACAAGTTACCTTTTGCTGTCCATTTCTCTACGGTTTTTTCTAGACTTGGTTTTCTTTGTATCTGCCCTACTATTTTTCTGCCTTTCACTGTTATGGTTTTACACAATAATTATGTTGGAGCTATGGGTGGGGACCGGGTGCGTGTAGAGCCAGATAAGTGTGATGAATGGAAGGAGGATGACACTGTCTAACATATATGCAAGGAAGGTGGAATCTCCTATTATATGGAATACATGATTGGCCACGACAAGGGTCTATCCAAACAATTTGTCACCTCTTGGAATGCTAGAAGGGTTACCATTGGAAGCATTTCCTTTGAAATTGATGAGGAGTTCATCGCTAGGGCCACAGGTCTCGCTCTAGATGGGCGTACTTGGAAGAAAACCACCAAAGTTGTTGATCAAACCAGCCTCAACATTTTCTTCTAGGGCAACGAGAAACCTGTCAAGTTACGTGGAGGCTATGATCGCAAGGCACTTCCTGAGCCATGGGACAAAATTTGCATGGTGGTGATGAAATACTTCACTCTTGAAGGAAGATACGGTGTGTATTACTACTACCATTTCAATTTCCTCAATCACCTAAGGAATCACCATAATATTTCCTTCCCATTTTTTCTCATTCATTCTCTTGAGAGTATTGTGCTTGATGTATTTGAAGCCATGAATTCAAATAAAAACTTCACCATCCTTCACCAAGGGCTTATGTCCAGAATTTATCATTTTCACCTGGCCCTCTACCCTCCTCAACCCATTAATGTTGAAGAATTTCCTCAACCCACCTCTGTTGATGATGCTCTAGTTTCTTCTACTCCTTTGTCTACTAACATTATGGACACTCCTGTCCCTAGCAAGAAAAAATGCATCAAAAACCCAACCATGAAAGTCTCTCCACAGGACACATCCCCCCTCAGGGGCCTATGGTGAAGAAAAAAGATAAAAAACGCATAGCCCCCACTCTAAGAACTAAGGCCAAAGCCTCTAAGAAGACAAAATTCTGACCCCAACAAATTGACTTTGACATTGAGATCACCGAGGAGATTAATACCCTTCGCAAGTCAAATAGACTGGTTATCAAGCAAGAAAAAGGGAAGAGTTTTAAGGAGGCCTCAGATTCTGACAATGGAAATGGGAGTTAAAGTAGAAGTAAGGAGGAAAAGGATGTGGGGGAGGAGGCTCTCTCGGTTTCTACTAGTAGCTCCTCCCATGTTTTGAAAGCCTTAAAAGGGGTCCTGCTAGCATTAAAATCAAGGAGGTCAAGTCTCGCGCCTCCAAAATTGTGGAAGGTAAGGCTCCCATGGAGGAAGCCTATAGTAAATAGGATTCTATCTAGGAGGAGGTTGAAAATCTCAAAAATAGAGTCGAGAGTTTGGAGAAAAGACTGGAGGATGTTACGCATTTTTCATTGAAGATTATGCACAAGTTTGCCACTACGTTATGTCTGCTGCAGAAGGAAAAGTTTGCAGATGATGTGGAGGAAGAAGCCAACAACAAGGAACTGCTTAAGTGCCTCACTGAAGATTGGGCTACCATAACTTTAGTTAAGCCATGCAACGAGAAAAAAGATTAGTCTTTTGTGGGTTTAGGTTTTTTGACTGGGGCTGGCTGAATCAACCTTCGTTCATGTTTTGTTCTGCTGAAGACATTGTTAATATGTTTATATTTCTCTATGATTGGTATGACCCTTAGTGATCTATGGCTAAGACTATTTTAAATCATGCTATCATGATGGACATTACTAGTAGCTTTAGTTCTTGTTAGTTTTTTTAGGTTGTTTTTGATATGCTCTGCTTAGGGCGATGGTTTGGTTTTTAGACCTATTGTTACTGTGTTGTTAGTGTTAGTCTGTTGTGGATGGTTTTTGGTGCCTTGTTTTAAAGGGACAACACCCTTGTTTTGTTGCTTCTTATATCAAAAACATGTTTATTATTATATTAGAATATAATATGAGGGTAAATTTAACATATTTATTATTATAATATATTGTATTATAATATAATTTAATAATAATATATTATATTACAATACAATACATTATATTATATTATATTATATTATAATATGATATTATATAATATATTATATTATATATTATATTATAATATAATATAATGTTTATATAATATATATATTATATTATATTATATTATATTATATAGTATTATTTTCTATTATATTATATTATTATTGTGCGAACCCTTTTCCTAGTACCTGCAAAACAACATGAATAAACGAGTTAGACAAGGAATTACAAGCTAAAAGAAGGATTCCCCATGAAATCCATTTGCAAACTCGAATTAGGAAGAAAATATTGAAGAACACAATGCAAATGACAAAACTAGATTTAATCCTAATTAGAAAAGTAAACACTTGATCCCATGGGGGAATTGGTGCCAATTTGATGTGAAAATTGGCCCTTTCCCAATTCCTATGATGAAGTCTTGGTATGTTGAAGATGATATTGATCCACTTTTGATGACAAATGAGAACTCCAAGCCAAATCTGCAAAAAGCCTAGCTAAGAATTTAAATGATGGATGAAAATGGCTAAGTATTTTAGCATGGTAACTTTGCTTGGATTGTGGATGATAAAATGAGGAGAGGAGCTCTTCATTTATAGGATTTCAAGATGGATAAATGTCCAAATTTGAGCAATGTGGGACTAAAATTCATCCAATGATATGGTGCCACTTGTCAAGCTATGAATGGATGATGGATGTGCAAGATTTGGGGTTTGTACCAATAGATGCCAATATTTGAAATTCAAATTTGTTGAAATGACATGCAAGAGGGAAGGGAAAATGCAATAAATGCCACTTGGCTCAAGGTAAAGGACATGTAAGAGGAAGTTATTGCCTTGTTGGATGTACATGTTGACTTGGAATTTTTGAATTCAATTTGAGAGAATATTCCAAAAGATGCCTTGTGAGGAAAATAGAGATTTAATAAATGAATTAAATCTATTTTCATGTACAACTTGCATTATCTAGAGGATGTGACATGAGATGAGGTTAAATTAATCAAGGGTTAATTAATTTAACATGAGAGATTAGATGATGTGACTTATTTGACTTAGATGGCACTATTTTCTAAACCAAATAAAAAGAGGAATATGATATGAGCCAATTAAATAAAGGTTTTGGATTTATTTAATTAAAAAGAGATGAGGTTCATTAAATCAAATAAGGTTTTGCAATTTATTTAACTTAATTTTACGATTTTAGAGATTTAATCAAATAAATTGATTTGATATTTAATTAAATAGGATAATTAGATTAGGTGGATTGATTTAATTAACTAGATTGACTTGATTAGATAAATGATTTATTTAATTAAGAGACAAATAATGATGAATTTAATCGATATGTGAATTTGACAAATGGTTAGACTGAGGATGATCTAGAAGAAACGATGTTAGTAAGTCAAGAACGAATGCAAACGTATGTCAACTGCACATTTTTACTTGCCTACCATATTATATTATTTCTATTATATTATACTATTATATTATATATTATTATATTATATTATATTATATTATATTATATAATTATATTATATTATTCAGCTGTCATGTGTCTGTATTATATAATAATATAAAAAATAACTTAATATAATATATTCATGTCAGACTCGACCAAATTTAAAAAAAAAACTTAAACTAAGCAAATATTCGTTCCAAAACATATATCCATTTTAGAATGGATATTCGTTTTGTAACGAATATCAGTTTCAGAACGGATATCCATTTAGCTTTGGTGTTTTCTATGGCACCATGTAGTTTCTACCCAAGCCTTTTTTTCACATTGCCACTTTTTGGACCCCCATGATCTTGCAAGGACCCTCATGTTTTTCTCACCACCTCCGTTCACATAATGATGGCTTATACTTTGATGATAGTCTATTAGCTTTTCATGTTGATTATCCATTTCCTTATCCTACATCACATGACACAACATTATAAGTCTTAGTGAGGAACTTTTGCATGATGATTATGATTGGTTTGTTAATGCACTTTTACATGTGAGATCATTTTGTCTTTCTAGTTATATACACATAGATGATATTTTATTGATTAGTGATTTTATATTATGTTTAGGTGGTAGAATTTTACAATGGTTTGACTTATCTTGGTTGTTGTACACTTCTTTTAGTAGTTTAGCCAATGATTTTATTGTATACTTTTTAGGGACTTAGTATTGATCTATATTAATTTATCTTTCAACCCTTGTTCTCTTATTGTCCATAGGACATATACATACACTAAACCTATTTTCATCATAACACATCCTATATGAAGGTTACACATGAAATAAAAGAGAAACTACCAAATATGAGAGATGTGTTCATTGCTTAGAGGGTGAAGCCACATAAGTGGTTTACACTTTTGTGGAGGAAGGAAATTTCAAAATTTCCACACTCTTCATAGAAAAGTGGTTCGGCCGAACCATATGGCTCGGCCGAACCATTTGAATGGTTCGGCCGAACCATATGGTTCGGCCGAACCCAAATGAGCTAATGAAAAATATATTGTTGGCCCAAATGTAACCTCGGTTCGGTCAACCCTAATATGACAAAACCAAAAAAAGTGTGAAAGTGCTTTCACTTTCACACTTTCACCGTGGACTACCAGTCACCGCCCCCGTAGCGGCGAAGATAAACCAAACGGCGCAATTCAACAAAATTTCTCACCGAACTAAAAGTAAAGTTCGGTTGTTTTCTTCAAACCATCATTCCAATTTATCGCACCACCATTGAGCACTCCAGGGTATTTAAAATTCCTTTTTTCAAGTTCGAAACGGCCATTTGTTTAATTTTTGAAAACCTATATGCAATTTTTAAATTTGTTGAATCAAATTGCACTGAGCTCTGAACGCTTTTGCATTTTAATAGTATTTTTGTTCTCGCTTTGCATAATCCATAAAGCTTGAGTAAGGAAAAAACGAAGCTTCCAAAATAGTAAAAACATTATAATAGTTTCAACATGGGTCTAAAATGAAGATAAATACATTCCTAAAGACCAGAAATGTAGGGTTAAGCTCACAAAATAATTTTAAAACTACAAATTTAGGGTCAAACTTGTAGATGAAAATGCAAATTTCATACATGTAGGAGTGAACCGTGAAAGTCATAGCTTGATTTGTTAAGGTATTATAATATTAAATCTTATAAAAAAATCAAGAATCATATCATTGATAACATTGTCTTCATGTAGTGTGTACAAATTGAAATATAATTGACTAAAACTATAAGTTACTCTTATTGAACAATTTCCTCATGTAGTGTGTATAAATGGAACCATTGATTGAAAATATAAATCAAACCATCAAGAACAAAGACTTGATTGTGTCTTCATGCCCTAAATTAATATCATTTACAAAGTTTGGTCTTGGAAACCATAAAATTAACAATTACATTCTCTACCCTATTATTTGATGTATTATAATGCAATTTTCTATACTACCAAGCAAATTCAATGGTCACAAGTTTGTAGAGACACTCTAGAAAAAGGTCTATCATGTGTTTAAAATACTATTCATATTGTAACACTAGAGATTCTAAGTAATATGAGAATCCCTACATAATTTTATATAATGTATTTTCATCATCACTAACTATAGTAGACTAGTTTCTATCACTATTCAATTCATCTTCTTTCATTAGTCCATCATGACTTGATTATTCATCCTCCTTTATATTTAGAGAATAAGAACAACATATAGAACCACTACAAAATCTTCACACATATCACTAAAAGTTGATGTTTGGTATAAATGTATCCACATGCAAACAAGAGCCACCTTTGGACATTACTATTATCAAAAGGACAAACCTTATTAGAGCGAGTGCAAAAAGATGTGGGGCCAAAAAGTGGCCACCCCACCTTTTGGCCCCATCATATTAAGTATCAAGAATTAATGTTGAGGTATGCTATTCGAGGAAACTTGAATGATGAGTAAGTGAAGAGAGAGTGGGACTTTATTGTTCACAAAGTGGGAAGAAATAAAGGCAAAGGAAGTGGAAATGGGAAACATGTAGAGAATATGGCAAAAATGGTGGAAATCAAGGAAAGATTAAAAGGAAAATAAAGAGGGAAAAGGGAGGATAGAGGCAAAAGGAGGAAGAAGGTAGTGCAAATTATACATTTTTGAAGCTTGTGAAATTCAAGTATGTAAACCTTATTGTTTTTACTTGGTGGTAATGAAGTATGATTTTTTATGAAGGTTCTTTTTAGTATTTTTATATGTAATGTAAGAGAAAAAGCTATTCTTGTATGAAATTCTAGAAATCATGTTAAAAAGCATTAGCTTGTAATTTCTACTATGTGAATGGAAATCTATTGCTTTACCTAGGACATTTAGAAGCTTGTGTTGCATTCATGAAGCCAAACATAGTAGATATTTTTTTTACTTTATGTGTGTTATTGGAGATAGGGTTTTAGTATATAGAACCATACAATAAAATGGGGTAATTCCTTGTTTGAACTAAAAACCCTACTATTTTTAGTGAAGGGATAGCTAGCTATAACATTTTGACTTTCACTTGTGAGTCTAAACATCCATATGGGTTATTGTTGCTTTGTCTTATGGATTATGGTAGTAAATTCTTAAGATGTATGTAAATCTAGAAGACCAATGTTGAATATTTATTTGTTGAGAGGCTAAATAGAGTTAGAATTAGTATGGGTTCATTACATGTATGCCATTCAACATTCATGCACATCATATATATGTGAGAGAGATAGTGATAAAGAGAGATAGAGATAAAGGGTAATATAGATAGATAGAACAAGCACAAACCATTTGCTATGAATATGCACAAAATATTTATATATTGATCTCTTGATAAGGTCATGAAGACATACATAATACATCATGAAAATATCATATACAGTGACATGAGGCCAACATTGTCTCTTAGACTACAAAATATCACCAATATATATTTATGAAAATAGTTATGAATGTGTCATAAAGATATAAAAGTGTTTATGTATGTGTAGCAAATGCTATTAATGAAACATTATGCCTCTCTTTGCTTGACTAGAAACTGAACTTCAATCCCTTGAATTAGTTATTATCTTGCATTGTGTTGATTGTGTGCGCCCCTAACAATTATGCAACTCAACCTACACACACAAACATATTATAAAATTAGTGATTATACCAAAATTTATAAATAAATAAAATATTGTTTAGAATGATATTAAAATAATAAACATTTACAAATTAACCACCAACATCATCAAATTAAAGGGTTGTCCCTAAAAAGACGATGCTTACAAACAATTAAAATGTGTATCCATATATTATATATACATGTATGTATACACATATAC
>VDFB02105785.1:509308505-509349716 GCA_007258455.2 Sequoia sempervirens
CCCTTAATCTCTCTCCCACTCCCCCCCTCTCTCTCTCAAGTCTCTCCCTCCTACGCCCTCTCCCCCTCTCCCCTCTACCCTTAATCCTTGTACACCCCCTACACTTTATCTCTCTCCCACTCCGCCCCTCTCTCTAAAAATTCTATCCCTCCTACCCATCCTCCCTCTCGAGCTCCTCTACCCTTAACCCTTAAACCCTAGGACCCCCTACCCTTTATCTCTCTCCCACTCACCCCCTCTCTTTCTAAAGGATTAAATTTGATGGTTGAATTTACCTGTCAACAAATTTTTTAATTACGGTTATCTATTTAAGCGTGCCCTTAAAACATTATGATATACCTTAGTGTATGTAAAATTATATATAAATCAAACATATATATAATTATAATTCTATATAAATTTTCACAGTTTATCCAAAATATCTCCTTTTACAATCTTCTTAAAATTTTGATTGTATTTTATAGCAAAAATCTTTAAATACGGTCATATGGCCATCAAATTTAAGTTCTCATTTAAAAACATATGTATATAAATATTAAAATTAGGGTGTTCGACCGAACATTCTTGGAATGTTCGGTCGAACCCATTTAATAAAGTTTTTTTAATTGCATGTTATGGTGGTTCGGTCGAACTATGGTTCGGTCGAACCCTAGTTCGACCGAACCTTTCCAAGATGTTCGACCAAACACATATTCGATCGAACCCCTCTTTTTTCACCCTTGCTTCCTAAGGCACCAGAATTGTTGAAAATTTTGCGTTTTGAAGCTCAATTTCAGAATGAAAATGGAGAAGATCTCAAAAACCCAACTAGTATCGGGTTCACCTCAAAACGAGCTATCCAACGAATATAATTTTAGTATGTTTTGATTATATTATCTATCTATTTTTTAAGTTTTATTAAATATAGGTTTTTCACTGAAAACAAAACTCTCTATTTTGCACAAGTGGAAAAATAGAAGATTATCAAAAAAAAAAATTTAAAAATATGAGTGCACCAGATATTGGAGTCCTTGATCCAACAAAAAAGAATTTTTGATACATACGGTAAAAGTTATCGTTATCACGGTCGCTATGTCTGAATTGTCATTTGATTGACTTGAGAACTTGATTAAAGAAAAATATTCAATAAAACTATCTAACCAAGTGGAAGCACTAGATATCGGAGAGTTAAAAAATCTAAATTTGAAAGAATTGGAATTTTATCCTTCATGGAAAAAAAGTTATGCGTTATACGGTGTGCGTCACTTTTTAAAAATGTTGTTTTTTGAAAAAAACCAATTTTTGTGGGAGATGGAAAAAGAAGTGCAATCTGATTCCAAAAAAATTGAAAAAAATATTTTTAGAATCTACAGACAAAATATGACAAGACTCTAGTTTACATCATCTTCAAATTCCTTACGGTTGAATCGCTATAGGTGCCCGAATGTGGAGATTGCGTTAAAAAAAATTATATCAGTGTCCAGTTAGGCCAAAAAGTGTAAACCACTATTGTGGGATCACCCTAGATATACTTATCATTGTTCACCATATTTATGTTTTTGTATTCTTTTTCTTGGTTTTATGTTTCCACAATCCTAGTTAGCATTTGGGTGATACAAAAATAATTTTCATGGAGTATGCTAGCACAAGTGATTTGAAAATGTGTTGTATTGTCATCTCACTTCTTCCTTGTGCTTTTTTAAGGTTATGTTTGGGCCCATTTTTATTATGCCATATATGTCATGATCTCATTTTCCTATTCTTCCATTTATTTTGTGTCTCCTTTCAATCTAACCATTATACTTATATACCTTGTTTTCTTTTTTCACTCATTTCACCTTCTATTTTTGGTTTCATTCTTATCTTTCCTAGTTGAGGAGTCATGTTTAGTCTTCCATTTTTCTTTTCCTTTTTTATTTGCATCCTCTTTGTGCCTTTTTTTTCACTGCCTACTTGGGTTCCTTAGTTTCTTTAGCTTTTTCCTTTGTCTATGTTTGCATTTCCTTTGTTTCCATTTTGTACCTATGCTCTCGAACAATTGATTCTACATTGTTACATTATGCTTCCTAGAGCTCCTAATTGATTTCATATTATTATATCACTTACTAGAGCTTACATATTGTTCCTATTTTGATGTCATGTTCTACTGATTAGGTCTTATACTTTGGTCTTACATAGATACATCCTTCTTCTTCTAGATTTAGACATTGAGCCTATATATTGATACATCTTGCTCCCTAGAGTTACTTGTTGCACATCATTTACTATATCATGCTTCTAAAGCTGCACCTCTTTATCCTACATTGTCGTATTCCATTTCTATAGTCACACTTACTTTAGGGAAGTTGACTTCCCCATGATACATTAAGCTTGCTTTATCATATATTTTACATTGGGGCTGTGAACATGAATATTAACTAGGCTAAATACAACTGAAATGAATAATCAAATCAAGCAATTAACCTACTTAACTCATTCCCAATGAAATCTTTGGAATACAAACTAGGAAGCCATTAAGTATGAAATTGAAAGAAATTTGATAAAAAGAAACCTAATTACACTTGCAAACCTGATCCCATTGGGGGATTGGTGTTGAATTAATGTGGAATGATCAGCCCTTTCCCAATCCGATTGTTGAGACAAGCTTTGAAGTGATGCTTTAATGGAGAAATGGATGAAATGGATGCAAAATGACTAAATGATCTCAAAGATGACTCTAAAAATTGTTATACTATAATTACTCTAAGCTTTGTGGATGAATTACTCATGAAATGGAGTTTATTTATATAATTTTTAGGTGAATCAATGGTTAGGATCAATTTGGTTAATCAAGGGATAGAAATGGATGCGAGGAAATGGCATGGATCAATAATCAAATCCATGGATGAGATTGAAAGATCACATGGATTGATAAAGTTAATCAAAGGTTGTAATTGATTTGAACAAACAAAAATCCTTAATTTTAGGAGGAATGTGCAAGACATTTCCATGTTGGAAGGAAATGTCTGAATTTGAATTAGAGGAATATTCCTTTGCAAGTGGGAGAAATTGGAGGGATTGAAAGATATTAGTCAATTAAATAATTAAGATATTATTTATTTGTGCAAGATGAGGGGAATTTAGGATTTTAATTAAACAATTAGCTCCTTTAATTAAAATAGGGAATTAATGACATTTAATTAAATAATTAAGATTATTTAATCAAATGAGAGGAATCAAAGGAATTTAATTAAATAATTCACATTATTTAATCAAAAAGGGTGAAAATTAGTATGAAAAGGGTGAATTAACCTATAACAATGTTGATTATTTTGATTAATAAAAGAAAATGATGAGTTTAATTAAACAATCAGGATTATTCAATTAAATAGTTGAAAAGGGTTGAATCAGGATAAAAATGGTCTTAGTAAATCGAATTGAATGTGTGATATTGATCAGGACAATTTTAAGTGTCTAAAGGGGGGCATCATGTCTTCCCCTTACATGATTTATTTTCATTACCACATCCTTGCATTATGGGACACCATATTCTTCCACCTTTACACTTTGACTATCATTACCTTATCTTTATACATCTGGAACATTATGTATCTCTCCCTTTCTTACATTTGTACTATTATCAACATATCATTTGACATGAGAGGCATTGAGTTTCCTTTTTCCATAATGTTACACCTTATTGTATTATTCTTCTTATATAGGGCCTTGAAACCAATTTGCATTTCATGATTGCATCTAATTGTTAATATTCCTACCAATAGATTTGGGTTTACTTTATTAGGTATATATAGCATTAAACTTTCCAACAATAGTTGTTCATATAAATTTTGTGGGACCACTTGATTGTAAAAGACTCCTAAATTTTTTTAATAATAGTAAAATAATATTTTAAATAACCCTCAAAAATACTATTAATAAATTAGTGAGATCACAACATATTCATGATTCTCAATTTAACCAAACAATCACATATACATAATATAAATGTATTCTAAATTTATAAAAGTTAAAAAGTATTATTTAAAAAAAAATTAAAAATTATTAAGTTTTTATAAAACAGTCTTTTAAACAAATTAATTTTAATCAAGTTGGTCAAATGTATGTCAGGATTATTGTCTGGGATGTTGTAAATGCACTCCAAACTCCCTATTGAATTTGCACCTCACACATCAATTCCTTTTTCTTTCTTTTCTAAGTACAATGTATGATTCAATGTAGAAAGGAACGAAAAGTACAAATACACATTTTTTGTCTTTTTTATTTAAATGTCACTGAAAAAATATACACTTGATGCAGAAATATTCTTGTCTGAAAATTGCTGTCTTTTCCACAGTAGTGAGCACGGTATATAATGAATGAGCAGAGATATATCTTTCAAAACTAATTAACCAATAAAACCAATAAAGTACTCAATACTCCATGCACGTCGATCCATGGATAATCCATACCCAGTTGCAAATTCAATGAATGGATAAAATATTTATGAAGATAAGGAAGACTAACATACACAGACGCAGACGCAGACGCAGACGCAGACGCATATTTTTTGGATGGATAAATCTTTATGAAGATAAGGAAGACCAACATACATAGCATATAATTGGTTGAAAGGTAGGTATTAGCGACTGTACTAACTACTCATTCATATATCGTAGGTTTTCTCAGTTGAATGTTAGGTTTTAAAGTCTGTATTGACAGCTCGGGCAGAACATTTTTCAATTGCGCACGAGCGAGATATACTTGCTAACCATTTCAGTTCCGTGTCTTGGCATATTTGGTTAGCTCAAATCACAAGCCAGACAGATGGGGGCCGGTGCTTACCAAACTCTATTTAAATTTAGTATTTTGAAGTGATAGTAAAATGCGCCAAAGAATCTGGCAATGTTCATAGGTATATCGATGAAGTTGGTCAGCTGAAGTTATGTTGAAATTATTGATGAGTTTTGAATAGGTCACCAATCAGGGCTATGCACAAACTCTACGTAGACTTAGAAATTTATGCAGTGCAGTTCGTTTTGTTATATATTTTTGTTGATTGATCTAGATTTTTAGGAAGTTTTTTGTTTGGGCTTTGATTTGAGCTAAAAATGAGTTTTAGAGAGGATTTGGAGAATGCTGAGGATGGGAAGAGAATAGATTTTGATAAGGATTTGGAGATTGATGAAGATGTGAAAACACCATTGATTCAACAAACAAATAGTTGGTATACCAGTTCCATGATTAATATTGAGAGAGGGGGCAGCAGCAGTCAAGTTCCAGGGGCTGCTTCCGAAGAAAGTTCTCTTAATGCTATACTTTTTACACTTATTGTGGCTTTGGGTCCTCTGCAATACGGGTTCACAGTAAGTTTGCTTCTCTTGAATGTAACTAGTCACTTGGAGGAGAACGAATTAATTAGGATATAATTAAGTTTGCGTGTCTGCAATATGGGTTCAGAGTAAGTTTGCTTCCTTTCATTTATATAAGGCATTGTGTTTTTTGTTGATTTTTTGAGTTGTTGATTGTAACACCCACAGGGAATTGCACTATTAAGATTAGAAGATTTTTTTTTTGATTTGGTGTAGAGGCCAAGTAGCAGTTCATTTTATCCTTATTTATAGGTCAATTGTAAATCTCGTGAATGCACCATCAAGCTCAACACTCCATTTACAATGGGAATTCGCTGACAAAACCAAGGCAAAGCCACATGGCACGGGTTTTCATTCTCCAAAATTTATTTGCAACTTGCACTCAATGTTGTCTGGGTGTGGAATTTGAGGCACCTGTAAGAGGATAAATTCCTCGCAGTTTTCCTTCATAAGTTACCTTAGAAGCTAAAGTAGGAGCCTCCCAGGGGTATCCCTATGGTGCTTGCACGAGGTAGTGCAATTAAGCTTAGGAGTTTCTCTTCTGTCAAAATTTATCGCTCCAAACCTTGATTTTTCACGTGTGGCATATAATTACTTGAAGGCCATTTAGTAGGCGTTGCTATTGGCAATTTTAATAGGTTCGCCTTCCCATTGAATCATGGGCAGCACCAGTTTAATATTAGTTTTATGTTAATTATCCTTCAATGCATATTCTTCTCTTTATGAGAGAGGAGTAAATGAGTAGATCAATTAATTGTTAATTGATTCCATACCGACGTTTAATGGTAGTAAAGCTAGTTTCAACTTTTTCTTCTCCACCTGACTCCTAATCAAGAGCAGTATACAACACTTAAAGTCTTGAGTAACAGCAGTAGGTAGAATTCTTCCTATTGCATCACCAGTTTTTGTGGCAATTATTTTCTGATTTGGACCTCAGTTCCCATCCTAGACAAAAGAAAATGTCTGAAATAACAGTCATGATATTTTCACAGTCCATACTACTGCTTACAATGTTTCGGGATTTAACTTTGTCAAGATTTTTCATTTAAACTCTTGAAACAGCTAAATCCAGAAAAATTGTAGACAAAATTAACAATCTAAGCATGTCTTAAATAGTTGTTCCAAAAAGCATATCTATAGGACAATCCACAGAGTAGACAAAATTAACAAGAACACATAATGTAAGAGAGTGAGCTAAGGGAATATTTAGCCCAGTTCCAGTCCTGAAGTAAATAATGAAAATTGTTAAATCAACAGTATTATGAAAATAAGTAGACACTGTTTTTAGTAAAACAGCTATGGACCTATTAGACCTACAAATATGATCTCCAATAAATATACGATTTCCCCAAACCTATTAAAGACTTCTACAGAGATGGAACTCTAAAGCTCAGTACTGGTCAATGCAAGTGTTTTATTTGAGTGCTGAAGAGGTATTACAAATGGATGATGATGATTTGAAATTTAAAGCTAAATAATAATACTAGTGTCTACAAATGACCAGAATAGGTGAATGCATCTTCAGAGTACTGTCAACAATAATAGCAAAAGAAAAGAGTGTCTAAGTCATATTGCATAGGGGAAATAGAGTTATCAATGTTTGTATAAGTGTTGTCTAGGGAATGGTTTCAGCTAACACGATCTGCTAGAGTTGTCCTCTTGTGCTAGTAATTACAAAATACTATCGATTCTCCTACCATCCAAGGTCAAATATCTCATGGGAGAGATGAAAAATTGGCAATACCAGCCAAATCATGAGATCCAGAACAAGCATAAAGAGGAGCAGTTGTCACCCAAAACCGATAATAGGTCCAATCAATGTGAGTAGAGGTACATTCCTTGACAGGACCTTTTTTCTAGCAATGTCAGTAGGGGATTCAAGGCCCTTGCCAGCCTGCCAAGAAAGATCTGTTAGGTCTAGGAGGTCATTGTAGGGCAGTGGAGGAAGAAAGAAGTATGAAATAATCAATCCACTAGGTATAGGGGATAATTTCAATGCTTGACACCTGAAGACAACTTCCTTGCAGAGAAAGAGAGCCAAACGTCTTTAAGAATTGATATATATTTCTTCCCATTGTCCTCAAATAGAGAATATAACATCTATTGGATCACAAGATGAATTGTGCTCCTCACTTTGAAGTGATGTTTAACCTACAGTTGCTGAACGTTGCATCGCATGCAGATTTAGATTTCAATAATCCAATATTGTGCTTTAATCAAATCCTTTTGTGTCTCAGCTGTACAAAGTGCTACTGCTAATTTAGAACATTCCAGTTTTCTCTGCTTTTGGCTCATATCAAATAAATCTTTCTTATTGTTTGAGACTAATCTTTATGTGTATTCTATTACAGAAAACTTTCGTGATGAGGTGCTCATTTGCATTCCAAATCTTGTAGTTTTCTTGTCAAGCAGTGCTCTAGGAGGCAATTTGTACTACCTCCTACTTTAGGAGCTTGAGAGGAGCTATGGGACTTTATGGATCTCCAAGTATGAACAAACATTCGATTGTTCCTTTTTCCAAACTAAGGCTAGAAGATGGTACTAAGGAGTAATATGATAAAAGCCATCGATCTTGTCCTCTATAAGCAAGTGACATCTTTGAAGAAAAGCTCTCTGACAAAAATAGCTACATATCTCTAGTGCCCATATCCAAAAATTGATGTGACCCTTCTGGTTCTCAACGAAGCTACTTGTATCCCTTGCATCTCAAAACAGGTTTGACATATGAAGATGAAATGCACCTCTATTTGTAACCTGCAACAAGCAAAGTGCGCAACAATAATAACATATGGCTAACAAGTTCCAAGCATTACTAGGATTGAGAATAGTAAAATATTTTTCATGCAAACTATTATATGATGCTACAATATTAACAATTTAAAAGAAATAGATAAACTTATTACCACGATGAATTGTACCATATAAAGTGTACGAAAAGGTTACTTTCCCAGTTGTGTCTGGAATTGGTTGATATTATTTCCAGTAATTGTTGGAAAACTTGTGTGCAACAGTTGGCTTAAATCTCACAAATGTCTCATTGTTATTTATTATGGTCCTCAATCCCTAGAAATTAAATCCATCATATTAGAACTTACTCCAAAAAAGAATGAATAACTAGATTATAACTTCTTATATGTAGGACTCGGTTATAAATGTCAGACTGCAAATCACCATGCAACAATTTCTTTTCTCTCCCATAAAATTCAGATCTAATATTCTTGTGTGCTTTCTCTTCTCAAGCAGGACTTGGATAACTTATTTAAAAATTCTAGTTGTGTCACATATTTCGCAAAATATCTAGATGTGTCATATATCTTGCAAAATAGAAATGGAATAGTAATACTAATGAATTGGCATTTGGAAGGGATAAAACAAAGAAAAGTGATATGTGTCATCTTGTTGCAGAATGGCTATTCATCACCTACTGAGAGTAGTATTATAAATGATCTCAACCTAACCATTTCTGAGGTATGTTGCATTACTCTTGGAACAATGTATATGCCTCTCTCAGATAGAATTGAGGATGTCAGGCTTACCATTGTTGATGAATTGGTTGCTAAATTTTACACAGTTTTCTTTATTTGGATCCCTGTCCAATGTTGGAGCAATGCTCGGGGCTATGGTCAGTGGGCTACTTGCTGATTATATTGGAAGAAAAGGGGTATGTTCTTAGGAATTCATGATCGTTGAATGGAAATATAAGTTCATATATATGGATTAATTTATTCCTTTCAATCTTAATTGTTGTAAGATGCCCTTGTATGAATTCTTATATTTTTTGGAGATTTCTCTTTCCGTACACAGGCACTGGTTGTAGCCTCAATACCCAATATTCTAGGGTGGATAGCCATTTGTTTGGCAGAGGCAAGTTGTAGTTCTTCTGTTAATGAATTTTGTGTCATATAGGCATGACTTACACAAAATAAGCTTGCATATGAAAGTAATATACTTTTTTATTTTAATTTCATTATTGCTATCTGGGTGCAGGATTCTTTAGTTTTGTATATAGGAAGGTTATTGACAGGCTTGGGAGTGGGAATCATATCATTTACTGTAAGTTCATTGATTTACCACTACCCTTTACAGTAAATTCAATTTCAAGTTTTCTGTTATTAGGTTTTTTTGTAAATTTTAATGATCAGATTTAATGCACAGAAAACTAATTCAAAATCAGACAATAACACAGCAGATACCCTGGGAAAACCCTCCTCTTGAGGGAGAAAAACCCAGCAACAAAGATCTTCTCTTATATATAAATAATGGCAACAAATCTCTTTACAATGAGGCCAATCAAAAGGCCAATATTCAGCACCTACACCAGATACAATAACAGATAATGATCTGCACTTCCTTGAATTACTAAATCTGCCCTTGAAGAAATTCGCAATCTGCTCTTGATGAAATTCGCACTTGATAATGAAGGAAATGAATCGAACTTTCTTGATGATCAATGAATGAAAATGAACTTGTATTTATACATAGGTCGCACCTCTTCAAGAGCAAGGTCAGCCATAATGAGAGATATAATTTCAAAATAGAAGATATGAATTACAAGGAAGGTCGGCCCTTTTAGAAATTATAATGTTGCCAAGAGAAGCGCCCAAACAAATTAAATAACACATATAAATAAATAGCCGATAGGCTATATTGATTTATGTCTTCATTCATGGATGGAAGGATGAACCCGAAGCTGCTATAACATTAACACTCCCTCTCAGCTAGGGAGAGAACTTCCAACTGCTCAAGACAAATCATCTCAACATGATGCCCATCACATTGGCAACAACCAAATGTGAAAAAGAAGAATATCACCTCAACGTGATATTAGATATCGCCTCAACACGATATCAACCATAATGGCTACAACCATACTATGGTGTGTACAAGTGTTCATCACTTGCGTGATGTTGTCACCTCAACGTGACATCCACAAGTACAAAATGTGTCATGGAGTCTCACACATGACATACACCATGACTCAGGCTCAGAGGGTGGAAACAAGGGCTTTCACCTCAAATTCCTCCGTCTCAGAGGAAAATGCATTAACAAGGGCTTGCACTTCAAATTCCTCCGTCTCAAAGGAAAATGCATTAACAAGGGCTTGCACCTCAAATTCCTCCATCTCAGAGGAAAATGCATTAACAAGGGCTTGCACCTCAAATTCCTCCGTCTCAGAGGAAGATGCATTAGACAAGGCTCACTGATGCTGAGACTCTTACTCAGTCAAGGCTGGATTCTCCACCATACCAAGCTTATCTCGAAAGTATACAAACTTTATCCTGGCGAGAGGCTTGGTGAGAATATCCGCCGTCTGCTCATCAGCGCTGATGTACCTCAACTGTATAGCCTTACGCAGTACCATATCCCTAATGTAGTGGTACTTGATCTCAACATGCTTGGTTCTGTCATGGAACACAGGATTGACAGAAAGCTTCACACAACTCTGATTATCACAATGAATGATAGTGGGCTCCATTGATTGCCCAAATAATCCTGCAAGGAGGTTTACGAAGCCACACTGCTTCCCGAGCTGCCATACAAGCTGCAATATGCTCTATCTCGGCTATACTCAATGCTACAGATGATTGCTTCCTGCTGCACCAGGATATCATAGCAAATCCAACCTGAAGAATATCTCAATCCATATCCAACTGTGCCACACAAGTATCTCAGGATATGCTTTGCTGCAACAAGATTACCATCTTCTTCAGGCTCAGCAGGCTCCCTCTGAATCTTCAAGCACTTGCATCAACCTTCTGACCTCTTCGTCCAAGATTGGCTGCAACACTTTGACTTAGATAAATGTTTTTCAGCGCACACCTCTGGTATTGTAGAGAGTTTAAGATAGTCCTCCTCAACCTCATCCCAGATCTCACTATTCTGAATAGGCTTGCGAAGCTACCAATGACAAATCCAGATGACAGTCTTGAGCAATTCTGATCTCAGCAGCTGAAGGGATCTTCTAAGGATTTAGCACCTAGCTTTGCAATACAGTAATCTTCACTTCTTCTCAGTGAGTTACAAAACTCCCTCTTAACCCCTGCTTCAAAGATTGCAAAGAAGACTTCTGGAAGTGAACTCCCTCTAACCACCAGCTCAGTTCCATGGCTGCAAGTTGTGACTTCACGCTTGATCATTTATTTGGTTTGCATGACTTCCTTATAAGATGCCTCAAGCTTTTCATCGCTAAGCAATCTCTCATCACCTTTCTGCTTCTAGCTGTTCACAAAGCATTTTAGGGAGAGATTACTAACAGATTATAACTATCCAAAGAAATATCAAGACTACAATCATACAAGGTTTACTATCTCAGGTTATAGCATGAACACATAAGAATTTATGAATAAAATTGAAAACATGAATAAATAAATCCGCCTAAAGAGAAATATATTAAAAGATCAGAATGAAGGGCTAAAGAAACTTATCTTTATATAATTTTGATATAACTCTTCCTTCCATCTTTTACTCCTCTCGAGAGTGCCAAACTCAGTACAACAAAAAACAATCTACACAACTACGGATTTCTTGAATACATTATGCGGTTAGCAAGTAGAACCAACTCTCTCCAAGAGTCAAGGCTCTAACACAATTCATGCATTAGAGAATGATATCGATGTGATCAACCTATCACAACGAAAAATGCAATTCTCTTTTTCATCTCAAAGTCACACTCAGAGATCTACATAATTAGCATGAAACAACTCACAATAAATAATTTGAAATCTTCAAAGGATCTTTATGCTAGAGAGCACAAATCAAGAGAAATTACAATCTCTATACTAATCACACAAGATCCAAATAAATGGAATAACTTAGCAAACAATGAATACT
This sequence comes from Sequoia sempervirens, assembly GCA_007258455.2. Taxonomy (NCBI): domain Eukaryota; kingdom Viridiplantae; phylum Streptophyta; class Pinopsida; order Cupressales; family Cupressaceae; genus Sequoia; species Sequoia sempervirens. The sequence continues at coordinate 509,320,664 of VDFB02105785.1, forward strand.
TATCTCTTGATGGATGCAAATATTGGACACAATAAGACACGCTGCTCATGCGCACAGATCAGCACACAACCTTCACGGCTTGAACACAGGCCCATGACTTAGAATAGAAATTCCCTAGAATCCTTCTGAGGGGAGATCTCATCCACATCCACAAATGAAGCATGCTGATTAGGCCTGGTGGGGCAATCCTTTGCATAGTGACCAAACTTGTCACAACGAAAACATTGGACTTTGGAGAGGTCCCACTTCTTCTTGAATGCAGGAGCACCATCAGCTCTTTTATCTCTATTCCTCTTGAAATATCCTTTCTTTCCTCTTTTTCCTTTCTTCTTCGATGATTGAGCGGAAAGAACATGAATATCTTCATTTGTAGAGCTTCGACCAATACCTCTCGCAGCCAACCTAGACTCTTCTTGAATACAGTCCACCCTCAAACGATCAAACTTGGGAAGTTTCGATCTTGCGCTGATTCCTTGAATGTAAGACTCCCAAGATGAAGGAAGACCATTAAGAGCCAACATGGTCAAATCCTTGTCATCAACAATATGACCAATGGTAGAGAGCTGATCTCTCAATTCGGAAATCTTCATGAAGTAGGTGATGACAAATTCTCCTTCTGCCATCTTCACATGATGTAATTGATGCTTTAGTGCAAGTGCTCGGCTGGTATTGTTGATTTTGTACATTTCTTCCAAGGTTTTGAGCATATCTCTCGCTGTCTTCAACTTAGAGATGATAGGAACAATATGATCCTTGACGGAATCAACCAATATCTTCATTGCTTTAATGTCTTTCTTCACCCACTGCAACTTTTCTTCTTCCTCCTCAGGTTCAGAAACGCTAGACTCCACGAACTCACCCAAGTCATTTTCACGCAAGGTAAGCATGATCCTAAATCTCCATGAAGTGAAGTTAGATGCTCCCTCGAGTCTATCCTCAACCTTCAAACCGTTCACCATCTTGACTGATGTAGATAAATGAACAAATAGGGTATGCTGATTAGCAATAATCTGATCACGATACTCTCAAACCCACTCTGATACCATGTAAATTTTAATGATCAGATTTAATGCACAGAAAACTAATTCAAAATCAGACAATAACACAGCAGATACCCTGGGAAAACCCTCCTCTTGAGGGAGAAAAACCCAGCAACAAAGATCTTCTCTTATATATAAATAATGGCAACAAATCTCTTTACAATGAGGCCAATCACAAGGCCAATATTCAGCACCTACACCAGATACAATAACAGATAATGATCTGCACTTCCTTGAATTACTAAATCTGCCCTTGAAGAAATTCGCAATCTGCTCTTGATGAAATTCGCACTTGATAATGAAGGAAATGAATTGAACTTTCTTGATGATCAATGAATGAAAATGAACTTGTATTTATACATAGGTCGCACCTCTTCAAGAGCAAGGTCGGCCATAATGAGAGATATAATTTCAAAATAGAAGATACGAATTACAAGGAAGGTTGGCCCTTTTAGAAATTATAATGTTGCCAAGAGAAGCGCCCAAACACATTAAATAACACATATAAATAAATAGCCGATAGGCTATATTGATTTATGTCTTCATTCGTGGATGGAAGGATGAACCCGAAGCTGCTATAACATTAACATTTTTTCTCTCCATTGTGAGATTTATAATTTCTACTTTCCAGTTTGAATTGTTATTATTCACATAGAGACACATATTTGCAAAATCATTCTAATCAAAGTGTCAATGAATGATTTCTGATAATGAATTGAAAATTATTGCATGCTACAACAATATTCAGATATATACTTGAAGCATAAAAAGCTTTCCTGCATAGAAAACAAAAATTAGGTCATTTTTCGAGACACATTCAAAACTAAACTCCTCATCAATGTTGTGATGTGAAAACATAGTTACCTTGTCAAGAACTCAAAACAATATAAATTCGTTTATGCTAGACAATTGTCTGTATTGGTCAGATACTTTATTCTCCCATATTGCACTGGTTCTCTTCATTTGGAAATTAGCCAAACAGAAACTTCCATAACTAATAACAGGAATTACTTTTTGGAGTTATCAGGAAGAAAAATGGCCTAGATATTCATGTAATTGTCTGCATTGTATGTTATGATCGTTTCAGGTGCCTGTGTATATTGCTGAGATAGCTCCTAAGCACTTGCGTGGAGGTCTTGGCACAGTCAACATGGTAAGATACTTGCCCATTATCAGTATTTGCTGATAAGTCAACCTTTCTAATGTTCTTAACGGTAACATATGGTCACTTATTTTCATTTTCAAAGTCTGAGTTGTAACAAATTAAAAGACTACTTGTGAAACAGCTTTCCATAACAATTGGTATATTCGTGGTATATCTATTGGGAATGTTCATTTCCTGGAGGCATCTTGCAATTGCAGGTATATTGGTGGCAATTATATGAAAGAGAGGAGAAGGTATAATTGAAATTGTTTTGTTAAAGTTGCATGGAATATTTGCTAAAGAACACTCATATTCCCAATACTTTGTGTCTACACAGGTGCAGTTCCCTGCAGTTTATTGGTTCTTGGGCTTTTTTTAATTCCAGAAGCTCCAAGATGGCTGGTAAGATTCAATGAAATTAGACTCTCTCTTTTAATGTGGTTTTAAGTTTTAATTATTAAGAGATTGACATATTTCACCATCGCTATAACTTTTCCTGGTTAATCTGTGTTTATGGGATACAGGCTAGGATGGGTAAAGATTTAGACTTTGAAGCTTCCTTACAAACCCTTCGTGGGTTTGAATCTGATGTTTCCCTTGAGGCAACTGAAATTAGGGTAATTATTTCACCTAAATTTTGATCTTCCATTTATTTCCTTTATGCCATGTCCTTACTGTTCTATCAAAATAAAAACAGAACAAAAAAATTCTTACCATTCTTTTTGGCTTTGCATTTGGTGGTCCAAGTACAAAGAAACATCTTCTACCATTTTTCCTTTACCAGACCATCTTTGTAAATGCCTTCTTAGTCTTTCATCCCCTCAAGCAAGTTATTCATTTGCTTGAGCAAAACCTGCAATTGGGAATCGGCAGTTATTATCATGAAGGAGACTTTGCTACAACTAATGTGAAACTTTACTGTGCTTTAGAGTGCAATGGAGCTAAACAGACAAGAACCAAATATCAAATTCTCGGAGTTATGCCAGAGGAGATATGCATTCCCTCTTACTGTAAGTATTCTTATATTCCAATTTGAATGCAAGAAACTACAATTTGACCTTTATGTTTTGCACATTTGTATATGAAATCTCTCTATGCTTTTGGTTAAGATGTTGGAATTAGGATGGCCTTGTTGGAGTTGTTTATTAAGTTGTGACGGTTTAAGACTGATGCTTTATCAGATGTCAACAAAGTGGAAGTCAGAGGAGCTATACCTTTGGTTATCTCTATGCATTTTTTTCTAAACCTTGCTTCCAAACTAGTTTCTAACTTGTATTCTCCACGAGAAGTTTATTGCAGTTTATTATTATAATTTAATCTTCCGTCCAGTACCTTGAACACTAACCAATGTACTTAGAGATTTATATCCTGCTTGGATTATAGCACCCACAAAATCGCTATAATTAGTAGGCAACACAGTTTATCAGAACATCCAAGCTTGTGAATCTTAAGTTTGTCCTTCCCCATCTCCTCTGTGTAGATATTAAAGAGGGGGATAGTCCGCTGAGTTTGAAATCCCCCATTTCCCTTCTGTTATCTTTTAAACTTCAGAGAAACAATTAAGATAGACATCTTAAGCATTTCCTAGACTACATTAGTATGAAGAGATTCTTATTTTATTATTAAGCCTTATCCTTGATTGATGAAAAAAGTGACCCCAGCTATATAGCAAGAATCACTTTGATTCTTTCCTTGGATATATTTTTGTCAATGCTCCGAGTTTTCCATCTTGTTTTATGCACCTGACAATTGATCCAAGTCCCGGAACTCTCATAGTGCACATAAGATTTCTTTTGATCAAGAATTGATAAGTTCAATCACTGAAAGTGTCTAAAAGGAGTAAACTTTTTTCATGAATTGAATTCATAAGTACTAATAATGTCTTTAGAATTACAATCATGAGAAGTGTTTTCACTTTTCATAATGCAAGTTTTCCAAGGAATTAAATGAAAGGCATCCTCCAATGAAAGTCTATTTTCATTAAATGTCCATGCTCACATTGCTTCACATATGCATGTCTTTCCATTTTTTTACCACATTAGCTTCTAAACTATATTGTTTGTTCCAAACACCAGCAAATCCATGATCCACGAAAGTTCTTTGATTGACTTCCTTTAAGATCTGTTATGCTAAATTGTGGCTAAATGCTTCACATTGTCATTGCAAATTCTACTACCCACCTTGCTAGTAATCTCTACTAGATCTGCATCTTCTCTAGAATTCATTTAGAATAGTAGATTTCAAATTTATCCATGCATTGCTACATCTGATTTTCCTCTTTTAGGATTGCTTCATCTGTGTGTCCTAATGGTCACCTTTTTAGACCTAGGTTGATTTATGTGTACTAGCATTGTATTTCAAATACTTTATTGATGGAAATCTATGATGTAAAAGTCTTATTGTTTAAGAATGTCTATTGTCAGATTGGCATTGGGCTGCTTGTATTGCAGCAGTTGACAGGAATAAGTGGCATTATGTTCTACAATACTTCCATTTTCAAAGCTGCTGGTAAGCTGTTTTATTAAGACTCGCTTAATTTTTCTACCAGCCAATAGTGGTCCATGCATAACCATGTTAGAACCTATGCATTGCTAATTCCACAAAGTACAAAAGATTTGGCAGAAAAGAAAGAAAGAAATTATGTTAATGTATACAAATGGAAGAATGTGGGACCATGGGTTTCAACAGTACATTAAATTATAATAGGGAAGTTCTAGGCCTAGAAAACAAGGAAAACAAGAAAAACAAAGCGCAGTTGCATATTTGTAGCTGAGTGAGATTTTTAAGTTGAAAAAGTCTGTCCTGTAAGAGATGTGAAATCTACTTGGGAAATGAATGCCTAATCCAGGATGAAAAAGGTAACTAATTTCTAAGAAATCCAACAGGAATCTCAGATGCTGAGGTTGCATCCCTTGGACTGGCTGGAGTGCAGGTGATTGTGAAGTCCTAAGCTAGAAGTTGTTCGGCTAATTGCTTGATAAAATCTTTGGAATAAAGCCTTTATCATTTGTATTTTAATTATTTTTAATTCAGAACTTGTAGCCCTGATCTTGTAAAATGATGTCATATAGGTTCTGATGACTGGAGTAATTGCATGGCTAATGGACAAGTCTGGTAGGCGTCTTCTCCTCATGGTAAGTAAATAAGTAACTTCTATTAATGCTCTGCTACCACATAGGAAGATCACTACAGATTCAACTCGAGCCTTGTTAAGAGAATTACATATAATTTCTTTCACTTTGCCAGATCTCATCTGCAGGAATGGCAGCCAGTCTTTTCCTAATAGGAATTGCATTCTACATAAAGGTAGTCTTTTCACCTATCACAATATTACTTCTGTAGCAGATGCCTGACATATGCAGGCATTAACTCATGCATTTTCTTTGGACAAAGAGGAAAAACCAAATTTTTATTGTTAAGCAACTATTTATGTATCTTTGATGATCCAAAGACTGAAACTTGAGTAAGTACTCACTTTGAAGTTTGATATCATGATTTATGGTATCTTGCAGAGCCATATACCAGCAGATTCTTATTTTGCCAGTATTTTGGCTTTAATTGGATTATTGGTAAGCTTGGGAGTCAAGTTACCTATCAGGTTTTTTTACTTCATGCCGACTAATCACGCTTCCATTATAGCTGATGCATAGTAATCAATCTGACTGATTGGTGCTTTTTCATGACAGGCTTGCATTATCTCCTTCTCTCTTGGTATGGGGGCCATCCCATGGATTATTATGTCTGAGGTAATGTGTCTTCTCCAACTTACACTTGAGAAATATTCTTGGAACAGACTCAGATTTTGGGCATATTTTTCAATTCAGAAAATTGAGGTTTACCCAGTAAAATATTTGACATGAAAGAAACAATCTGCAAATTTTGAGGAAGGGGGCGTGGTCTAGTGGTAAAGTTATCATGACTTCCATTTCTCGAGGAATCACACTTCATGCAAACTCATCAATATAAAAGCTTGTGGGTATACCTGGTAATGTAGAAATTGGGCCTCTACAATGTTCTGAGACTTCGATCTTATTACAATGTTGACCTCCTAGATCCAATTTCCCTACTTTCCTGTATACTAGACATCCCATTTGTGAAAGATTCCATTCATCTTGTTCTGCTTTGCAGTCTTATATATGCTCAACCATAAAGTACCTACTCTATTTTATTCTACTACTGCAGATACTTCCTATCAATGTCAAGGGCATTGCTGGTAGTGTGGCAACGTTGGCCAATTGGTCTCTTTCCTGGGCAGTAACAATGACAATAAACTTACTCTTAGAATGGAGCAAAACAGGTAAATCTATGGCCAGATCATAGACTCCAGTTTGGGAACTTAGGGTGGATCTATTTTTTAATGCTTCTGGTATCATGGGTACAGAATCACAAACTAACATTAAGGTCTGTTCCTTGCAGGAACATTCATGATGTATGCTCTGTTCAGTGCTCTTACCTTAACCTTCGTGGTGCTGTTTGTCCCTGAAACTAAGGGAAAAACTCTGGAGGAAATTGAGGCATCACATAGATAAAGTTTGGAATGGTTAGGAACCATCAATAGTACTCTTGGATGGTACGTTGCTATATAAGCATTGGGGTCCTATAATGGATGCGGTTGGTGCATGGAATATAATTTGTCGGCCATGAAATTGAAAGATGATACACCTTATATTGGAAATTGTATTTTGTCCTCAAATTTTGGGTTGGGGCAAGTCATCAATACACCAGGTTAGGTAACATCTATACAGCTACCCGTATTGGGGAATCCAGTGTCTATTTTGATAAAGAAACCTTGACACAAGGGTCTTATCATGAACCTCCGTAGCATTTGAATAGTAGTGGGCATTTGGTATTGAATAGTGACATATTGTTCTTTAGGCTCTTCAGTTAGCTGAAAAGTATTGATCAAATGGTGAATTGTACTCCAACTTTTCTCTGTGTGACATTAAATTGAATTATTTATCGGTACTTTTTGGTGCAGTTGCATCATGGACTTCGTTCATGGATAGAATATAAAATTTGGTAATGACAAGCAATTCTCCTTCAAATTTGAATACTGAAATAAACTTGAAGCTATTCAATGTTAGTTCAAACTTGAGATGCGTCTCATTTCATTTTGTTTACGTATTTTTAATTTGATAAACTTCAGAATCAAATATATCAAAGAAGTTACAAAATGCAGCAAGGCGGCAGTGGAGTGAACTGAATCCTTGTAGAGCCGGACGATATCAGATTATATTTTTATATTGATAAAAAAAGTTTAAAGAAGATTTATGTTCGTAAAGAGCATCGAAATTAGAAACAACAGTTATGATGAATTCAACGCTGCCCTACCAAAAGGGCAGCTGATTACAAAACATCAGCCATAGATTGCTCATAAAAGGAAAGTAAACAAACAGAAACGTTATGCAACAGTTCCCTCGGGAAGTGAACTGGGTGCCTCAAAGTTGCTACTTTGGGCTGTTTCCTGACCCTTGGCATCCGAGTGCTCAATGATGGCTTGTACCTAGGGCATCATGCTCTTGATGTAATCCTCTATTGGATCTTCTACCTATTGATCATTAAAAAAGGAGAGAAGAAATCCAGTCCGAAGGAGAAGCAAACAATGGGCGACGAGTCAGAAGAGAGACAAAATTAATGACAATGAGAGCAACTTTCTTGGACTCTTGTTAATCTTCATATGGATATAAGATGGCAAAACCCTTTTGTTTTTGCCATTTTGAGCTCTGTATCACGTGAATCAAGTTTATCGTTATTCAAAGCATTTTTGAAAATTTTCCAGAATTTTGGGCAGAAAAGCATCATAAAGTAAAAATTTGGCCTTAAATGCGTGAATCATACCTCATGCGATGGTCAAAGTGGCAGGGAAAATATAATGCAGTGCAATGATCAAAGCAGAAGTCATAGAATATGGGATATAAGCAGAGACAAATATATGTGGGCAACGGATGCCATAATGAGAAAGATTTATCTTAAGGACAACGTCCATCAAGAAATAAGATAACAGGGAACACAGCAAACAAAGGAAACAAGGGCACGGCTTTTACAGGGCAATCTCCTATAATACCAGGGCAATGCAACATTTTATCAAACCATGGTGAAGATTCTTGTTTTTCTAACCCAACTCAAGCCTGCAATTGGGCTCAAAAGAACTGCAATTCAGATTGGAGAAGCAATACCTCCGTACTTGCTGGATAAAGACACAGAGCAGGTTTTGGCCCTAATCGCTAAAACTTTTGGAAAATCCATCTGGCGTGCTTGCAGAGAGAGACCGAAATGTAAGGGTTTGAAGCCACGGCCAATAAAAACAATGCAGGATTTGAAGATAAGGGCGCTGAAAGCTACCATACCCTAGAAAGACCTGTTTTCCATCGATCTGGAGAAGGGCAAAGTAAATCTTTCAACTTTTAATTACCTAATGATATCATTGCTGAATGTCAAATTCAAATTATGTTTTTCTTTTGATGCAAACAGACGTGGGCTTTTATAAATGGGTTAAATTAAACCCGAAGCTATGGGTTGGGAGATTGAAAAACTAAAATGTTTGTGGAAATGATATGTTGCTTGCATCTTTAAAACCTGATAGTTTTGCAATATGGTATGGGTTATGTATGGATAAGTATTTTTTTAGGGTTAGAATTTTGATTTCTATCGTAAATGACTATCTTGTTTATGGTAGTTTATGTGGATCAAATATCATACTTAATTTTGACATCCCAGCCATTTTTTTGGAGATATTGTGGTCCGATTCGGAAGAGTCATATGATGCAAACGAAATATTGATAAGTTCTCTAGTTTAAGGGTTCATCTTAGGGCTTGCATTCAAATTGATTTGAATCAACCGCTACTAGAAAACATTTCTCATCCTTCTTTAGTTTGTGTTTCCTCTCCCTCCCTATCCTCTTCCCCTTCCCCATCATCTTTCCCTAAATGATCTCCTATTTCTCCACCTCCTAATACTTGCCAAAGGTCAAGATCTAGAGAATAAAACAAGTAGCTAGTGTCTCTTTCCAACCATTTTGGGGTGTTGCCTTCAGAGGATGAAACCTTTGCCCCTTCATCATCATGAATTGCAAGGTATTTTGTTGGAATGTAAGAGGGTTACCTCTCCCTTGTTGGAGGTATAGAGTTAAAGAGGGCATTCACAAATGGAGTCATGATATCTCATTCCTTCAAGAATTTAAATTTAGCAACGTTCAGCTAGATGCTTGTTTGCATATTTTCTACATACTTCTCATTAGGATGGAAGAAGGGGAGTTGTGATAGGGATGGCTTCATGGATCTCTAAATATGTCATTAACAAGGGGGAAGTTCCTTCTCATAGCTATGTTTGAATTCTTACCCGTATTAATGGACATACGATTGATTTTTTCTCTAACTATGCTCTTAATGAATCTAAAAACTTTCAATTATTTGGGACTTGATATCTAAAAATCTTCCCTATGTTGATTAGATTTTAATAGGGTGGAACACATTAATGATCAAAATGGGCATAGTCATACTAAACTCAACCAAGAGGAATTTTAAAATTTGGCTTTATTGTCATAACTCTTTAGGGGTGGTTGATCCTCTACATGGGAGACAATCAAGTCACGTTCATAATTAGTTTACATGGTCCAATTGTAGACCTTGTGCAAAAAGAGAAACCATTAGGTTGGACAAATTTTATGTTTCTCACAATCTAGAATTAGTTGATGTTTAATTTGCCACCTTCATTCAAGTTGGTTATTCTACCACTCTTTTTTACAACTTTCCCATCCTTTGCACCATTTCTCTTTCATCTAATACTTTGTTATCCTCTCACCTCCCTTTCAAACTTAATATTTCTCACCTTAAAAACCTGGAGTGCGTTGTTGCTTTAGTTTGAATATGGAACTCCACACCCAAGCCATAAGAAGGGGAATAATGGATTGAATGTATGTGCTTTGGCTATCTCTTTATGTACTAAATTCCCTTGATCCTTTGGAAAAATAATGGCATGGTAGTCTAAATGTAGAGAAAAATCCTTTCAAGGGAAATTATAGTATGCTATAAAACAACTTAATATTTATCCAAGCAACATCAAGATTCAAGCATCCATTGCTTCTATTGAAATTCAACTTCATAAACTTGATAACTACAAAGGACAAGGTGAAAAATAAGAGCAAGAATTCAATAGATTAAGGATGGCAATAGAGGGTATACATTTTCTTTCAATTATCTTGTTGGATGTTGTGGATGTGTTGCTAATAGGTGGTTGTCATTGATGTCAACACTATTAGCATTTGGTGTATTAGAAGTTGTATATGTCAAGGATATTGAGAAAATTGTAAAAGAAAGTGTTCCAGGTTCCTAGTGGAACTGTGCAGGTCATGAAGGTGTTTTGTTCTTTACGTTGAAGTTCAGCTGCTGTGGACTAAAGGGTTTTCTTCTGAGTGTATCTAGATCATCTATCGGAAGTTTCAGAGGTTCGTGTATAGATTTGATCATGTTGTGGTCTGACGGTGTTTATGTGGTCTTTGTCAGTGTTCCTGTGTGAAGTTTGCATGATTCTAGAAATCTTAGTTGTTGTGGATGTTTCTCTATTGTTTATTGGTGCTCTTGGATGTTTCTAAATCGTTCTCTATCTTTGTGGTACGTCCACATTGATCGGTGTGCTTGTGGTCATAATTTTTCCTACGTATGTTTGATTTTTCTTGTTCTTGGCTGACATGTTGGTGGTAACGTGTTGTGGATCTTCGAGGTGAAATTAATTGAAGTCTTTTTGTGTTGGAGATATTAATTTGGGTCCCCACTATGTTGCAGCTGACCTTGGTGGATTCACATTAAAAATTTATTTGTAAATTTGGGCCAACATTGAAAATATGTTTTATTTTCCTGGCCGACTAAGTTATTGATGAAATCCCATGTAGTGGATATATAAGAGCGATTATTTCATTAGTGTAGTGTGTTGAGGTGTTGAGTGTGCTCTTATGTGTGAATATCATTTGATTACAGAGCAGAGTGTGAAGAAGATTGAGTGAAGTGTGAAGTAGTCTGTGAAGGAGTTTTTTGTGCTTAATTGGAACTGTAATCAAGCTTGTGGAGAAGTTATTTTCTCAATTCATACCCTCCAGACTTTAATCCTATTTTGTATTGTTGGGCAATGAGCCCCTTTTGTAATTGAGTGGTGAGCTCTAGGCAATGTGCCTGAATGCATGTGCATTCCCCTTTATTGATTTGTTTATACTTTTAACAAGGTATAATCTTGTGGACTAACATCCACCGTGGTTTTTCCCCTAACAAGGTTTCCACAAAAAAATCTTGGTGTTCTTTGTCTCTTTGATGTGTTAATTGCTTATTCATCAAATTTGAGATTAGGTTAAGTAAAGTTTGAAAAGTTTATCATTTTGTGACAACTGATTCACCTTCCTCCTCTCAGTTGTCTGTCCTTGTTTTTCCAACATATCTAAATTATAAACATAAAAAGAGAGAATTTGTGCTATAATAGATAAACATGGTACTCTACATACAAATCCTATTGAGATACTATGTTGTTTCAAAAAAATTCGGAGTATTGAGCCTCAAAGAGGAAATGTGTTGGGAGGACATTCAAGAAACTCTTGAAGAGAAATTCAAGGATTGTATTCCAAATAAAATAGGCCTCATTTACAATTAGTTTTTAAATCAAGTTCCATCTCTAGAAGAGTTTGAATATGCTATATTTTCCATGGCACTCAATAAAATTCTAGGTATTGATGGATTGCTAGTGGAGTTTTATTAGACTATGTAGCCTCACATTAAAGATGTCTTTTATCTACTTTATTTATAAGAATTTGTAAAAGGCTCTCTAAGACCAAACATAAATAAAGGATTGATCAAACTTCTACTCAAGAGAAAAATGAAGACACAATTTTTGGTTAGTGGCCAACCACTCTACTAAACACTTCCTACGAGATCATTGTGAAGGCATTGGCTACTCAAATTAAACTAATCATTCAAGGTATATTTAGATCAAAGAAAATTGGTTTTCTTGGAGGTAGATATATCCTTGATAACTTGATTTTGGCCTAGGAAACTAGCGAATGGGCTCAACAATCTACACAAAATGTGGTGTTCGTCAAATTGGAATATGACAAAGAATATGATGGGATATGTTAGAAATTCATCCTTAAAATGCTACAGTGGCTAGGTTTTGGGCCTAAAATTTGTGCATAATTTCAAAATTTATTTAAAGATGCTAATGCTCATTTAGTTATTAATAATTCAACATATGAATCATTTCAATCGAAAGAATCTATCGAGTAAGGTTCTCTGTTTCTCCACTTCTATATGTGCTTATAATAGACATTTGTTTTGGGTTATTTGTTGCAAAGAGCTAATTAGTTGAAGCTCATAATTGGTATCTCCATCCCTCAAAATAATGTTATCAACTCACACTTTGCTAATGATATCCTATTATTTATTCTAGATCTATAAGTCACTTATGGTCGGATCTCAACTAGCCCATCATAAAAAAAAAAAAATTATGTCCTAGAGTGCTCCCATTCCCCATTGGCTTTCTAGAGATTGAAAGTGTAGACACATAAAGTTGTCCACACCTAACCATGTCAAATCTTATCTTATTCTAGCATTAAGTAAATAAATATTATTCATGTTATTTAATTAATCCATCTATTATCCTTGTTTCCCACCTTTAGTTAAATAAATTGATAATTATTTAATTAAGTTTAAACTTATAGTCCTATCCTACAAGAATTAAATAAGTGAAATATATATTTAATTCCTTCATTTCCCACTTCAATCTAATTAGTTAATTAAATAAATTTAATTAACCATTGCACATTCCTAAATATGATAATTTAATTAATTACACCTAATATGACTTATCCCTAACTTTCTACAATGCATTCCTAGCCCTTGATCCATTTCTCAATCTTAACCCTCCATTTAGACATGATCTCTCACACATGTGAGAGGATTCACATGTCTCCATTCCATTTCCCTATGTGTTTTCACACATGTGAGAGGAAATTTGTCATAAGTCCTTCCCTATGTGTCCTCCAACATATCTGAGAGAACACTTGTCATACATCCCTCTTCCCCATGCATCCTATCACACGTCTAAGAGGACTTAGTCTCCCCCCTTGGATTTGGTCAAACCAATTCTTAGGCATTCATATCTCCTTAATCCTCTTTCTCCCCAAGTGTTCCAATAAAATGGTGCCACTTGATGTCATTTCATCCAGCTTGTTGGCTATCAAAATTATTGCTCCACTTCCTAGAGAAAAATCTCACTCACATGGCCAAGGTTGTCATCATGTAAGTGAAATAATCCCATCAATAGACTATGGAGGGATAATGGCCAACTCAACAAGAGTGGGTTAGATATCATATGCTTCAAGCTCAAATTAGACTAGAAGGGTGTTCCTAGGGGTATACCTTAACATGTATTGAAATCACATAAGTTGATTAATAATGAGACAAGGATAGTCAAACCTAGCTTGATGTTTTAGCACTAAAGAATGACACTAGACTAAGAAAAATTTTCTACTTATAACCCCTATATAGCTAATGTTGTTTTGTACACACAACCCACATATAATGAACTCATTTGAGGCTTGTTGAAAATAGATCCTTGATTATACTACTAGGTTATGCATACAAAAAAACTACTCCTACTCCTACATGCTACTGGCTTGTGTTTGATTTTATGGTGGGAGATTGAAGTATGGTTCTAGGCCAATGCCTATATATTGGGAAACAAAGTCAAAACACTTCAAGAAGAGAGAAAACATGAAAGGAAGAACATGTATCTATGTATTAACATACATTGAAATTAACATGAAACCTTGCAACAAAACATACTTAGTAATCCAAACACAACTACATATATTCATACACAAAATTGAGAAAGATCATTACAATCCATGCTATATCATCAAATTGTTGCCACACTCATCTAACTCAATGTTAAATTCATAATAGCAAATGTGGAAAGGGAAAATATCTAGCTACGACTAATAAATTGTCGTAAATACCTACAAAGTGTAATGGAGACATTCTACAATAAAATCTTATTAAAATATTAATCTTCTATTCCATAGGTCTATAATTTATCAATAAAATGATTGCAGCATTAATGGATGCCCTACAACCTCCTTGTTAGGGAAATTTAGGGAACCTCAGAGAAATCTCCAAGAATAGTGGTGCCTTTGGTAACTTCAATTTCGATTAGATTGCCTCAAAGACACGTACAACTGTGTCCTAAAGCGGAAACAAACACAGTTCATTTGCCACATTAATCCTTCTAAGAGAAGCACACGTAAATTCAACATCATGCAATAACAGATTCTAGAAGTAGAACCAACACAGATGAAAGATAAGATAGAAAAATAGAACACACAGACTTACGTGGGGAAAACCCTTTCGAGTAAAAAACCCCACACTCCAAAGATCGAGCTATTGTATTATTCAACAACTGAAGGTTACAATACAATTCAGGCTCATAGCCTTTTCAAAGATTACATCTTGTTCATTTTGGATACAATCTGGTAACCAACTCTCCCTCTGTACATTTCCTGATCAACCTCTCAAACCAAAAAATCTTCGTACTATTGTAATACCCTCACATAGTATACAGTACATATCATCATGAGATATCAACCATGGCATTCAATCCTTGATCAAGAGAGAATTTAGTAGCATAACCCTGCCTCTCACTTCCTCTGTTTCGGCCTCACAGCCTCGGCCTTCCAGCCAACCACTCGGCCCTCACTCTATCGCTCACCTGTATCGAACAATTGTTCATCTAACTGAACATCATCTGCAATTCCAAAGTATATCCATGTCGTCTCTGTCTGTTGAACTTCCTCACAGAACGACCACAATAGACTAACTTCCAATGGTTCCCATTCGGCTTCTCTGATTGGTCGAAGACACACCATGTAGGATGGTCTCCCAATCGGTCAGAGGCATTCAACCTGTATTCGCATGTCGGTGAGACACTAACCGTGTCTCCCCGATGACACAAAGCCAGATCGTCATTATCGCCAAGAGTCTTCACTATCAGCAAGATGTTACACCGAGTTCACAAGCTGCATCTACCTCAGCAATCCCATCGGCGAGACTATCATCATTCGGAAAGAGATCATACCGAGCCTTAATGTTATACCAAAACATCCAACAGTCGGCAAGACTTATCGCTATCGCTGAGACGTTACTCCGAAGTCTTCAAGTCACACCACAATGTTCCACCGTCGGCGAGACTTCGTTCATCGCTAAGACTTCATACTGAAGCCTCCAGGTTACCCCGAGACCACCTTTCACCAGGAGTCATACCGAACACATCCCACAGTATCAGTGAGAGAAACGCCCATTGCCAAGAGTTCTTACCGAACCCTTTCATTACCCCGATGACGCCAAAAGAATACCTATCGGCAAGACATCTCCATATCGACAAGAATTCATACTGACGCATATGAGTTACTCTAATGACCACATGTGTAACACCCTATCGGCGAGACATACAATATCAATAAGACTTCATACCAAGATAAGCCTTTCAGCCAAGGGTCTCCCCGGCACTGCTTGTCACCCAGAGTCTCCCCGATATACGATAAGAGTGGCTTGTCGGCCAGAGATCTCCACTCGGCAGAGGGTTACAGCGATAACACCAGTCGGCAAGACATCAACATTGTCTTGGCAACAAGAGCAATGCACAAGGTTACTAAACTGCCAGTCAGCCAGACATAATGTAAGTCACACCGACTTTTCTCTTTCAGAGGTTACAGCCTGTGAGATTGAGGCACATATTCCAACAATCTCCCACTTGACGAAGATCACACGGGAACCTCCAAAGCAACCAGAAACTAAGATCACACTAGCTCCACCAATTCAGACCCCGCAATACTCAAGACACCCAATCAACAAGATTCCACAAATAACAATCCACCAGACAATCTGCAACAAAGACTAGGCATCCAACTGCAACTCACTATCCAACAAAGCAACCGAAATGCAACTAATCACAACCTTCTAGGAAACCATATAGACCTCAAACATGCTCTCATGCTCCATCAAGAATTCAGCACCAACATCCAAGATGTCCACCATTCAGGCAACAAACCTTGTCATCTTCCAGCATGCCACCTGTGGAAGAAAGATACAAGCCAAGGTGAGTAAGCACCAGTCCAACGAACACAAGCAAAAGATCCCAGTGATATCATCAACAAGATATTGCTACCACTTCATTGTGCTCAGATGCTATACAGAAGCAATATCAACTTCAAAGCCTCAAACATAACGCAACTGTGAAGTCATTCTCCAAAAAACAAGATAGAAAACACCAGCTAAAACAACAATCAAACTGACTGCTTCCATCCAACTGATAAACCCACGCAACTGAAAAATAGCACCCACAGCTCGTGCTATTCCATCCAATCCCACATACCTAAATGGTATAAGCATCAGTAAACTCATGCCAAACTATAACCAACTCAATAACAACAAATACAAGCTCCAAGTGCCAACCAGTTGAAGAAGACAAAACACAACAGGAAGTCCCACTGCCTAAGTAATTCCAAATCTGAAAGATCAAAGACATACCAAGTCTACCAATAACAACACATAGAAAATTTAACCATGTAGTACCAAAAATATCCACAATGATACGCACAACTTGCAACAAACCGTTACAAGATTCATTTCTCTCACCACAAGTCTTCATAGTTCTCCCAAGTTCTCCACGCGCAATCAAAGGAAAAAGGATTAAGAACCTCCATGTCATCACCCATGAACATGAGCGAAAACACATGACCACAAGCAAGTGATCATTATAGCTCCAACCAAACCTCAAACTAATGAAATGTGAAACCAAACATCCAGGAAGTAAACCAAGACCAAAGAGAGAAACTCTGCACACCATATCCCTATAGAACATCCTCCTATATACACTTCTAATAGCCAGCTGTGTCAAGAATAATCCCCTTCTCATCCCAAAAGAAAATCCTTAACAACATCCAACCGTTCAATCACCAAGATCAAATCGACTTCTAATATCATGTAATCAACATGGATTTAAGCCTCTCAAAGAAGATCAAGCTAGTTCATTCCCCATTTCAGGAAATCAGCCCATACATCATCTCCTACCAATTCTCATCAGTAAAAACACATAACACAAAAGCTCAAGGAGATAAACAAGTTGTACAACTTCCACTATGAATCCTCTAGAACCATTAAACAACAATTCAAGATCCATATCATGAAAGTGAACATAAAACACATCTAAAAAATATAATGGGCCAAATACCTCTCAGATAAACTGCCGAGAAGACCAAGAGTGAGAACAAGAATACTCCTTCAAGATATATAAGCCATCATGACTAATCTAAGAGCAATCTCCTCATAGGTCTCTAATTGAACTCACATTCAACCAAGGTGTAGGATTCTCAGACTTTCTGCTAAAAACTTTATCAAGAGTAACAATCAACAACACTTCTCTCATAAGAGAAAAACACCCTCACCTTATTCTTCATGTATCCATGAGTACTATCAACCGATCATCTCATGCTAAATTTCAACTGCATTACTGCACTATCACGAAGTATCAAGCAAATAATCAAAGCACCAAATACACAAAGAATTTACCAGACCACTGTCAAAGCTCCAATCATCTGAATCAGGAATTTATCATGACACCATGATCTGCATATCCCCTTAGGAGATACAATACTTCAAGTGACTTCACCATGGTCTCAAGTACAATGCACAATGTCAAAACTCCAGTGCACAAACAAGAGTATACCATGACATAAAGCAAACAGACTCAAAACCAACATCACCTATCAAGCACCACCAACACCTCAGCCAAAGACTCTAAGCATCCTCCATGGATCCAAGATGTTGCACATCTTCAAATAATGTCCATGCAAAAGCAAAAGAACCCTTTTGAAGCAACAAGATCTAAAATATCCCCCTTGAAACATCTGCAACACTAAATAAGACCATTCACCACCATGTGATGAACCTACAATTACTGCTAAAGCTCCCACTGAAACATGACATATGAGCTCTCCAAGCATCATGTCCACCTGCTTCAGGTTCCCATAACCGACTATTCAGGTACTCAACAATATCCATCCTCTCATCTCAAAACAATCACACCAATGCATAAGTGACCACAAACAAGGCTAGCTAACAAGTCTACACCAGCAATGAATCAACCTCATGATAAAAACAATACACATCCAAGTTATCTCACTACAGCCAATGGGTAGCTAATCCACCAACCGCATAACTCGTAGATCACAAACATTGAACATGCAAACCCATCATCACATTGGAAATTGCAACACTGAGATTTCAAAGAGAATAACCACATAGAAAATCATGACTCAAACACCAGAACACGCCAAATCTGATTTTCCAATCATGTCCACAACGAGCACCATAATCAAGGAAATCACAAGTACCACCATAGGAATGTTGAGTGACAAATCACGTACCAACACTCCCATGTAGAGAAGAAATCACACCTCAAACCATGCACAAAGCATGCATGCAGAACTGCAACTATCTCATCCAGCAACACCCCAAAAGCTAGTGTCTAGAAAATAGCTTAACAACAACTCCACATAACCACAAGTTTTGCTTAACCGTGTAAAACATGTACATGCATCCGAGAAAGAGATAGGCTATTTCAGAAGCTTGCAAATCAACTAATGATTAACTCCATAACCTTTATGTATTCGAGATTAACAGGAAAATAGTGCCTTCCCTTCTCCAGGAAAACACCACCTAGCATAAGCACTCTCTTCCATGGCTGAGAAACAAACTAGGCTTCTCCATATCACCAAGGAACCTCTCACACAGACTTCCAATATGAAAGATTTACTACTACACAACCACGTAGCAAGAAAATACACCTCATACACCAAGGTTATACCTCTACCAACTAGGAGACACAGATCACAACAAAACAACATGATCAACTCCCTTTTCCATCTCCACCATCCTTCAAGTTGCGTGTTGTCTCCGAATATCACAAGACTTCCACTCACCAAAGGATCAATAAATCAGTCCATTCCTCCATATTTCCTCCAGCCTATCAAGCTAAGAAATCTTCACAGGAGAAATACCCAGAACCAACAACCAAAACCTGGCTATGATACCACTTGTTAGGGAAATTTAGGACATCTCAGAGAAATCTCCAAGAACAATGGTGCCTTTGGTAACTTCAATTTCAATTAGATTGCCTCAAAGAAACGTACAACTATGTCCTAAAGCAGAAACAAACACAATTCATTTCCCACATTAATCCTTCTGAGAGAAGCACATGTAAATTCAACATCATGCAATAACAGATTCTAGAAGTAGAACCAACACAGATGAAAGATAAGACAGAAAACTAGAACACACAGACTTACGTGGGAAAAACCCTTTCGGGTAAAAAACCCCACACTCCAAAGATCGAGCCATTGCATTATTTAGCAACTGAAGGTTACAATACAATTCAGGCTCATAGCCTTTTCAGAGATTACATCTTGTTCATTCTGGATACAATCTAGTAACCAACTCTCCCTCTGTACATTTCCTGATCAACCTCTCAAACCAAACAATCTTTGTACTGTTGCAATACCCTCACACAATATGCAATACAAATCAACATGAGAGATCAACCATGGCATTCAATCCTTGATCAGGAGAGAATTCGGAAGCATAACCCTGCCTCTCACTTCCTCTGTTTCGGCCTCATGGCCTTGGCCTTCTAGCCAGCCACTCGACCCTCACTCTATCACTCACCTGTATCGAACAACTGTTCATCTAACTGAACATCATCTGCAATTCCAGAGTATATCCATGTCATCTCTATCTATTGAACTTCCTCATAGAATGGCCACAACAGACTAACTTCCAACGGTTCCCATTCGGCTTCTTTGATTGGTCGAAGACACACCACGTAGGGTGGTCTCCCTCAAAGACATTCAACCTGTATTTGCATATCAATGAGACACTAACCGTGTTTCCTCGATGCCACAAAGCCAGATCGTCATTATTGCCAAGAGTCTTCACTATCAGCAAGATGTTACACTGAGTTCACAAGTTGCATCTACCTCAACAATCCCATCGGCGAGACTATCGTCATTTGGAAAGAGATCATATCGATCCTTTATGTTATACCGAAACATCCAACAGTTGGCAAGACTTACTGCTATCACTAAGATGTTACTCTGAAGTCTTCAAGTCACACCGCAATGTTCCACCATCGGCGAGACTTCGTTCTTCGCTAAGACTTCATACCGAAGCCTCCAGGTTACCCCGAGACCACTTTTTGCCAGGAGTCATATTGAACACATCCCATAGCATCAGTGAGACAAACGCCTATTGCCAAGAGTTCTTACTAAACCCTTTCATTACCCTGATGACGCCAAAATAATACCTATCAGTGAGACATCTCCATATCGACAAGACTTCATACCGAAGCATATGAGTTACTCTGATGACCACATGTGTAACACCCTGTCGGTGAGACATACAATCTCTATAAGACTTCATACTGAGATAAGCCTTTTGGCCAAGGGTCTCCCTGACAGTGCTTGTTGCCCAGAGTCTCCCCGATATACGATAAGAGTGGCCTGTCGGCCAGAGATCTCCACTCGGCAGAGGGTTACAGCGATTGCCACAAGTCACAGCGATAACACCAGTCGGCAAGACATCAACATTTTCTCGACGACAAGAGCAATACACAAGGTTACTAAACTGCCAATTAGCCAGACAGAATGTAAGTCACACCGACTTTGCTCTTTCAGAGGTTACAGCCTGTGAGATTGAGGCACATATTCCAACACTCCTTGGTATCTATAGATCTCACAATGAGCCAACCTCCTTGAAAATGACCAAAATCACCAATATATACACCCAAGGGTGAAACCCTAATTGTTGCACACTATAGCAATTCAAAATGGATGGAAAATGACAAAACACACCCCAAAATGGACACTACATATCAAAAGATGTGTTATGCAACAACTTTTGATAGTTGGGAAACATGGCACCATGAATATTGATAGGTTCAAAAGGTGGAAAATGATTTGTGTTGCCTTTTGCACCACCAAACCATCAATTCCAAAAATATGAGCCCCAAGTGGACAAGTTCAAATGCAACTGTCCTTCTTGTAAGGTCTAAATGACCTCCAAACACCCACAACAACCCTCTCGCAAAAAAATGACCTCCATCAAGATCGGGCAAAAGTTTCACATGTAAGTGCACCTCACCCTTTGGATAGATGGAAATTTCACATAGAATCACCTGCAAACCAATCTCTTGCCTTAGCAGTCCCCATCAACTTCATGTGAGTTAGAAGCCTCCATCAGGTTATTGTGGATGATCGACCTCCAAGTGAAACATGTGGAAAAATCAATTGAATCTACGCTAGTTAACATGTTCAGTTCATATAGAAAGTCTTGTAAATGATGTCAACAAGGATGGCATCAACATGACATCATCTGAGAACCTGGATGGAACGAACTAAGAAGGTTAAAAAATGGTGACATCATCATGATGTAAGTAGGGGGGATGGCATTATCCAAGTATAGATGCGGAAAATTGAAGTGGATCAAGCCTCACAAAAAAGGTCATCCAAACTATAAACAAAGGAAGTTCACATGGAATATGGCAAATGGAAGAAAAAAATTTCAAGAGGATGAACACATGAGAAGACAAGT
The DNA here is from genome assembly GCA_007258455.2 of Sequoia sempervirens. Classification (NCBI taxonomy): domain Eukaryota; kingdom Viridiplantae; phylum Streptophyta; class Pinopsida; order Cupressales; family Cupressaceae; genus Sequoia; species Sequoia sempervirens. The sequence goes on from VDFB02105785.1 coordinate 509,342,528, forward strand.
TGCATCAACCTGCAAGAAATAACTCACTGATTTTGGAAATTAATAACCTTTGTGGGAAAATGGTTTGCATGTGGATAATGTGGGAAAATAGTCGACAAGTGGAAAGGGCGGGTTCACATGGAACTACCAATAGACACTAATGGGAAGGTTTTTCCCACAAAGAAAAAAATTGGAAGTGAACTAGATAGATAGAAAGGAGGAAAAGATGAAGTTTGTATAAAAGAAGGAATTTCACAAATTTGATTTGATCAAATTCCTTTAGCGCTTAAGTCTTTTGTGGGAAACTCAAGGTGAATTACACCATGTGAGAAAATGGTTTGGAACGACACATCAATTGGAAAATTTATCTGAACAAGACATGTGCACTTGTAAACATAAGTTCACTTGACCCATTAAAGTCCACAAACTCAACTCTTAGCCATTTTTTATCATTTAAACCTTGGTGCGAAAAAACCCACTTGAACCAAACAGGGAAAAAGAGACTGTGTGAACTGCATTAGCTATGGGGAAGATGGTGTGATTTGAATGGTAGAAAAAAACTTGCACGTGGATAACTTTTTCCCTTTAGTGAATTTCTTAGAAATTCAAAAGGCAACCATACCTAATTTTGTATGCTCTATCCACTGGTGCTAAGAAATTTTGACAAAATATGATCCATGAAGATTTCTCGCATTAGTTATAATCTTTGGCATAATGACTAAGGCACAAAAAAGGGAAGGGGCTCAAGAAAAAAAGACAACGCAAATATGAGTCCCAATGGTGGCTTTGGTTGGGGACATGTGCCTCTTGTAGGCACAAGAAAAACTTAAAATCTCTAATTAGACAAAAAATGGGAATAGAAATGGGATTAAATCATGGACAACAACAACAATGAACAAGAGAAAGAAATATATACAAGAAATAACAATAACCTACAACCAATGACATGAAGGCACATGACTTAGAAGATATGGCTGCACAAACTTACACATTATTTTTCTGGTCAAACCCTGCATGAATACACATTGCACTTGGCCATGGATAAGTTGTTGTTGATGGTCTTGGTGGCACAACAACATGCAAACAAAATATTGCTATTCTATTTCTCCTGAAAGAGAAAGACAACACATGGATGTCTTAGCTCCCAAGGTCTTTGTAGTTGGTTCTCAACTGTACTGATGTCCCTCAGTGGTCAATGTAACAGTAATGTTCAAGGGGTCTACTAGTGTTGAGCTTTTGGATTGTTTTGAGATCAAACATAAACTTAAAACCTACTCTAACCAGGGTTTTTAAAGAAACATCAAAAGATAGATCAGAGCTTTGGAATAGAAAAGAATGTTAATTCATCCAACTTAACCAGACTTGTTACCTTTCAAGGAATTCCTAACTAAAACTGCAGAACAAAATTAACTTGTGAATAACACACAGTTTCATTCATTCACAGTGTTGATTTCAATAACAAATTGCAAATTACCATTTAAACAAAACATAAAATAAGACTCCAATCCTTGAAAACTTCTCAAATCAAATGATTAAACCAAGATAAACAACATTCTGAAACACAATCTGAAGTAGATTTTAATATGGTTGCTTCTACTGTTAGTGAAATAGATAAGCAACATTTACAAATTTGGCACAATCACCAGTGTATATAAAATCTATGACTCCAAATTGTTTCCATTTATATTAAGGAAACTTGAAAATACATTACAGGCTATTTTGAATATAACTCCTATCCTAAGAAGGTAGAAGAAGCTCCTATTACAAAGAATCAGGATGCAGCTCTGTCTCCTCTATATCTCTATGTATTCTAAAACTTCTACTTCTACTCCAACTCTACTACTTCTAGCCTACTCCTTCTACTTCGTTTCTAACCTTTTAAAAAGAGGCAAGAATGCCATATATAGAGACTGTACCCAAAAAAATGTGTTGTCCCCTTGCATTAGGGTTTACAAAATATCTCACTTGGTCGCAGGAGGGTTGGCCCTCAGATTTTTTTGAAAAGAGTCAATGCTATATTCAATGTGAAGCCCTGCTGTCCATGTCGGTGATGGATTGACCTCAGGAGAAACCTTCAGATCTTTTGTGGCTGCAACATTTACTCTTGGTATCCATGTCTATCTTTTAACTCCTTCGAAGGGAGGCCTTGAATGCTCAAAAGTCTTTTTCCATTAATATTGATCTACCTCTCGCCAGTGGTCACTACAGCTGTCCCTGTGAGTCATGGCTACTTCTTCTTTTCCTCCCCAAGCCCAAGCTTCTTCCACTTCGGAGAGACATCTTCAAGTTGGTGGGATGTCATGGCAAGGCTCAAGATCCCTTTGGCGAGCTCATTTCTTTATGTCAGGGAGACCTCTTTGTTTCGGGAAGACTTCTTGCCGAAGCCACAACCTGTCAGTGAGAAATCCTCGAGTCGCTGAGACCTCTCATCAAAGACCCTTTCTTTTGTCGGGACACTTTGGAGTCGCCCAGACATTTTGCCAAATACATTTATTCTCCTCGAGCTCGTTATGTTACACCAAAGGCCGACCCTTTCAGTTAGACCCATGCTAATCGCCCAGACCACCTGCCGAAGGCAAAAAAAACTATTGCTGAGCTCAAACCTTCGGTGGGACCTCCTTCTATCGGGCAAACTCTTGGCGATATCATTTCCGTGTCACTGAGACTTTAGCATGTCGACTAGACCTCATGCCGAAGGTGAACCACTCTTCCCCAAGAGAAACCTTTTCGACAAGAGTCCACCATGTCGGTGAGACCTCTTGCCGAAGCTATTCTTCCATTTCACATGCATCGCTATAAGACTCTCTTATCGGGGAGACGTCCCATAGACACCTTATGTTTCGCCAAGGAAATCTCCATAAGTATATCTTTTGTCGCCGTGACAATCTCATTCTCTCCCCAATGAAGTAATATGTTGGTGTGACAAAAGGGGTCGGCAAGACTGTAGGACCTCATACTGATAGACCTACATTGTGCTTTGTCGGCGAGACCAAATGTACTAGCCAAGACATCCCTCCGTCGCAAAAGTTTCTCACCGAGATATATCGTTATCGGTGGTCGACAAGACTTCAGGCGCTCAGCAAGACCACACACCGAAGACACAACTCTTGCCGAAGTGTTTACCCGTTCCGCGGTAGTCAGTGAGACATGAAGAAGTCGCTGAGACTTTTCCTCGAAGCAAAAATCTCCCGTTGATATGCGTATCCCTCTATCGCCGGTCGGTCAGACATAAAGATCTCGCCGAGACCTTTCTCTGAAGGAGACTTTCATGCCGATGGGAATCTCTTAGTCCCCGAGACAATGATTGATGTCTTGCCGATAGGTATCTACATGTGAATTCTGATCATTGTGACATCCCTGAGGTCTTGCCGATAGGCAACACAAACGCCTATTAACCAAATGCACTGGTAGTCGGCAAGACACCTGCAAGGTCTTGCCAACTTTCTTCTTAGAGGAAAATTATGACCAACTGGATTGAGGAATACATTCCAATTGAGCTCCCTTGGAAAATATCATCATGTGTGTGATTTGATCCTGCAAAACAGAGTCCCCATCAGTCCTCAGAAGCACATAAGATATAATATCCTAAAATACACCATTGTCTATGATAATTATTTCATTCAATTTCTAGCAAGAAGAAAACCAACTCAAACTAAAATAGAACCAAAATTTAACAGAACCAGCAGACAACTCAGGAAGAAAACAGAAGAACCCCAAGAGCAAAAGCAAATAACAGAGGTAGGCAAGAAGAAAAAAAAAGGGGGACCCATTTTGTTCTAGAATAAAATGGGGTGGTTATGCAAGGCATAACAGTTGCTTCATCCAATTTCCTCTATAAAAAACAAGCTTGTTTAAGTAATTGATTTCCCTCAACCCAAAATTGTTTTCTTCACAAAGTTGCAACAAATGCAACCTTCTCATTTTAAACAAAAACATGTGATTGCCACTGAACAAGAAATGCTCCACCATTGAACTTTCCATTGTATGGCAACCACAAAACATTGGCCACCAAACTTCCTTACATTGCATTCTTCATCTTTATAGTAGTTGGGAGAGACACTTGAAAGCTTAGATTAGCACCAACAATTTTTTTGGTATTTTCATACCTACTAATCTCCATGAGTGAATTGCGGAAAAGAAGAGAACACCTCCAATTCACATGGCATAGAAAAATATGCTTCTTTATCTTGTTGACTTGTAGAAGGAAATTCATATTCTAGCAAATCATTTGAAAGTTTTGAAGCTCTATCAGAAAAGAAACTTGAGAAAAAGGTTGATCATTAGCCTAAAGAAATTGTTGCTACTCAACACCATTACAAGATATATGTTGGGCCTAGGTGAAGCACTCAAACACAAACACACCATCATCCACATCATTATAAGCTACATATTAATCACAAAAGAAAGATTCAAATTCAATTTTACAGTCTTTTAGGACAACAAGAAACCAACATACCTTGGAATCACTTAAGTTAGATGCAAACTTCATCAACAAAACTATTAGAACCATGAGAAGCTTGATGTGAAAATTTGCACTCTTCATATTGTCTCTTAGTTTGAATATCATCTTGGAAATATGTTGTGATATATGTACTTCTATAACCAAACCCGTGGCACACCTCTTCTTCCACATCCAACCTAGCAACATTACTTTCATATGACCCTCTTGAAGTGCACTATGCATGAGGAAGAAAAAATTTTGTACGCCAAATAAAGAGGTTCTCATATCACCAATATCACATTCTTCAACATAGATAAATTGGTTAACCCTTATGAAGCTATCTGTACTTGGACAGATACATTAGAAATAAAGGAACCATGGGAGTCATTTAAAAAATTGAGGATCTATCTATACAGATTTAGAATTTAACAGTTGTGAATATTATAGATCTGATGGTGCTGCAATGTATTTAACAAATCTAAATGATGAAGTTCTTATTCTTCCTTCTCTTTGTTTACGCTTTAACCCAGTGGGTCCAGCTACGGATAAGATTCCCTCTTCGTGTCACTCTTTGGAAGGTGGAACTCAAATATTATGTAAAAGAGGTTAAAGATCAGCTTTGGTGGAACCAGTCTCTTCCTATAAGAGGACCCCAAAGACGCCTCTCAAGACAGAGTCAAGTAGAAGCAAAGAACAAAGTGAGTTGTATCTTCTTAAAGAGTTTAGGTGTCTAAGTTTAGTTTGAGTCTTTCAAACTTATGCTCTCTCCTGCGCTTAGTGCAATCTGGATGATCAGAATCTGAATATTTTGTAATGGATAGTGGAATGAGTTTTGAATGCAAGATTGCTCTTCTTATGTTTATCATCTTCTGTCTTGTTTGTGTAATTGGATTTGGGATCTACCATTTTACTACCTAAGAGAGACTTGTTTTTAAGTTCCGCAAATTAGTCAGATCATTGTCTAAATTGGTATCAGAGCATCATTGTTTAAATTGGTATCAGAGCCTAGTTATACAGAGCCTAGTTATAATGCAAAATCTTAAAATCGAGAGTCAGATTCAAGAAACATTTTGTGAAATCTATTGTCCATCTGGTTTTAGTTTGTTTGTCAAAATCCTCTGCATAGTTGTTGTATTTATCTTAGTCATAATTTGGGTCTTAGAAAAAGCACTACCTCATTAAGTTTCTGGACGTCTGATCGGAGATATTGGTTCTAAACGACAGTAGCTATTGCCAGTAGCTGTGGACCCGCAGTAAGTCCGTAAATCCTTGTTGAAGCCGAAGGAAAGGCGTGTTAAGGGTGAGTAATTAGTCGGAAATTGTAGCAGCGAATGAATTTAAGGCGACCTCAAGTAAGTTCTATCTCTCCATCATGGCATCTCAACACTCAGACATTGCCTGATGAAACCATGTTTATACAACCAGAAGCCTCTTCCAGCAGCCGTGACCACCTACTACCAAGATCTTTCTCTAGATCTTATTCTTTATCTCACAATTTTCCTAGCACATCCAATAAACCATTCACTGATTATAATCCTGAAGAATCTCTTGGCCCAAGCCAATTTCCCTTATATAGACAACCATCTGTGAATCCATACCCTTCTCGAGCCGCATCAGCTACTCTTTTTGATCTCAGCAGCAATCCAGAATTAATGGATAAACTTGCTCGACAAGTCAGCCAAAAGCTTGCCCTGACTCCAAAAACAGAGCAATATCCAGGTCAGAAAGGAAAAGGCATTAAATTAACAAAGATGGGAGAAAAAGGATGTATGATGAAAGAAAGAAAGCTGTCCACCAGCATCTCTCTAAACTCAAAAGTTTAGAATCTGAAAAGGCTGAAGTTGAAAAATAGCTTAAGGTACAAAAGAAACCTTCTAAGAAGGATTTCGCAGACTCGGACCATGGATATAAAATTCCTCCATGGCAGAAAAAGGAAAAGGAAACTTCAAAAGCTTCCTCCTCCAAACATAAAAGTTCTGATTCTGAGATTATTACAATCTTTAAGAAATTTGATCTTCTAATTACTGATGTTACAGATCTTAAAAGATTGGTGAAATCTCAACAGAAAGAAATAAGAAATCTTTCTTCCACAGTGGGAGAGATAAAGGATCTTCTCCTCAGAGCAGATCAGAATGTTGAGACAGACCATGGGATTCATTTAAAAAATTTCCACACCAATATTTGATTGGGGCATTTAATAACCCAAAGGTTGCTTTGAAGTCTTCTTCTTCATCTGGATCAATTAATCCTTGGTGATGATGAAAATGGATTAAATTCTTCATATTTCTGAGCCATTTATTCAAGAAATATGATTCCAGCAGAGTAACAATTACCTCCTTGGGAAGAGAAGGAAGAATAAGAACTTCATCATTTAGATTTGCTAAATACATTGTAGCACCATCAGATCTATAATATGCACAACTGTTAAATTCTAAATCTGTATAGATGGATCCTGCAAATTCTCTGGTTAAGGCATCAGCTAGTGGATTATTTTCCCCTTTTATCCATTCAATATCAAAATCATAACTGAGGAATTCAAAATACCACCTAGCAATTCTTCCTTGAGCAATATCTTTGTTAGGCTTTTTCTTTAACAGACTTCTCATGGCCTGGCTGTCAGTTCTGACTATGAAATGTACTAGTTTGAGAAAGATTTTGAATTTTTCCAATCCTTTCTTGACAGCAAGAATCTCTTTCTCATATATATGATATCTGCCTTCAGCATCTGAGAAGGTTCTAGAGCGATAACCACAGATATTCTTTTTACCA
>VDFB02105785.1:509349816-509583001 GCA_007258455.2 Sequoia sempervirens
GGCAACAAAATTTCTTTCACTTATCTATTCACATAACTCCAATTAATACCCTTCAAAGATTATTTCAATAAAGTATTTGATTGATCATTTATTGTATTCAATGTATACCATCATGGAGAATGGCGAAAAGGGCCAATTATTACTCTTCTAAATTATTTTAATAAATTGTTATTTAATATTATTTTGTATTTGATTGATCATTTAATGTATTGAATGTAGGAAAACTTGGGTTCAAAATGTATTTGTAGACTCACTCTTTGACATCCTTCGAACGTAGTCAATTCACTTGAACATGCAAAATGCCAATCAAATATAGAAGAATATTAAATAATTAATTTATTGAAATAATTTGGAAGGGTAATAATTGACCTTTTTAGATGCCTCACACTAAATGAATGTTTAATAGGTCATGCTTGGTGATGGTGTACATTCAATACAATAATTAATCAATCAAATACTTTATTGAAATAATCTTGGAAGGGTAGTAGTTGGAGTTTATGTGAATGGATAAATGAAACTAATAGTAGAAATTTTGGTGTCTACAATGTATTTTAGGATATGACTTACAACTAGATATAATTTCATTTAAATGCATTGATTTTAAGAATTTATTTAAGTGGTGCATTTAAATGAAACTATAGTCATACTCTTACATTAAGTTGTAAGTCATATCCTAAAATACATTGTGTTAGGCAACAAAATTTCTTCCACTTATCTATTCACATAACTCTAATTAATACCCTTCGAAGATTATTTCAATAAAGTATTTGATTGATCATTTATTGTATTCAATGTATACCATCATGAAGAATGGTGAAAAGGGCCAATTATTACTCTTCCAAATTATTTTAATAAATGGTTATTTAATATTCTTTTGTACTTGATTGATCATTTAATATATTGAATGTGAGAAAACTTGGGTTCAAAATGTATTTGTAGACTCACTCTTTGACATATCAACCTTCGAATGTAGTCAATTCATTGAACGTGCACAATTCCAATCAAATATAGAAGAATATTAAATAAAAATTTATTGTAATAATTTGGAGGGGTAATAATTGGGCTTTTTGGATGCCTCACACTAAGTGAATGTTTAATAGGTCATGCTTGGAGATGGTGTACATTCAATACAATAATTGATTAGTCAAATACATTATTGAAATAATCTTGGAAGGGTAGTAATTGGAGTTTATGTAAATGGATAGTGAAACTAGTTATAGTAGAGATTTTGGTGCATAGGGAAATGTATAAACTAGGATATGACTTACAACTTAAAGTAAGAGTGTGACTATAATTTCATTTAAGTGCACACCACTTAAATATATTCATAAAATCATGCATTTAAATGAAATTATAGATCTAGTTGTAAGTCATATCCTAAATACATCATAGGCACCCAAATTTCTACTATATAACTAGTTTCACTTATCCTTTCACATAAGTGAAATTAGCTATAGTAGAAATTTTGGTGCCTAGCAAAATGTATTTTAGGATATATGACTTACAACTTAATGTAAGAAGGTTTTCAAACTATATAATTTCATTTAAATGCACAACCTAAATATATTTATAAAATCATGCATTTAAATGAAATTATAGAGTTGTTTAAGTCATATCCTAAAATACATTGTAGGTGCCAAAATTTCTACTATAACTAGATACACTTATACATTCACATAAATCCAATTAATAGCCTTCCAAGATTATTTCAATAAAGTATTTGATTGATCATTTATTGTTATTTGATATTCTTATGTTTTTGATTGATCATTTATTGTATTGTTCATGTACAACATCACCAAGAATGGTATTATACATTCACTTAGTGAGGCATCCAAAAAGGCCTAGATGTGTGTAATGACAAAAGGATAAACAATTTTAAGACCTCAGTCATAATAGAATATCTCCTTCTCTAACATGAAGTAGAATTGCACCACACATAATTATAGTGTAGGAGTTCATTTAAGATTTATGTATTTATATGCTTATTTGTTACTTTTACATGTGAATATTTCATTAGGATATTTTAGTACCACTTCTTTTATAGGAATTTTTTTATAATCCTACTTTCTCCCTTTATCCCTCTTTTTCATAGATAGTTGAATGAACTTAAAATTGTTCTTATTAAATTACTTCATGATGTTCAAGCCACTCATTGATCATGTATTTCCTATTTTTTATAATTTCCTATGGAGCATCTTACTAGAAAAATGGTTATTGTATATATTTTACTAAATTAGAGAAATAGAATTAGTACATACTTGTAATTTTTTTGTTTTAATTAAATTTGCAGATCTTTACATATTTATATAGATATGGCTGATGATCAAGGATCACATCATTCCACTCAGTCTCAACAACAAGCTGAGGCTAGGTCTAATTTATATAGTGATAGCATTAGGAGATTAGAGAATACTTTGAGATGTTTGGACCAAACAATACTTAACTCACCTAATCTCACTAATAGAGATAGATTAGTTAGCATTCAACAGGAGATCCATCGTATGATTCACATGATTCAATCTTATAATCCTTATGATGAGGTCAACATAGAGGAGTTTTACAGGTCCCTTGTGAGCAGTGTTGTTGGCACAGAGAAAATTGATTCTATTACTAGTAGAGTTTTGACACATAATGTGCACAACATGTTCCCTAATTATATGGGACAAAAGAAAGTTAGAGGATATGTTGCTAATAGATGTATAGATGAGCTTGTTGCTCCTTTTATATATCCTAGATGGCCTCATAATGATGAGTTGCCACTTTATTTTTGCAAACAACTATATTTTGAGCTTCATTTAGGGTTAGCAGTGGACTACACATCTATTCCTTCACATGTTGGACAGGGAAAATGGAGGTTTGCTGAAAAACATCAATTTAGACATGCAGATTTTCCATCGCCCATCAACAAGAGTGAATTAGTTCATCCAAACCTTTTCGTTCTTCCAAAACATTTGGAACTAGTAGTAGCAGAAAGTGTAGCAACAACACCTACCCGAACTGACCTTTTTGACAGTATTGTTGTGATTGCTACTCAGGTCAATCAAATATCATCTGATCATGTAGGCAGATACTTATTACATCTATTAATTAGCCTTCTTCCTACTGAGGCTACATCTGCCAATTATGATCCCTACATTCGAGTAGAGCTACCATCACCATTAGATGTGGCCTAGATGAGTGAAGCCACTGCATGTAATGTTGCTTCAGTTTCCATTGTTCATTTACTATCATCATACTAGTTTATCAATGATGAGTATGGGATTCCTTTAGATGGTGTAGCAACTCATATTAGATGACATTTTGGTAGACAGTCGGGTCAGGGTGAGGCGGCTTCACAAGATGTACATATTCCAAACCAACCTACAACCCCTAAGGTTACTGCACATGATGTACATGGCACATATAACTCAGTTCTCTTTGGAACTGGTCCTCTACCTAATACAAGTCTCTGATTTGATTATGCATTCTTGTGACATTAGTGACATTGGTAGAGTGCTCCAGGGTGAGACGTGGGTACTTTCAAATAATCAGATATATTTTGCATTCTAAAAATTCACATACATATATAAAATAAAATTGACTTTAAAGTAGTTCACACTCTTCATCGAAATCTGGTATTTTTAAATTTGTAGCAAAACGAGGGTTTGTCAGGCTTTGGAGATTTGGATCATGCAGACGATCCTATGCATGGTACATCTGAGGTACACATTTATAATATTTAAAGTACTTAATACATTCAAACATTGAAAGTACATAACTTTAAGATGACTTTAATACATTTACACATGTAAACATTAAATTAATTAATGTACTTTCTTTTGTAGGGAGATAGATCAGGACATGGATCGAGACGAGGATCAAGAGAGGAATTGAGCCACAGATCCAGAGAATCAAGACATGGATCCAGACAAGGATCGGGAGAAAGATCGATCCATAGTCATATTAGGCATCCTCCACTTTGATTTATTTTACATGCAAATACATGATTTGTTATACATTTTATATTGTGATTTGTCACATTATGGTTCTTGGATGATGATCTTCACATTATATACATTTGGCATTATGGTTTCACATTATGATTCATCTTATTATGTTTTATAGTATATACATTTTACATTATGGTTTCACATTATGGTTCATCTTATTATATTTTACAATATATATACATTTTACATTATGGTTTCACATTATGGTTCATCTTATTATGGAAATAGAAATTATTGAAGCTAATCAAGGATTACAAGATCCATCTTTACAACTTTTCCAAGAAAATAGAAATATAAATATACAGCTAACAAGATAAAACAAGATAATTCCACACCCTCCAATGAGCATATCAAAGAATCCATATGAACCTAATAATGATCAACATCACCCAATAATGTGTGACCATAAGGCCCACCCCTTTGTACTAGGAGCATATTGATTAGGTAGTCCAACAAAACTCACACAAAACAAAGTGGTTGAATAATCAAACATACTAATTGCATATCATACATGAGCCATCCAATAGAATACACATTGAAAAAATAATATTGAATAATGGAATCCAATAGTAACATTTGGTGTTAGCCACTAATAACACACAAAGTAAATGGTGATAATTGCTAATAACATACAAAGTAAATAATGATAACTACTAATTAAAACATTTGAAATGGTAATAAACACCAATAATCAAATAGTGAAAATGAAAATAAAAATCAATAACATACAATTAGAATGGAAAGGACAACCAATAATCATGTGAATATATTTATGTACACACATTCGATATAAACATGTGAATATATCATGATAATGTCTTGAGTCTTAATTATGTTTATATTTATTTGATCTCATTTTAATTAGGTTTAATATGGTCTACAACTCATTTTGATATTTAAAAAAAAACCATACAAACTTACCAAAAACATCATTAATGAATTTTAGAAATTTTTCAATGTTAAAAATAAATAAAAAAGTAAAATGGAATAGACCCTTTTGTGAACTCAAATTAGGAGATTACTCAAGTTTCAAATGGTAATGATTTAGCAAAAAAATTCCATAGATCTAGCATAAAACGTAATTTTCCAATTCTAAAAACTTACAATTATAAATTTCACAAGTAAAAATATAGATCTTTATTCAAACTTATCATACTACAAATGGAAAGACATACAATATGATAGGCTATCGTTAGGTCCCATTACTTTAGAATATAATATTCAATTTGTCGAACGAGTAGTGTTCAAGGCAATCTGCAATAGAAGAGGTCCGAAGTATCTCCCTCAGGTTTCCTAACTTTTAAGAACAACTTAAGATTAATTGTAACTTCAAACTGTTTAACTATCAAACTATAAAGTAATTTATTTCTAAGAAAACAGAAAAATGCTTAAACTGTAGGCGTAAGTATACTAATTTAAAATCATAATAATTAAATTAAAAAGCACAAAAACAACTAAACTAAGAAGCTAAAAAATTATAAGAGCATAAAAGCTTATAGCAAACCATAAAACATTTCTTTAACAATAAAAATTCTAACAGTGGATAACAGAAACTACGGAAGTGAAAAGATAACAAATACTTTAGAGCTAAAATTTCATAACAGTAAATTTAATGACTCTCTACATAACAACATTATAATAAAAGAGAACACTTATCTACTCCCATCAAGTGACCAGCTCGTGGGTCAACACATTCATTATTAGCTCACATTCACAACTATTTCAGGAACACTTCTATCAATCATAGTTATCATCCATAACTCATAACTCATAATTTTAGATAACAATCTCTTTATTCATAAACATTGGAAACATTCTGACAATATAACATTACTTTTTCATTGTATATCTTACTTCCAGAGATCGTATCTTTTATAGAGAAACTGTAACTACATGCTATATTTCAGATGGTATGGATAACCATTGAAAATATCTAAACAGATCTACGGATAACTCATATATCTTTAATCCCATTACACAATATTTAAGAGGCTCAAGTCAAGCCATAAAGTCTTTAATTCAAAGATAACAGAAATAACAACTTTAAGAACAACTACATCTTCAGTCCATCACCCTGAAGTTTTAGAGCATATTTCTAGCATATATCTTTAACTGTTCTGGAGCACATGCTAGCTAGATGCTTCAATCTGTAACTTTGATTGACCAATTATTATCTACAAAACACTTAAAACAACCCATTAAATATGTATTGGCAAATTACTTTAAGAAATCAAAAGAAATAAAGTTTATATAAGTTCTTACTAAAATTAAGCAATTATTTCTCCTAAAATTTAATTAATTGGAAGAGGATAGAGATTTGAATGTATGAACCAGGTCTTTATGGTATTATCATGATGAGTTTATTTTTACCTCATCATAATCTCCTTAGGTGAAGGATGAAATTTAATATGAAAACTATCTAAGCATTTTTGTATAAATCAAAATAGAATAATACATTCACAAATCAAAACCCTCAACAACAAAGATTATCCTTCTTGAATGTAATGCACACAATCCTTTGGAAACCCTCTTTTAGATCCAACCTAAATATCCTAATCCACAAGAAATTTGTAAACAATAATTTTGAAAAATAATAGCTCACGCCATGGAGGAGAGGGAAGAGATAAATAGGGAAAATGAACAAGTGTTTCAAAAATGACTTTGTGTTTCCTTTTGTCTCAAAAATCCTTAACCTCTAATTAAATTTTTTACTCCTTTCACATCCAAAATAGTTATTTTCCACAATTAAGACACTAATTTTTAGTGATGGCACAATGAAGACACTATCTGATGTGTTGCACGTTCATGGTACTACTTAATCTAACTATGCCATGACTTTTGATCATATACATGAATTAGTTGATATGCCTTGATGTTTTGACCTCAAAGATCAGATCACATCTAGGTGAGAAAGGATAAAAAACATTGAAGAATAAATATATAGGTGAGATTGTGTGTTTCATAAGCAAAATAAAGTTAAATTCTCATAGCAAAATGGATTTTAGAGTTAATTTGAATAATTTTGAGCAAACATAATTGGATTGTAATTTAATAGAAATTTTCAATGAAGTTTTGGAATATGCATAAAGTGTTGAAATTTAATATAATTAATGAAATTTAAACTATGTATGTACTTAACATTTGTTAAATATTACCATCCTAAGCTAACTACAAACCGCCTAAAATTTTAAAAACAAATGTAGGATTAAAATACAATAGATTATGATAGAAATGATGTAAGCTCCCAAATAATCACCACCATTTTATGTCCTACATACATAGATTTAGTCAAATCCTTATAGCACCAAAATATTGAATTCTAGAAGTACAACCATAATTAAAATCTATGGACTATTATGAAATGTCTCCTAAAACTTGAAGGCTATATGATGTAAGGATGCGGGAGAAATAAAATGGACTCTTTAATATACATTTTAAGAAAGATTTATAGGAAAATAAGATCACAAAAAAGAAAGCCTCATGGGCTACTATTGATTGAAATTATTTGAATTCAACATAAAATAAAATAAAAATTCAAATTTAGGTCCAAATGTTTTATTTTTATTCAAGGGGTAAATGCTTTTGACATGGAGCTATGAACCAGTGAGGTCACAAATGGGGGACCTCATCCCCAAATGTTACATGTATGTATTGTCATAGAAAATATATATGTACAAAAATATCTTAAATTTTCTTGGTACATATAATCTGGATCTCTATCTTTTATTATCTCTAAAATCTTTTCATGGTCTTCAATAAGTAACCTCCACCTTTGTTTGGCATGCCCTCTTTTTGGTAAAGTTTCAAGATTCAATCTTGTTGCTATAACTAAATGACTATAATGTAAAACCTTTTGGCCTAGCATATAATCAATAAATGTAATTCCATTTGTATCTATCTTTGTTTGTTGATAGTATGTGCCTTCAATAACCACTAATCTAGTAGGATACTCTTGTCCACCACCATCTGTCATTGATTCTGAAAATTTTCATTTTGGTTGCGTACATCTTAGTAGACAGTAATCTACACCTTCTACATTTTCAAGATCTACAAGAACAACAAAAATATCTATTGTACACACCATGTAGTAAACCATGCTCAACTTAGGTAGAATATAAATTATCAATTGTTAGAAATAAAATTCAATTTAAAAATTTAAAATTTACCTGTAACAACTAAATCTGATACACATTTGTAATCAGCTGAATACAGAGGATCATAGATATCTACAATCCATTATCTTCAAAAGGGTTCGATGTGTCCACTAATTGTTTTGTTTCCCATTGTGAAACATACCCATCTCTAATATTCTCACATTGTAGAGTATTTGCATTGTTCTCAATGCAGTCAACACAAAAACATGATTTTTCTCTCACTTGAATTACTGGAGGCCTACTATGTCCTACTGTCATGATTTGATGCAAAGTTTTAATACCACTAATTGTTTGACAATTAGTAAGAGTTGATCGATCAATATCTATAAATTTCAAATGTATCCAATTAAAAAGTTTATAAAATTTAAAATTCAATTCATGTACACATTGAAATTCATAAAACAAAATCATTTATGTACCTTTAACTTCCCAAAAATATCATGTGTTGTATATTGAGTCATGGGAAACAAAATGAATTTTGCACCATTCAACAATTTCATGTGCATTCTTTATGGAATTACCTGCAAGTTCATGTTGGTGAAATGCCAAGTTAAGAGGTTTTGTAGTTGAAAGAAAAAGATGGATCTCAAAAAACATAATTATATTTTTTCTAAAAATCCATATGGTGTTACTTGCAAGTTTGTGTTGGCGAAGTGCACGCTTCACACATGCTCCAGCTCCATAATGCTCTCCTTTTCCATGTCCACTCTCATATAAATTCCACAAAAAAATCATGTCGCATCTAATATGTTGTTGGCTTAACCAATTAAAAGCTTTTGCAGACTTAAATTGTCCTGTGACGTTACAACCAATTTCATTTAAAACCAAGATAGTAAAAATAAACTCTATGTGTACAACTAATTAAGTTTGAACAAGTTAAGTAAACAAATATACATATAATTTCAAAAAAATTAAATCAACACTTACCAGCACATCCATTAGACCATATCTCTAGAGTGTTGTGAAGCATCTATTTTACGTCATCTCAGGTCTTTAAAAAACATTCCAAAACAATGGGTTACATAGCTTCTATTGTGATATGTATCATCATTGATATAAAAGTGAACCTCTTTGATGATAATTCGTTCATCTTTGCTACTTTGTAAACCATCTAGATGTTCTTTGACATACCTATAAAAAACTTGTACAAATATTGCAACTTTCTCTGAATGATAATATTGGCTTTGGATCTCACTTTGAGGACTAAATGTATAGTTCTTACAGAAGTCAACAATAGAGAGTACAACCCGCTAGAAATAAATTCTTTGAGTCACGAAATTGCTTAGCTTTCCATCTAGCACCATGACAATGTTGAATATGTGGATATATGATATTGCAAAATTTGTTCATAAACTCATTGTAAGAAAACTCACTCTCTTTGAGAACAATTTTTCTAGTCTCAACTCCTGACTTTGTTGAGTATTTCTCATATTCAAATCTCTTCCACATAACTTGCATTGAATAATCAATATTGTCAACCTGTAAAAGATTCTTCAAATTTCCACATTCATTACATATAACTTTTATACACTGCACTTTAAATTCATTTGAATCTTCTATTTTTTTGCATAGAAGAAACTTCACAAATTGTGTTGTACTTCCAGGGATGACTATTTTTGGATTGATTACTGCCGTAGCTTTTCTGTGTGTTTGAAGGTGTAGATCAAATTCAGCATGATTTCAACAACAACAAGTCTCACGTATCTTATTTATACGTACAAAACTTGGTTGTAGTCTCTCAAACATCCTTTGAAAAATCTTCACATCTGAAAATTCTTGCTTGAATGCTTCAAAAAACTCACTTTGAGTTGTATCTATAAAATGTTTCGGATGTGAATTTTTTTTACCATTTGCACTTTTTATTTTTATAGTGTCCCTTCTATTGGAAGAAACACGAGTGGCTGGTCCAATATTCAATCACCTGTTCCTTTACATCTTGTGAGATTTTATCTTTTCGGGGAACCCTACAAATATTTACCCAATTATTCTCAACATTTCCATCCAATCTATTTCTCTTTTTGATATATCTTTGAATAGTTCTCTTAGAAACATTGAGTAATTCAAAAACTGCTTTAACTTGTCTTATATTTGATAATTTCTTACTAGAAATTACCGTCATCAAAGCTCTACGTGCAACACTTAAATCAACAAATCAACTCTTACTTTCAATAGAATTCAATGCTTCTTGCAATTTTTCAACTATTGTTTTCTTTACTGATCCTGATGACTTTCTTTTATTATCAACCCCTAACAACTCTAAAATAGGGGTCATTTCTTTCCTCCTAAATAATTTTGCAAATAACTATGCTCTTCCAACTATAAAATTTTCTTCAAAATATTCATCCCATATTCTTTTGCAGTGTAATTTTACCATGCTTTCAGGTAACATATCTTCAGATAAAATACTATTAAAAAGGGATTCCTCATCCATCTCTATAAGATTTTCCATACCAAGTAAAATATTTCTAAACCACCTTCAATTTGTCCTGGTACCTGTACTCCTTGGTCGTCATCAATTTCCATGGGTTGTTCTTCAGAAGATTCAGTTTCATCCACATTTCTACTCTCTTTTTCGATCATACAACCTTGTTCTTGTCTTTTTATTCCCCATCACAAATTGCTCAGGTTTGAATTCACTTGCATACACAAAAGTAACGTGCATTCAAACTTTTTGATGTTTGTATTGGATAAAGTGTCCCCTAATATCATGGAGGTATGACTATTTTTTACAGTGAAAACAAGATGTAAACCCATCATTATGTATGTGGAAACTGTTGTCTGGAATCTTCTCCTTTGTGAGAAAGCCTGATTTGATAAAAGTGGATGATCCTTTTTGATAGGATATTATGGCCTTATCATTCATCATGCTCGGCTCTTCTTGATCATTTGGGATATAAATTTGATCCATGGTAGCTTTTGTATGCTAGATTTAACTAGAAGTATTGTTGTGGATTACATTTGACCACCTTTGTAAGACGTTTACTGAATCTATTATCATTAAGAGCTTCATTTATAGTGGATTGGGTTATTTCTTCATCCTTAATTTCACTTGTTTCACTAGTTGCAACACTAATGTGATCTTCCCCATGATCAAAGTATTTTCCCCAAGGGTTCCCTTCTTCTTCAAACATTTTTGCTCTTTCTCTAGGGGTCATATGTGATTGTTTTGATCTTTGATCTAAGGTAAGATTATGTATGAGACCTAAGACTAGGAAGCAATAAAAGGATATTATTCTAAGATGGGATATGGAAATGGTATGGTATGATATGACAAGCTAAGAATGTAAGAGCTTAAAGGCAACTCTAGGTCCAAAGTTGGTTATGATGTAAAGTCTTTACTTGTGTTATGATGGATAGACACAAGGAAAAATGATCAAGAGAGGGTGTGTAGGAGATGATGGACTCCAAAAGTATTTCCCTACTCAAGGATAATGGTATATTCCCTAACTTAAGGATGATGAACCTCGAGTGATGCGGGTGATAGATAGCCAATGGTTTGATTTCAAGACCTAGGAAGAGTAGTCTAGGTGCAAGCTAAAAGTTTGTTTGAGCAATAGTGGATATGCAAGGACTAGGTGGAATGCAAGGATTGAAAGACTAGAACTAAAGGATTGATAGCCCCAAGAAATCTAAGTGATAGGTTCATTTTGGATGTTTTTGTTGCTTGACGTTTTGGGGTTTTGCAAGGTTTAAGGTGTTGCAAATTACTAGGTGTGATGTTTGTTTCAAGTCTATTTTTGAACACACATGCAAAACATAGCAGACAAAATATTTGTTTTTAACAATACAAGCACAAATCCTAAGGTTGGCAAGGACTATATTCACTGGATTCCACGTGGGTTTCCCCAACCACACTTATTCTTAGCGGGTGACTTAGAAGCTTGGCCACATTGGCTCCCCTCCACGACATTCACTTCTTGGGTCAACCAAGCTTCGATCCCTCATGAATCTCCCATGAAAAACTCTTCACCTGTACTAAGAATTGTGAGAATGTGGATTCCTTGGCAATGACTGTTGTTGCACCAGCAAATAGAAAAGGATTTTGGAAACTACAAACAAGAGGTGTCTAGTAAGGGCATCCATTCGAGTGGTTATACATGCGGAAAGATTAGCTCCGATAAGGAGGATTCCTAGCCAACAGAGGTTACGCTCTATAGGGTTTATGGGGATTCACTTTTTGGCATAACACATCCACACTCGTGGTACTTCAACTTTCCTCAAGCACCCATTTTATATACTGGCTGGAAGTAGCTTGGCTTTAGCCTATTACTGGTTGGGTCATTCCCTTGGGGTGAGTACTTTTTTCCCACCAAGGTAGGCCCTCTAAAGGATTAAACACAGACGATGGGTATGGTTTCTGATCACCAAGTTTGCACAGGGTGAGAGCATACTCCCTACCATCTCAAGCATAACAAACAGTGTTCATTCATCCCCTAGTTAAATCTATATGGCGGAAG
The DNA here is from genome assembly GCA_007258455.2 of Sequoia sempervirens. Taxonomy (NCBI): domain Eukaryota; kingdom Viridiplantae; phylum Streptophyta; class Pinopsida; order Cupressales; family Cupressaceae; genus Sequoia; species Sequoia sempervirens. Next base: position 509,362,420 of record VDFB02105785.1, read on the forward strand.
ACAATTGTTCGTTTTAATGTACCAATTGAAATGTGTTCTAAGCTATAAGACAATCAGTTTCAAAAATAAAAAGTCTTTGGCCAAATGTCCTGCAAAACCACAGATTAGTAGTTTTTCAATATTAGTCTTCAACAGTCGACAACTACACCACTTGTTAGTCCAAGCATTAGCTACAAATATAAGCATGAACATAAAATAATCTAGCAACGAACATATAAGCATCAGAACAAAAATAAATTAAAAAAAAATACCAAATCTTATGTATTAGATGCTTGATTTTCCTATTCAACCTTGTGACAAATGCAAATGATTAGAAAAGTATCTTGTTGTTCAGTATTAAATAGTTATTTAAGAGAAAAAAGTAAATCATAATAGAAATAGTTCATTAAAAAGTGGATATAAAATGGAAAAAGCTAAAAAAAAGACTAGTAAAAGCTGACTTAAATAGTTATTTCAATAAAAATTGGACGGAAACGGGGAAAAATCTAAAAAACATATTCAAAAAATAAAAATTTCGGCCATTTTATGTTTCAGTACACAATCGATGAAAACAAAAAGAAATTTGATGAAAATGGAAACAATCAAAAAATCAGATTTGAATAAATCATAGTTTCGGCCGAATACCATCTAGTCGAATAGTATTCGGTCGAATACCATCTAGTTGAATAGTATTCGGCCAGATATTATTCAGCCAAACACCATTCGGCGAATCCATCCACATGGCAGGTGACATGGCATAAAACTCACCATTTTATCAAATTTCTAGAAATTTTCAACTTCTATTGAATATTTCTTCAATCAATTTTTTTAAAAATAAAATAAAAATACCCTTTTGTAGAGCTCACAGTGTTGAATCCAAATATATATATATATTGAATAATTTTAGTATATAAATATTTGAAAATTTATTGCAAGTAGGTTGTTCAAAGTCAAAAAGAGGCTCAGTTGAAATTAAATAAAAAATAGTAAATCATCATAAAACAAATTGAAAAATATATGATGCCCTAGAGGAGAGAATCCTCTTCAAAAGGGTATATTTTGTTTTTTGAAAATGAAAAAAAATAAATAGTTGATGTCAACTGAAAACTACCAAATTCAGGTAATTTTGACTTTAAAATGTTATTACGAGAAAAATATACATCAAAATTTCATTTTTTTCCCCATGCCCTAGATATTAAAGTTAGCTATCTAGGGAAAAAAATCAAGGAAAATGAAAAAAAATTATGTATGTTTATTGACGTCAACTGAACGTCACTTTTTCTTGAAATTTTTAACATAACAAAATTTGCTTTTAAATTGATAAAAATATATCAATTTTTTTTTCAAAAAAAATTAAACAAAATTACAGGAATAAACTTTAACAAAAGTTCTACATTTTATTACTTTACATCATTTTGAAATTCAAAACATAAATACCACTTTTATGTGGTTGACGTTGAGAACTTTTTCTCATGTTGGCCAATTCCTTTATAAAGTGTGACACAGGTTTGTACTTTTACCCGTTTGCAAGTATTCATTGTGTTTTTTTGTTCATTTTTATGTTTCAATGTAGATCTATTCATAGTTTAACATATGTGTTACTTGTTTTAGCATTGCATTTCCATCTTTTAAGGGATTTTGGAGGCTAATCACTTTTTTTGCAAAGAAAAATTAGCCCAATGGTTTATACATCCTAACCCTCTTTTTTGCACCTTAAAACTTGATTTTTACAAGATTTCATCATGTCTTTTGGCCATTTTCATGTTTTAGTAGCTTAGTAATAGGTTTTTGATAAAGTGACATCTGGTTCTACAAAATACTTTTCCAAACCACTTGAAACACCTTCTTATCTTTATTTTTGACAAATGATAATGTTTTAAGGTGTCTTAATGTTCGTCCTAACACCCCTAAGCTATTTTGAATATTTGACTTCATTTTTTTATAGGTTTAAGACCTTTCTTTTAGGCTTATTTACAAAGTGGATATTTTGCAACATCTGAGATGGTTTTGTAGCACATTGAGGCATATGCATTATATATTGAGGTGTATGAATTTAAAACTAAGGTAAAATCTTTGCATTTAAGGGTATGCATACTTAACATCATTTTGCATAGGTAATCACTTGTCCAAGACAAAAATCATAAACTACTACTGCTCTTGTTTGCAGAAATTGATTGTTGAAGATAAATAGTTTATTACTAATCTAGACACACTTTGTTGGAGTTGATTTTTGAACCCCACAACTCCAAAAAATAGCATGTAACCAAAACACTTATTACATAAAAGATAAAAAATAAATATTATGCTATGCAACCTTGAGAAATTAATTGATCCAAAAGGGCTCCATAATTGAGCTTCTATATTGAACATGATTAATACATTTGGATTGGATGGTTTCAATGAACAATAATGAATCCTCATAAAAGGAAAAAGAAAAAAGAAACCCTAAATGAAACCCTAAGTGGGGATTAAATTAGATCATGACAAGTGTCATCATCTTACATGCTATAAGACAAAAAAACACATGACCTAAAAATAGAAAATAATTCCTAATTTTATCTTAAGTGTAATAAAGTAAACAAGAGACCTAATTAATTAGTTGGTGACTAATTAATTAAGTCATTATCATATTTACTATTACACCCCTCTTAAGTACAACTTAAGGAGAAGCTAGAAACCTAACGATGAATTCATGGATGGGTCCTAACTATAAGGCCTAATGAAGTACCCACATACAAACAAACAAATCTATTGTAACTACAAAAAAAGAGAACCTCATGAGATAAACTCCTCTCTAAAAGAGAAAATATAATAAATCTATACTAGTAAAAGAAGGAAAGAAGGAATCAATACGATCCCCCAAGGACTACTATTACATAAGTACAATGAATGTCCCCCTAATAGGAGAGAGAAGATAAGGATATGAATCCCCCCATAAAGAAGTAGCTCCTATTGCAATGATGAAAACTTGAAGAAAAAATATAATCCATTACCTACAGAAAAACATTTATTCCCTTAGGAATAAATAGATCCAATGGTGATTCGAGAAGTCATTCCCATAAGCTAGAGGAATTAAGGAATCCAAATCCAAATGATGTGTACCTCTAAATTTTTTTCAAATGTCCATATGTTGGAATGATATGATGCCAATCTAGAATCTTGTGAAGACTGATGTAGAAAATGTTCCAAAGACAATGATGATGGTGGGCTAATAGCAATGATGTGCTTTTCATGAAAGAGGAGATGAAAGTCCTCAAAATAATTCTCCAAATTTGTAATATGAGACTCCACAAACAAGAATGATATGCCTACTAGATATAAATCCCAAATAGCTATGTATGGAAGAGGATGAATTCCCTATTGAATTAAATCAATAGGGGCCATGTATGTGGTGGTATTAATCTCATTAGGAACAAAAAAAGATGGAGATTGGGTCTCAATATGAAGAGTGAGAACAAGACAAGCTTTTGAACCATTGGAACATGCAAGACATGTGATATACTCAAGATCCTCTAAAGTATAATCATCAAAGAGTATAATATCTACATCACTAAAGGGAATGAGAAAATCTATAGCAAGATCCTCTAAGAACAAAGAGATATTATGGTTTCCATGGATCTCCAAAGTCTAGTCCAAAGTGTGTAGAGACAATCAATGTTTGATACAACACAAATGGTATCAAGATCATCACTAGAAAAAATAAATCCTACAATATGATCAATAATATTAGCCCAAGATATTATACTCCTTGGTGTTTGTGGTTCAGATATCATGGTTCCATAAAGATAATAAAAAATATTAAGCTACCTAAGACGTGTCAAGATGTCATTTGAAAGCAAGACTCATAATTATTCTTTATCAGGATTACCATAGAAGGATGAACATAAAAACCCATGATACCTACTCAAATAAAAAAAAAAATAGCAATGAGTAAACTCATTGCATATAAATTAGCTAAAATGAAAACATCTCATGCAAACATAATGATTCTAGGTGTCAAGTTGTCTAAGTAATTGACCAGAATGTGAAATAATAATAAGTTAAATGAAAAATAATTGTGTAATTTTTTTGGAAAAAGTGCATAGATAGATCTAAAAAGCTCTAAAATACCTTTTCAAGGTCACAAAAATTGTGAAAATTAGATATATAGGTAAGAAATTATGAGCTCGAAAGCAAAAAATGATGATATGGCTTCAATAGATTAAAATTGCACTAGAAGTAAAATCTGATGATGAGATCTACACCATTAGAAAGTAAGTAGAACTAGCTTTGTGATGATATCTCGTTTGTAAAAATCTAATTTTGTATGCCCAAATTATTAAAAAAAAATCTCTTATGGTAAAATTAGGGTTTGGAGAAGGAATGTAGGGTTCAAGAACTAATGTCACTATCATGTCATGATGACATCATCATAAAATATTCCAAAGATGCGAAAATATTTCTTTCTGATATAATATGCTTACATATGGTAAAATATTCATTGTATGATCATAAGAAACACAAGGTCGGGAATTTGTTTGTTGGAATTAAGCCTCTCAATTGGAATATTCACATTAATGTTGGTATATGCTTTATGGAAACTAGTTGGCCAAGAATTTTTTCTCCTACTGTTTATTAGCTTAATTTCTAGCAAATATCTACCAATTTCTCAAAACTACCATTTGTCTACCACATGTGGATTAAATGCATCATCCACGATAGATAATAGGCTACCATCTACATTTACCGACCATCAAATTTAACATTGAGACGAAGAAAATTCTCTAGAGTTTTCAAAATGATGAGAAGAATGGACATTTTATATGTGAGTTGGTGCATGTAGAGTACAATGGTAGTGCTCATACTTTAAAAATTAAAAAGTTGAGCTTTTTAAAAATTGTTATCATTGCAAAAAAAACTATTGAATTTCGTAAACCCCCTCACACCAAATCGCTACACACAAGTATAGATCATATTACATCGCACAAAATGTATGGATCTATATAGATGTATAGATTGTGTACAACCATACAAAATTCAATGCATAGAATTCTAGACACCTAATTTTTTATTTTTTTATTTGAGTGTTTTGACATACAATCTTAGGGTTTTGGGCTATTATGGATGCAACACTGGTGTCCATTTCACTCCAAGATGATGTTTTTTTCAAGGCTAGATCTCTAAAAAAATGGATAAGAAGTCACATATTTGGTGCTCTAATATCATGTTGGAGTTGATTGTTGAAACCCACATCTCCCAAAAATTACCTACAAAATTGAACTTATACCATAACAAAACTAACCAACCTTACAAAGAAGAGAGAACAAAAATAAACATTACTAATCCAACATATACCTTAAAAAAGAGACATTTATTATAACTTTCTCACATCCCAACAGTCCATGCTAGTAGCCTTGGGCAAAGTATTCCAATATTCATACACCTTATAAAAACCCATACCAAAGACAATCACCAACTCCACTAGCAAGACCTAAGGGCCAAATATATTTTAGATACCTAAAAACATGATTCCTTTAAGTATTTACACTCATTATAGAGCCCTACTAGTCTTTCCCCCATTTAGCATTGAAAGTGTGTAACCACTAACAATTTCTATAGTCCATTTATCATGGGATACTACCAAATGCCTTAGCACAAAGATGATATCATTTCAATAAGAACTTATATCCTAGACATGCTCCACGAGATCCAAGACCCTTGAATTCATATCTTATATCAATGTCATTAGATCCAACAAAAAATTCTTACTAAGCTCCTTTTATACGAAAATAATAATGAAATCCTCGTTTAACTTTTTCATATCATTGATAACTAAAATAATCATATCTATCAAGATTTCCCTTACTTTCACATAATCACCACAACGTTTAATTTGAGAAAAAAACATCCAAAATGGATTCCCTTGTTCTTACCATCAAAGTGAAGACAAATGTCCTCAATAGTGTCATCCAAATCTATAAGGTGAGTTTCTACAAACAAAGATGTGATGTCTGATAGGTATGCATCCCAATATGGTGGATCTAGAATGACGATAGCAATGACCCAATGCAAAGAATTGATGGAACTCATGGATGAGTCAATATTGGATTCAGATAAAGCAATAGGTGATATGCAAGATGAGATCTCAATCCCAGCTATGTGACTACATTTTTCATCTCCAAATGATGGTGTCATACAAGATGGCTTAGTGAGACTAGATGGTGTTTTTGCATGTGCTGGAATTAGATGATTAAGTAAGTCAATACCATGTTTGAAAAGAAGTTGCTTCATTTTGACACTTTGATGTTGAAGACATATCTACATTTGATTTTCCATTCATTAGGAAGATTATAAATCCTTAGCAACACCTTTAAATGTTTTATACATGTTGATATCTGGAGAACCCTTTGGTTGATTGCTAACTATCTACTACAAACTCACAATAACCTCACTTGCATGCTTTTGCGCTAGAAAGAGTTGTTTGGAATGGAGAGGTCACAAGGATTACTAGTGGGAATTGTCTATACAGGCAATTGATTGCACCTTTGACTGTATTTATTAATTAATTGAAAATAAAAAATGAACGCACTTTTACAGTCAAAGGTACAATCAGTTACCTGCATGTTCATTTTTTATTTTCAATTAATTAATAAATACATTCAAAGGTGCAATCAGTTGCCTGCATAGAAGACGTTGAAGGTTCTACCCAAATCAAAATGATGAATAAGTATTTGCAATGTGAATGACGCCTCTTATGATAAGGCCAATGATGATTGTAGAGATGGGAATCCACATAGACTTGTGGAATTGTTGCGGTTTTAAGCCCTCATCAAATATGCAAAGGAACACAACTGATGCGGTGTATGGAGATAGTAGCTCAAAAAAACCATCAGACTTGGGACTGGAATAAGTGTTCTTGTGTTGGCAAGGCCTGATCGATCCACCTGCAACTCACAATCAAATAGGTATACAAATAAAGGCCGTGAGCAGGTCGTGTGTGATGGAAGGCATGCTGAGAAAGAGCAAGCTCTTGAAGTCCAAAGAACTCTTAAAAGATGCGCTGAGTCTTTGTGCAGATGAAGGCCGCTTACATTGCAATTTTTTAGGGATTCAAATGCCCTTCACGCAGGTTTGTAACATGCTTTAAACTTGCAACAAACAAATTCTACACATAACTTTAGAAGATCCTTGGTCTATGTGAGACTATGTGGCCTATATGAGATCCAACAAAATGCAATTTTTGACCCAAATGGGCAGATTGGCTCTTTATTTAAGAAATCATTTTTTTATAATTTTTTTTTGCATCGTATGGATTTGTACAGTACAATAAATAAAAAAAATTCAAATTTTCAAATAAAAGAAAGTTAATAAATTTAATGAAACAAAGTATTTCTTCATTTCTCAGCGCTTCTACGCACAATGAAAGTGTCGGTTTGACTCCATGATACTCTAATGATATGGCTATGTGCGGTAGTCACCTTGATGCGAGAAATAATGTACTCTCATAGCTCTGAAACCATGTTGGAGAATGCCAGGATCAAAGAGTTCAAATTCATAACCTTCCATAAGTGAAAATACGAGCACAATATTATGTCTATCAATATATGATGAGAAACCTTGCATATATAGGCAAGGTGGATGAGGTTTGAAGGTAGGAGACAATGACTGACCACCCCTCCAAATATGGAACACTTCTGAGCTCACTTGACAAGTGTGTGAGCAAGTGTCAAATATACATGCAATAGGTGTCTCAAGTGATGAAGACACGTCTCAATGTTATGAAGTGAGACAAAAATATGAAATAGCTTAAGTAAACTTAAGATAAGTGTGAATAGATCAATCCTAGAAAGGTGATATCCTATCTAGATAGATAAATACACTAATTATGCTAACACTATGCACATTTCAGATCCCACTAATGTATGAGACAAACCAAATGATCGGGACATACCTCCTCCCCCTTCTACTACTACTCTCACTGCTTAATAATCTTTTAGTGTTGTTAATTTTATGTTCTAATCTATAATCCCATTTAAATTTTTTAAATCTGACTTTTTCCACTCACCTTTGTTTGAATATATATACATTTTCTTTTAAATAATAATATATACTCTATTCATATAAAATATATACAAGACTAAATCCCATATCAACAACAAAACCTTGACGAGTTATTAGCCCATCTCTTGTAGTTTTTAAATAGTTCAGAAGATATTTTTTGACTGCATAAAATATCAGTCCGAGAACAACATTAGATTCACGAGGCACCATGCTAATACACTAACAAAAAATTTAAACAATAAAATATCCCTGTACACAAAAACACTCATAATCAACTATTACAATATTACATTCCGTTGAATGAGAAATAAGGAAATACTAGTGCAATAGACATTATCCAAAGTATCAGATCTTCTCCTCAACTTCATTGACATGTCTAATGCTTTTCTTTACACCTGCTACGTATTTTACAAGACACACCACACCTGTCCCTTCATCCGATTTCATCATGCAAAGGTGATGACCATGCGTCTATCAACTATTCCTTCCAATTTTTCTCCATTAAATTGAGACTACAAGACACATCACCGCTTTGTTCGATGTCCGATAAATGCAAGCCTCGACAGATATCTACTTTTGTGTAACCCAGGTGCTAAAGCTTAAATTTCAGTAGTCTATACTGGTTTCTCATTCAATTTTTGTTTCACTGTGAGCTTAGGAGATAGCAATCTCATAGCGTTTTAATGGGGTTTCCATAGAAAGATAGGTAAGTAGCTCTTTGTTTTGTTTGTTTTCCAAGTAAGATTGTTGGGTTGCTAGAATTTTAACAGTTATCAAGACACTGTAAGAATGATTGCTAGATTGATTAGTATGGATAGGGCGCTAGCATACACTGATAGTGTTTAATTGATTGGATTGGCTACTTTTGGGTCATATTGTTTTGACACAATTTTTCTGTAGGATCAGTGGATTAGTAAATTTTCCTTTTTCGGTGAATGAAAGCAAGCTAGCTCTGAACAACAGAATCTGATCCAAGGAAGGTTAAGTTTGGGAACAATTCAATATGGCACAGGAACAAGTGTTCAGGTTGGTATGTCCTCTGAGAGAGGATGGAAGAATACCCAGAAAGTATACTGGAGATGCTCAGGGACCAAAGAAGGATATTTCTCCACCACTTGAGTGGTATGGAGTTCCAGAAGATACAAAAAGTTTAGCTCTTATCATGGAGGATCCTGATGCACCTGACCCAAATGATCCCATTGTTCCATGGACTCACTGGTATGTTCCTATACTTAATGCTTTTTTTGAAATTTGGTCTTCAGAGACTTCTGTTTCTTTTTGTCATTTAAGCTCTTTTTGCATCTAACTAATGGGCTTGGCTTTCCATTGCAGGGTTCTGATTAACATATCCCCCACACTTAAGAGTAAGGCTCAAGTTTTCTTATTATGACTTAGTGGTGAACTAGTGTCATTTGAACAGTCAATATGTGTCTACTTATGGGCATCTAGTTCAATACGCTATTACATGTTTAGGTGATTGTGAGGCAATCCAATTTCAAAATGACTTTTTAATTCAAGATTTTATGAATTAAGACTGGAAATTTGTATCTTAGTTTCCTCTAATTAATGGTGTTGAAAATAATGTGTTTGATGAATTGCTATTTGCTCAAATTTGGGTTTTTCAGGTCTGCCAGAAGATTTCTCTCCCAAACATTTTGGGCAAGACAGTGAGTATGCAAGTATAAAAGAGGGTGTTAATGATTGGAAAATTCCAGGTTACAGAGGACCCAACGCACCCGCTGGAGATCAGCGGTATGTAATAAGGCTGTATGCACTGGATGACACTTTAAATGTTGGAAATAAGGTTGGTATTCAGAGCCTGGAGCCCTCCATTTATTTTTTGGTTTGAATTACACTGCTGGCTAGCTTTTAGTATAGCTTGTTTAGTATCATATTACGCAACTCCCATTCCCTAAGGGTGGAATTGTTCATTAAAATGTATGCACCATAATGGTTTTATAGTAACAACCTAGATCATCTTGGGCCTATTGGCTTGTTGATTGGGTGACTGTCTTGGGCCAAATCGGCTTGTTGATTGGAGCCCTTCACTTATTTTCAGTTTGAAGTACACTGCTGACTAGCTTTTAGTATTACACAACTTTCACTCCCTAAAGGTGGAAGTGTCCACTAAAATGTATACACTACGATGGTTTTATAGGAAAAACCTAAATCATCTTGGGCCAATTGGCTTGTTGATTGGGTCACTGTCTTGGGCCAAATTGGCTTTGTTGATTGCAGCCTTTCACTTATTTTTTGGTTTGAAGTACACTGCTGGCTAGCTTTTAATCAGCTTGTTTATTATTATACAACTGCCACTCCCTAAGGCTGGAAGTGTCCATTAAAGTGTATGCACCACAATGGTTCTATAGGAACAACCTAAATCATCTTGGGCCAAATTGGCTTGTTGATTGGGGCCCTTCACTTATTGTTTTGGTTTAAAGTAAACTGCTAGGTAACTTTTAGTATCAGCTTTTTTAGTATTATAAAACTCACAGTGGAAATGTCCATTAAAATGTATGTGTTGGCCCCATGATTGCCATTGTTATCCAATACAACCGTCAGAGTTTAACGGATCCACGGGAGGCGGTTAAGCAGTTAAGCTATGTCACGAATCCCGAGGGAGCGCTGACCATCTCCCCTCCAATCTCCCCCTCGACATTACCCAAGGGGATTCGAACCCAGCACCTTTGGTTCTGATAGCAATTGTTGGCCCATGATTGTCATTGCACCAAGTCGACCTGTTAATGCTTAATACAACTGCCGGACTTAACGAATCCACGGGAGGCGGTTAAGTCATGTCACGAATCTCGAGGGGAGCACTGGCTATCGGTTAAGTCATGTCACGAATCTCGAGGGGAGCACTGGCTATCTGTTAAGTCATGTCACAAATCTCGAGGGGAGCACTGGCTATCTGTTAAGTCATGTCACAAATCTCGAGGGGAGCACTGGCTATCTGCCAACAGTATGCACCACAATGGATAGGGGCAACCTAAACCATCTTGGGTCAAATTAGCTTGTTGATTGGATGACTGACTTTGGGCCAAATTGGGCCGAATTGACTTGTTGATGGCTTGTTGATTAGATGACTGTCTGGGCGAAATTGGTTGATTCTAAATGTCAAGAGTATATCTATTACTGTTTTTAGTTTTAATGAGGGTCTAGTTTTAGAATGAAATAGTTTTAGAATGAAATCCTGAATCTAATAGGAAAGAAATCAAAATAACATTGCAGGTGACAAAGGACAAGGTGGTGGAGGCAATGGATGGGCATATAGTTGGAGTTGCAGAGCTTGTAGGGCACTATAAAAAAGAGAGGTTTACAGCAGACCGTGATTGTTACATGCCTGTTGGTGCTCCTGAACCCTGTGGCCCCGGCCGTCCAGATGTGATCAAATTCCCCAGGAGAGGAAATAAGACCCATCCAATTTACAGAGGAGGAGCTCCTGATCGTTTGAACAAGTAGATAATACTTTGATGGGTGCCCCAAGACCAGATGTTAAAAAATTGAATAACTGGTAGAGTTGTATGTAGTTTGTAGAAACTTTTATATCCTGCATTTGACTGTTTCATTTTGGAATTTCACATTAATATTCACCAGAGCTTTTGTATTTATCCCACATGTATCTTTCAATGTTCTAATTTCATCCACTGCTCACCATAGTGACTCTAATTATCAAATATATGTATTGCAATGTTCTAATTTGATATGAGTTTATAGGACTTAAATGTTCTCTTCCTTAATATTTATAGTTTAAAAAAAAATAAAAAATTATGGTTTAATATTGATAATAATTACAAGGATTCAAGTATTTGTTCCATGGAAAAATCTGTTCATTTCACAATTTAACTTGTTTAAAAATTAGTTAGGCATTTTAAAAAGTTAATCGATTTTAAAGATAAAAAGTAAGTAATCTAAATTAGTTAATTAAAAAGTTAATCGATTGTAAAGCTAAAAAGTAAGTAATCTCTCCTGTCCGAAAGCTTTATTGGTTTGAAAGCTAAAATTTGGAAAAGAATAAAATTAAAATAGCTTTTAAAAAGTTAATTTTAATATTGTGAGTGTAATGCTCCTTCTTCATTGGTTTTTTTTTTGGTGAGATTCCCAGCTTCCCACCTCTTCAATCTAGAAGTGAAGTTGAACTCGAAACCAATGAGAAGCAAACCCACTGCCCAAACCAACTTTATTATTACCCGTGCCTCTTCATAGTTAATTTCATTACTGTATACTTTATTAATTTGTTTACCCTTTGATAAATTCCTATTTTAAATTCCTATTTTAAGAGTTTGTTAATGCTCCTTCTTCATAGTTAATTTTATTACTGTATACTTTATTAATTGTTTACCCTTCGATGAATTCCTTAACAATTTGCATGGTACCTCTACCCATCTATCTACCCTTCCTCTTGTACTAATCTATAGTATTTTCCTCATCCTAAGATGAACTCATTTTGTCTACTTCCCATGTTACTTTCCACCACTTTTCATATTCTTCTTTTTGTAGACACAAAAATTATAATTATTCATTAAATATTTATTAATTATTATTATATCATTAATTATAATATTTTATTATTTAATTAAGATGATTTAATTATCTATTTAAATAAATTATTAAAAAAATTACAATTATCTTTAATTCTCTTTTAATTCACTCTTCAAGTTAATCAGCTTTATTTAATTATCTATTTAATGAATTAAATAAATTATTATTATTATTCTCTTATGAGTTTTGAAATTAATTTTTTTATTAATGTAATGCCGTTAAGTTCAGCATCCACACATCTTGAGCAAATCTACTATTGTTTATGGTAGCTACTTCACTTAGTCTAAGGATTATAATCTAATTTAAATTTAATTATCTATTTAATGAATTAAATAAATTATTATTATTATTCTCTTATGAGTTTTGAAATTAATTTTTTTATTAATGTAATGCCGTTAAGTTCAGCATCCACACATCTTGAGCAAATCTACTATTGTTTATGGTAGCTACTTCACTTAGTCTAAGGATTATAATCTAATTTAAATTTAATTATCTATTTAATGAATTAAATAAATTATTATTATTATTCTCTTATGAGTTTTGAAATTAATTTTTTTATTAATGTAATGCCGTTAAGTTCAGCATCCACACATCTTGAGCAAATCTACTATTGTTTATGGTAGCTACTTCACTTAGTCTAAGGATTATAATCTAATTTAAATTTGAAATTAGAATTTAAATCTATAATAATCTAATTTAAATTTGAAATTAGAATTTAAATCTATATTTTTTAATTGGAAAAATGTTATCTTAGTCTAAGGTTTATAATCTAATTTAAATTTGAAATTAGAATTCAAATCTATTATTTTTTTGGAAAAATGCAAATATTAATAATAAAAATAATAATAAAAAATGTACAAAGATAGAAAAAGGCATTTTAACGACGAGAATTTTGAAAGAAGTTATAAAAGAAAGGATTCAACAACAAAACAAATCAACATGAAATAACTGCATGTGACTAAATAGTTGCAACTTGCAAATTATAATATGATCACTTTTTTTTAAGATTATAAAGAACTCGCTCCTTTGTAAGATGACTAAATAGTTGCAACTTGCAAATTATAATATGATCACTTTTTTTCAAGATTATAAAGAACTCGCTCCTTTGTAAGAATTTCCATTGAGTAGAAATCTATGGTTGTTCTTAGCAATAGTTGTCTGTTGGGATTGCACTTGAGCTATTTGTGTCTTGAGCTCTGAATTATAATTGAGTTTTTCTTTCAAGGTTCTAACAAGTGTTGACTGCTTAGAAAATAAACCATGCATAATTACTTCTGAAGGTTAAAAATATAGAGAAAACTACTTTACATCAAAGCTTCCAAATATACAAAAGGATACATTGACTAAAAGATTCTAAAATCATATTTTGTGAAAATGCAACCCTAATAGTGTTGATTTCCATTTTAATTTTTTATTAAATATAGCAGGGATAAAGGTCAAAGTTGTTTGCCAAATTTCCCGAGCATACTTGCACATCTAAAAAGCATGTTTAATGGTTTCTAACTTGTGACAAAAAGGACATTTGACAAAAAGGACATTTAGCAGAGTGGGTAGGGAGAAAGATGAGGCGTTCTCCCACAATTTTTTTATAGTGGATAATTTTTCATGCTAGAAATTGTGCTTTAGCTTCACCTTTGGATTTTCAAACATCAAGACTCAAACTGAACCACTTGGATTTAGACCAATTCACTATCCATCTTAAATTTAACCTTGGTTGCATTTGGATTGGTGGAAGAACCTTATTATAGATTAACTTCAAAGGGAAGTTTTCTATATTAAAATTTGAAGCCACCTCCAATTTTTAAAAAGATTGCGTAAAATGGGAGTAGAAAGTTTCAATTGAAGATCCAGAGGGACAACATCATTCACCTCATCATGCACCTTATGGATGACATTGATTAGAGAATTAGACATTGAAATCATGTTTGAGTCATTTCCCCAAGCCAAATTCCCTAAATTTTGTGATGCCTTTTTTGAATAAGATCTTGCTATGCAAATGAGAGTTAATAGAAAGAGGTTGCTTATGTAAACAAATCAATCTATTCCATCAAATAGATGAAGCAAAGAAGCTTATCATGTGACTAAGGTCTTGTCCTTCCATTCAAGAAGAGGAGACACTTTTTTCCATGCTCTCCATATGCTTAGAAATTGTCTAAAAGCTTGAGGTGTAAAGTATTTTGCCATAAAAAAATTAAATTTCCACCCAACCTATTTCCAAGAATTATTGGCTTTAGTTGTAGCTAGTATGTGTCTAATAAGAGACTTTCATGGCTTTGCTCCATGAAAAGATCTAGCAATCCATTTGGTTATGAGGCAGATCCCTTGTGTAAGGGGATCAATCACTCCTAAACTCCCTTTATTTTTTGGTTGAATACAATACAACCATGAAGCAACTAGATGACCTTTTTTTATTATTCCATTTTCCTCAAAGAAATCCTCTAATTAATTGGGTTAGTTGATTATAGATGCTATTTGAAGGAAGCCAACACATGTGATGAAATGTAAACATGATTGACTATGAGGATTTTGTTTACAATTTGTATGTGTCCAATCATAGAGAAATTTATTTGACCACAAATCAAGATTTATTTTTAATTTGTGTATGAACTATTTCCCCATTTTAGATAATGAAACTCCCATCCCAAAGGGGATGTTGAGGTATCTTGAAATAACACATTGGATATTGAATTTCCATTGTGGGAGAATCCAAGGAGGTGGTTGATCAGATGAAGTCATCTAGAATTCAAATTTGTTGAGATAGTTGGGAGCCAATAATTGAACAAAACAAGTCCAAGACTTTGAGGGTGTTGCTAAGCTCATCTTGAGAGTTTTGAATGAATAATAAGCTATCATCAACAAAATGAGAATTAAGAGAAACTTCATCACTTGGTAGAGAAATACCATGGATGAGATTATGATTATTATATGAATTAAAAGGTATCTAAGAGCATCATCAGTGGGGACATAGAGGAATGGAGCTAAGGGACAACCTTGTCTTACCAATCTTTGAAGAGTAAAGGTTTGAGAGATTGACCCATTAATAGCTAGGCAAGCATTAGCATCAACAAAGAGAATTTTTATGTGGGAAATGAGCTTGGGACCAAAGTCTAACCATTTAAGCATTTTTAATATGAACTACCACCCACCTAATCCTATCATAATCTTTGTAAACATCTAATTTGATGAGGAGGAAATTTTTCTATTTTGTTAAACCCATTCCATAGTTTCCTAGGCTAGCACCAAGTTATCAAGTATGAATTATATTCCTCTAATAAAACCAATTTTCTCAGGCCTTACTATTTCTTGCACTATACATTTAATTCTTTTAGCAATAGATTTGGCTATAATCTTGTACGATGTGTTAAGCAGAGGTCTCCACTCTGAAATGTTCTCATTTTTGGGTTGATGCAAGAAGCTGGGTCCACAAAAAGCTCAAAAAGTGGAAGTGTTTTTGTTGTTTTTCAGAATTTGTCACACTTGGACTGAAAATTTGAGGTGCTTACACAATGAATCTTAAAAAATGTCAGTAATATGAAATTTTGAATTTTGAATCTAGTTTCCAAAAATGTAATTTATTCAAATACCTAGATGATAGAAATTAAATTTTGTATAAAAACCACTTTTTAAAAGTCCTTTTTTTTTACCATACCATGAACGTGTACAGACACCGCTTTTTGACACAAATAAAAGTATTTTGCTAATTCCTTTCAAGGGTAAAGAGAGCTAACAACATGAAGATTGATGAGGATATTTTTTTGTAATTTTTTTAAAATATTTTTTTATTGAATTTTTGTTGACCTTAATTCTTGTTTTTAAAAATCAATGTGTACGGACAACATAATTGGACCTAACCTAAATATTTTTTGAATCTTTTTTTCATTGTGTAGAGAATTGTCAGAAGATTGACACCATATAATTTTTTTAACAAGAAACTTACCCAAAAAAAAGTTATTAAAAAACAAAAAACCTTGATATTTCAAGTTTAAGGACTAGTTTGATTAGAAATTAATTAAAAAATAGCAAATATAATTCAATCTTAATAAAAATTATATATTTGGAAACTAGAGATCGTGTTCTCTAATGGTTTTTAATTTCATAGATTGGATCAGAAAAAAAAAGTCCATCAGCCATATTGCCAAAGTTGGACATTCTTCTTGAATCTACCTTAGTTTTTTAGTTGCAGGTCAAAGGCTTTAAGGGTTGGGTTGCCAAGTCTTTGCTGAGCCTAAAAACAAGGCTGCATGTGGGTTGGAGATTCAAATTTTTAATAACATGTACACATTATTTAGATAGAATGTGTACGTGTTATCTATTTACCCATTGGGTAAAGGGAATGCATACACATTATATAACACGTATGCATTCCTAAAATAGAATGTGTACGCATTTTATAACGTGTACGTGTTTCTAATTTAGTCATTTTTCCCCAATTTGGAAAATACTGATAGAGCACATTTTTTCTACAACATTCATTTTCTGTAGTACGGTCTGAAAGCGCCAATTTTTGCATTTTTATTGCAATGTTGTCTTGTGCAATCTCCTAATAGGGCATATTCTATTCAAATTGTTGGAAGAGATAAGTGCAGGTTGAATTTTCTAAAGTGAAATCAAGTACAAGAAGATTTGAGAAAAGAGAACTTTTGGATGTATTGATGATGCTTTTGTACTTCAAAGTTTATAGAAGAAAGGATCTTCATACTACATAGTTTTATTTGAATATTTGAAGGAGAAGGTAATTTCAAAATAGGTTAAGAATCATTTGTTTTGTTATCAAAGAGAGTTTGGTAACCATTGGATCAAAGAAAAGGCAAAAAAAATTAGAAAGTTAATGACACCCGAAGAAATTGAAGCAAATAAAGAAATTGAGGCACAAAGACAAAGGGATAGAAGAGAAAGGATTTATCAAATGAAAAATTTGGGATGTTGAAGAGGAAACCATGAAGGATGAGATGAATGTAGATTATACAAATGTGGAGATGGTGAATATGGAAGAAAATGCAATTATGGAGACAAACCCAACTATGTAGGTTCAACTTCAACTTTAAATGATATGGAAATAGCACCTATGCAAACAATTTCATGTATGTCTTCAAATCCACCTCCCAATGATATGGAAAATGTGCAACCTATTCAAAAAAATTATCCAAGTATGTCTTCAAACCCAAGTCTTGATAATATTGATCTTAGTTATTTAGAGGAAGTTGGATACACCATTGATGGTATCAATAATTCTAGGGTTGAAACAATGCAAAAAAAATATAAAATGATGAAATATCTTATAAGAATGCAAATGAGAATGAAATCCCTCATATTGATGAAAATGAGAATTAAATCCCTTTTATGTTTGAAAATGAAAATGAAACCCCTTGCGTGAATGAAAATCAAACCCCTTGTATGGATGAATATGAAAATATTTTTTTACAATTGGAAAAGATGTGCTAGATAACCTTCCTAGTAAAGTTTCTTGGAGACAAATGAGAAATTATGGAAATAGAATATATAGAATGTTTTTTTATAGAAAGAAATTAGGATAATTTCAATGTCAACTCATGGTGCAATTGATGAGAATGTTGAAAATGAGAAAAGTGATAAAAAAATTAGGCATTTTTGTAAAACCAAAAAAGAAAGATGATTCATTAGAACAAGTCATATCTATTGTTACTAATGCTATTGATTTAATAGGTAAGAAAAGTCAATCTAAAGATAAGATTGCAACTCGTCGTGCAATAACAACTGCTCTAGTTAATAAAGCAACTTCAAATAAAAGAATGTTAAGTTTAGTAAATGTATAAAATTAAATCCTAAAACTTTTATAAGAGTTGCTAAATAAGAAAAAGTATTGAAAATGATCCAATTAATCAATGTTGGAGTTTTAGTGGTAGACTCCCAAGATCAGACATGAAATTAACTAATGAAATCAAATCTTTAATCAAAAATATTGGCATGATAATACAAGAGTATCACCTAACATTAGAGATGTCTTAAAATTAAGGGTGGGTTCCAAAATTCATGAACCTCATCCAAAGCATCTCTTAGATATGACTCAAATTGAATTATATAAACAAAATTTAGATGATTCAATCTTACCATTTAATATTAGCATAAGTCAAAAATCATTTGAAAAGTGTAAACCTTGGTATGTTAGAATTAATAAACAACGAATCTTTTGTTGTTGTAAGACTCGTGTACAATTTCATTATTATTATGATGTTTTTCGATATATATGTTGTACTTTGCATGCTAACCAAATTATGCAAGACATTTGTGGTATTAATATTCCTCCTAAAACAATCAAAGATTTTATAGCAGGTTTGTTTTGTGAACCCTCTAACAGAAACTTATTTTATTTAAAAACATGTATTTTTGGAGAATGTGATAGATGTGGTAACTTTTCATTGTTAGGAGAATGTATGAATGAAAATAGATTAGATGAATTTGGACAACAATTAGTGGATGTAAAAAAATTTAAAATGTTGAGTATTCTTTAAAAGATGGAAAAATTGGAAAACATTGTGAGCTAATTGTGGAGAAATTTAGTGTGCATGCATTTATTAAAGAATTTAAAGATAAGATTATACCTAAATATGTTAAACACTCTCAATATGCTCATTGTCTTGATAATCAATTTCATTTATGTAAAAACACATTCCCAATTAGAACTATATTGTCTGTTATTGATTTTGCTGAAAATTATACTCTTGCTCCACAAAAAGAAATTCAATTACAATATTATTGTTTGTCATTTTATCAAATTCCTAGTTGTTTAGGTGCTAGAAGGTTAAAAGGTCAAAAATAAATTATCAGATCAGATATTTAATGGTCATAGTTTTTTTTTTTTTTTTGCAAAATAAAGATTTAAAAGCCACGTTGTTGCAAAAGATTTAAAAGGCAAAAAAAAAAGTTCAAAGGTTTATTTTGCAAATCATAAAGTGAAAAGTCTCATGTTGGAGAAAGAAGAGGGAAAGTAAAACTTTGTTTTCTTTGAAGACTTTGTCTTCACGTGCAAAAAAGGCTAGGGTTTTCAGGTGGAAAATGCTCCTTTCATGGCACAAAGTAGGGCAGAGGTTTCCATATTCAAACCACCTCAAAAGATTGGAGGCATGTTGTAGGGATGTAGGAGGTTTTGAAGACACATATCTACTTTGAAGAAGTCACTATTCTTTTCATTTCCCACGTTGAAGGCTTTTTGTTATGCATATTCACATCTTCTTGCTAGTGGGGGAAAAGTACTGACTGAACAAAGATGTGAACAAGGGTTTCATTGATTAAACTTTAGCAGTGATAAGGGAGGTGCCATAGTCATGATGTGGTAGACCTATTCAAGAAGACATTCAAGGGGGCGTCCATGTTTCAGTCATATCTGGAAAAATATGAAATGGGTTTTTTTGATTTTTTGATAGAAATTAGAAAACAACGAAATGAAAAAAAACCCAATAAATTTTGTGCAAACCCAGTTTGTAGAATTTGAGAAATTTTCACCAATCCCAAACAATTATCTTGACAAAAGGACAATCCATGAATCACTCATAATGGGCAAATCATCAAGGAGGGGTATGGTTTGAGACAACTTGCAAAAGATCTGATGTAGGCTTTAGGAAGTCATTTTTTATCATTTAAGGTTTGATATAATATCATAGTGATTTACTCCTTTATGACAAAGGTTTGATAATATATGTCAAGGTTAGTTCCTACGTGATAAAGGTTTGTACTTTCATGTGAAAAGGACTATTTTTTGGTGTTTGAGATCCAATGTACCTTGATCAATAGTTTATTTTCTCAAGTAGGTCTTGATCAAGTGATGGCAGCATCATGAGAGGAAAATCCATGTATAGAAGCTACAAAAGTGAAGGGAAAGGATGCTACAAGAGGTCTTTATGGGTTGTTTCTTTTGTAGCAGGAAACTTGAATAATTTAATTTCAAAATTAACAAGGAGATATGAATGATGAATAGTTAGAGGGGGTTTATGGGCCTCATAATGGCCATTCTAACATGAGCAATGAGTCCCAATGGATAGACAAGCTTTCAAGGAGCAGTTTGGAGCTATCAGTAAGCATTTTTAGGTAGTTGTGAGGGTTTTAAATGCTTAAAACCAATTCTATCTGACCGAACACTTCTCCAACCTCTAAAAATTGAGAAACACGTGTCCTATGAGCAAGGAGGGGATTATAATAGTTGAGGAGAGTATCTAGGAGAAGGTTGAAAACTTCTTGAAATGGTTGAGAAGTTTTAGGGAGCAGTTTGTGACCTTTTCCAAGGAATATCTAGGCATCTAGGAGGAGATTTAAAGCCCTTATCCATGAACAAGTCAAAGAGGAAGTTTTTTCTTCATTTTTCCACCTCTTTGGAGCTAATTTGAGGGCTAAAAAATAGCCATTAAAAGGTTGAACGACCAAGAAGATGATCAAGGAAGTAATAAACTTATTCTTCTATGTATTAAATGTTCTTGAATGATGTAATCAACTCCCGCTCTTCTATAAAGCACAACTTTCTATTGTGTTTTCAGGAGTTCTTTCTTTTCATCTAGTAGAAATTGTAGCTTTTCAAGCTCTCTCAAATGAATGATTAGTATTGTAAACTCAACTTCAAGCTTGTATAACTATTTATCAGCACCTTTCAATCAATAAGATCAAAGCTATTTTTCCTTCCCAGTACTAGTTATTGTGCAATAACATGAAATTATTGATATTTCCTTGTGATGATAATGTTTATCCCTAGTTTTGTCTAGTTTCTCATTGCCTTTTTGCCGGAGTGCATGTTTGTGCAGGTCATAGTTTGTGTTCTACTAGTTTTATGCAGGATTCAACTGTGAAGTCAAGCATTTGAGCCTCTAAAAGGTCATTTGTTATTCCTCTTGAGTTTTTCCATAAGACTTCAAAGCCCTTCTATGAAATACTTATGCAAGACATGTCCAAACTGAGTTGTGTATGTTGTAGTGAGTTTTATTGATCACATTGTGTGTCAAAACAGTGGTATAAATCCTTAATATTTGGTGCATCACCATAGGGTAGCCTTTTCAATTTATGTTATTTCCTTCTACCCTTTTCCTCTGCAAAATATTTAGTTTAGGTGATAGATCCAACGAAGAGGAAGCCGGCCTTCTTCGGAGGTTGACCTCTGCTTATAAGTAACCCACAGCTTTAGAGGTCTTCCCATGTTTCTCTGAAATGCTAGGTCATGCAGCTTAACATGTTAGATCCTGCAGCTTAGTTAGGGTGCAATTTCAATAGAAAATAATTATAATTCAGTACAAGTAGTTGTGAACACCAAACCTGCACAAGCTAACAAGAGATCATCAAACAAGAGTCAAACATGTTAGAAAATAAAATCCAATGTTCCCTATGAAATTCTTTAGTCAATTGAAGAGAAGACATGTAAATCTAATCAAAGATAACATGTAAATTTAAATTGAACTAGATAAACCTCCATCCCATAGGGGGAGTGGTGCTCCCTTGATGTGGAAAGAAGCCCTTTCCCAATCCCTTTGATAATTTTTGATGTTGAATATGATTCCAAGTATGAAAATGGCTATAGTCTAGCTAAAATGGATGAAAATGATGAAAAACTATCAACTCAAATGGCTATAGTGATAATGCATGAAGTTGTGGATCCATATTATGAAAATGATGCCTCTATTTATAGAAGCCAAGGGTTGAAAAATGGAGGAAATTTGTGAATGTGGGATAAATTGAGAGCCAATGAGAATGTGCCAAGTGTCACAGTTCTATTGGAGGAAGGTGGAGCACATTTTGGGAAATATGTGAGTGGAAGAGGATGGAAGAGAAGTAAATGTTGATGGTTGAGAATTTGAAATTGGTGTAAGAGGAATTGAATGAGATTTGAAAGGATGAAAGAGGTTTTGAAAGGTTGTAAGAGAAGTTATTGCAAATGTAAGAGGATGTGATAAGTTTTAAAAAACTTTTGAAGGGAAATTGAATGAGAGGTGGTTGAGAGGAATATTCCTCAGAATATGCTTTTGTGAGGATAATTTGAGGAAATTAGATAATTAGAAGAAATTGATTTTATGTGCAACCTAGTTAGTTGACCATGGTTGATTTAACTCTTGAGGAGTTAAAAGATGGAGGATTTGATAGTGACGATTAGAAAGACGATTTAGAATTAAATAATTGGAGTGAATTAGCAAATGTGGCATTTGATTTGACTAATTTTTAATCAAATGAGAGGATTAAGAGAGGATTTAATTAAATGATTTGATTTAATTAAATAAGATGAATAATTAGTTAGAAGAAGGGTGAATTAATCCAATAATTTTAATTATTTGATTAATAGCTGAATTTTTGATTTTAATTAAATAATGTTGATTATTCAATTAATTAATCAATTTAAGATGACTTTAGAAGAAATGGTGTTAGTTGATCAGAATCAGATGTATAGTATCAATTAAGACTTTTTCGATGTCTACATTTTTCCCCTCTTTGAAGTGAAGTACCTGCTATGTTGGTTCAAAGAATAACGCTACCATGATCAAAATTAAAAAATTTCCTAATTTTTTGGATGCCCCACTATTGCCCCAGTGGAAGAAATTATGATGCTACATTGCCCCCTCAAGAGATCAGGAAAAAAAATGATTTTAGGGTTGACCTCATGACAAAGATTTAATAACAGTTTAGATAAAAGAGGACTAGAAAACTTAGATGTTTGATGTAGACATATTTGATGATGTATAGACAATCATCAGCCATGGGTAGCCTCGTGTATATTTATATTTGACACTTGGATAGAATTTTTAGTAAAGATAGAAGAATAAGAAGAATGAGATGGTGTAACCCTTGATTCTAAGATGTAGAAGTCCAACAAGTCCATGAGTCATCGAGACTTTATTAGATATGGTGATGAGTGATGTATTGCTTATCTTGGGCTTGGGGATGTAAAGACCATAACTTTCCTTATTTTTTATAACACATATAGATACGATGCATCAAGGTACAAACAACCAAGATGGCATTGTATCTAGTGAGATTGACTTTGACTCGACAAATAGATAGGAGTATTCTTGTTCACACCTGAAATATGGAAACTTTGCTAGGATGCACTTTAGGAGATTAAAACATCTCAGACCAAAACACAAAAAGGTATAACCTATCAATGCAATAGTCAACAAGTTGCCCAAAACACCTTCCATACATACCTAACAAAGTAAGTATTCACCAAGTTATATTACAAGAACACCCAACAAACACAACAAATGAAAGATAATGATCAATGCCCATTCCTTTCTCTTTAAATAATTTTGATAGACATCATTGAGAGGTCATTGGAATGAGCGCAATAAGATAAATCAAAGAAAAGATCAAGTGAACAAACAAGCCAATGTTCTTCATACCTATAACCAAGCCTGGGATGTGTTTTGTTTAGGATAAGTATCCAAAGTGTTTGCTACAGATAATGCCCATTGTAGGAAGAATGCATCCTAGGACATGTTAGTGGATGGTGGAAAATTGTTTTGTTTAGGATAAGTATCCAAAGTGATTGCCAAAGATAATGCCCATTGTAGGAAGGATGCATCCTAGGACATGTTAGTGGATGGTGGCAAGTTGTTTTGTTTAGGATAAGTATCTAAAGTGTTTTGCCAAAGATAATGCCCATTGTAGGAAGGATGCATCCTAGGAAATGTTAGTGGATGGTGGCAAGTTGTTTTGTTTAGGATAAGTATCCAAAGTTTTTGCCAAAGATAATGCCCATTGTAGGAAGGATGCATCCTAGGACATCTTAGTGGATGGTGGCAAGTTGATAGGTTGTTTGAAAGACTACTGATATAAGGTCGATTTACATGTTTGTGAATGATCAAGAGTTTAATTTTGCATTTAAAAGTTTATTGTTTTGATTTTCATTTTGTTTTTGAAGCTTGCTTTTACTAATTGTTGTGGTTGTTTCTATTTGTATTGCCAAAGGATGAAGGTGATGATTGATTATCTTGGGTGAAGCAAAATAAGGTGGATGGATTTTTTCAAATATTTGGATATTTTTTATGTTTTTGAAATGTTATGAGGCTATTTTCTAGATTTTCGGGTTATTTAAATATTTTTGTGTTTTTGTGTTTTTTGAATGTTTTTGTGCATGAGTTTGACGATTTGGATACGGATATTTGTGATGATATCAGTGATCTATTTTGGGATTTTGTTGAAAACCAAGCTAGGGTTGATTGATCGGATTGATGGATTGATGATGATAACATTGTTGAGGATACACAACAATGCAAGGATAGTGTTAAGCAACATGAGGATTGGGAAGGATATCCCAAGATGATGAAGGATTGATTGATGATGATAACATTGTTGAGGATACACAACAATGCAAGGATAGTGTTAAGCAACAAAAGGACTGGGAAGGATATCCTGAGATGATGATGGATTGATGATGATAACATTGTTGAGGATACACAACAATGCAAGGATAGTGTTAAGTAACACAAGGACTAAGATGATGGATTGATCGGATTTGATTGATCATGCTTTTGAAGCTTGGTTTGGAAGAAAATTATTTTGAATGATTTGATACGACATTGAAGTACTATGATACAAGATGGATTCATTGCACACGGGTCTCTCTTGTCTCGAGAGATCATTAGGGAACAAATTGCCCTTATACACCTTAGGATAACAATGTGATAAGGAACCAAGAACATAGTTATTTCTTTAAGGGAAATAGTCAGAGGTCCTGAGAGAGTCGGATCAGAAGTTTTTTGTCCCATAAGAGGGAGCTCTTAGCCAGAGGACGTTAGCACAAATCTAGGATTCCAACGCAGTGCGTTGTCATCTGAAAGTTGAGTTGGTGTCCTGAGCAACAAAGAACTCAAGAACTCAACAAATAGAAAATAATCCTACTCACAGGCTCAGGGGTAATGTAAATGGAACTATTAACTAACCAGAGAGCCAAATATGGAAGGAAATATCATGATACTTGGAGAAAGCTTACCCTTTTCTCAGACACTCGAATCTTCACTCCAAGTTCCTTTTCGTAACCTGCACACAAGAGATCAAGGAGAAAGTTGTTGGGTGGTTGTATAGGGGCCTACCTTAGTCAGACCTCACTTTGGTGTTCCCACCTCAATGGACATCCAAGTTGGAAAGGATTGCAAAAGGAGTAAATAAAGTGTGTGGTGAGAGCAATACCCACTTGAGGAGTAGAATCCACACCACGATAAGTGTGTGGTGAAATCAATAACCACTCGAGGAGTAGAACCCACACCACTAGAGAGTAGATAAAAGCTTGTGAAAGGAAAGTAACAGAGGGAGAGAGTGTTATCCATGAGCCAAAGCCCTCTCTAGAGCATGTAGACACACCACTGAGTGCTCGCTTGAGAGTTGTTGCTGCTATTGGGGGGACATCAGTCCAACATGGCTTCACCTGTGAGAGTGCTACTATCAAAGGATAAGAAGTCTTAAAGTGGTAGAAAGAAATTGAATGAGAGCTAGTGTGTAATCTTCCAATCTTCCAACCTCCAAACGAGAGGCAAAAAGAGGTTCTTATGCTTGCAAAGGTGGCAAAGAGCCATTACTTTCAGAATATAACTACCAGGACACATGTCACAGGAGTTAACCTTCCAGATTCCACATTTTGAGCTCGAGAAATGACCAGGACGCTAGCACGTCACGTGTTCGTCTAAAGCCTATATTCCCAAGGAACGCGTCGTCAGGCTTTTGTTGCTTAGCCACTTGTTCTCCTGGAGTCAAAATCATGAAATTATGACCCAAGGGGTTTTGTCATTAATGTCTTAGGGTGTCATAAATGCTAGGAAAAAATGTGAAAATATGGAATTGCCCCTAGGTGCAATTCTGCAATATTACATTTTTCTCCCACTTTAGTGGGCTTGATTTTAAAAAAATTAGCCTCACTAAAGTAGAAAAGAAAAATTTTACCCAAATTTTTGAATTTTATAGATTTGTGCGCCAACAATGAGAAACCATAGCGGCCATCGTAGTTGAGCTAACCAGTACTGAAGATGCCCCTAACATCCGAGCTTGACAAACAACATCTGAATGGTTGTGAAATTGTCGAATGTTCCATCCTGCAAAACTCAAATTTTAGGTCAGCTTCAAAAAATCAGAAGAAAGCTACCATGAAGAGGAGGAATGATCAAGAAAAAAAAGTCATCGATTCAAAAGAAAATATGATCAGGAGATGACCTTATGGCCCCTCTTGAGTTTTCCCCCGACTTAGTGGGGTGAATTCAGGAGAAATCGGGAAGCCACAAGTCCTAGGGAAAATGGGCCCCCTGGGGGGGCCTATATATACCTAGGTGGGCCCCTAGAAGGGTCATTTTCACTATTCACTATGAGAAAATTGTTGAATTTTGAGAGAGAAAAGTCAGCAAAATGCCTAGTAGGAGAGTGTATGAGGAGCCAAGGTTGGAGTACCTGCGTTGGGACGTCACCGAGGGTCACGAGGTGGACCAGGTAAGTCACAAATGCTCGTTTTTGGAAATTTTTTGTGCATTTTTTAGAATTTTTCCTGCGGCAAGGTGCATAGGCATCTTTTTTACGCACTTGCATCCCTAACCCGTGCTATCATCCATGTTTAGTGCCTTCATCCTTTTTGTGTGTTGTTGTCTTGAAGACGCGCTAGCATCTCTAAGGTGACCACAATGGTGTGGGATGTCTGTGCATCGTGCATAAGTCTTAAAGATTTTTTTGTGATTTTTTATGTAAAATACCAATATACTGATCAAATATTTCTTACTTTTTGTAGGAGTACCCAGAGATTTGAGAGCATCCTAGAGGGCGAGCATTCTGGCTGGTCCACAAGCAAAAAGATTGCTTATTGGGGAACGAGGTCACACTCTTGGAGCGCATCGGTCTCTGACATGTTTTCACTATGCCAGAGATGAGATACCATGTGTGGATGCTTATAGCCCTCATGGAGTGATGGGATGCCACTACATCATATTTCAAGCTACCGGTTGGAGAGATGACCATCACTCTTGAGGACATCTATCGGATCTTCAGACTACCCATCCACGGATGGCGATTGGCCTTGGACGACACATGATCAACACAGGAGCAGGTGGAGGGCGTCCACTACTACACGGGGAGGACAAATGACAGTGACGACACAAGCCACATTTACACACACTAGTATGACCAGGCGAGGACCACAGTGTTGTTGATTTGCCGAGTTATGGTCGTGACCATTGCATTTCAGATCATGATTGATGGGCGAGGCTCACACCTACATGGGGGCCTCGTCCACACTATTAGGGACATGGTAGAGTAGAGGACCATCTTTGCTTGAGGGCGCAACATGTTGATGTACCTCTACCAGGAGTTGGTCTAGTATGTGCACACTTTTGCAGGTGTAGGCCTTCGCCCACATCATGTGCATTCGGTCGGTCGGTTTTCCCTAGTTGTGACCATATGGGGTCCCCATGGTCCACTGGTATGATATGATGGACCATTTGAGGTTCGAAGACCTATAGTTTTAGTGGCTATAGTTTGATACCCTCACCATAGGTAGGGTCCAATGGAGGCCCTATCAATTTTTTAGGTGGGTGGACGATGGTAGGTATATGAGGAACCTACAGAGAGATCATTTTATTATAGGGCATATGGATTATATTATTGTGCCCTACTATTGGAGTTGGGTCATATGATAGCATGGCCGATCGCAGACCATACCACCAAATGTGCCCACGTACACTAGGGCCCATAGGAGCATGGCGAGGGTTGGGGACCACCCTTGCCCGAGTATTACAAATATAGTCCCATCTAATGATGATTATCCTGATCATGATCTGCCACCCTTAGCAGTGGGGGATAATGTAGGAGTAGTCACAGATTTTGCGCGGTGGTGGGAGAGGCATCAGCCAGCTCTTGTGTTCAGTGAGGGTGCTCCGGGAGCAGACCCTAGTCCATAGGGGGACTTACCAGCCTCGCCACCATAGGATAGGAGGAGAGGCCAACAGCAGGCTGGGGAGGAGGAGGAGGAGGCAGCACCAGCAAGGCTGAGGTGACGAAGGAGATCAGATCCCCCACCAACGACCCTTGTCTCTTCGGCACCACCGTCTTCTTCTACGACTACATCAATTGTGGCACTAGTAGCGGCCACCAAGGTCAGCGGTGTAGGTTTAAGCACCGAGCCTCATCCTGACCCAACATGGCAGCCAGAGGATCTAGGTATACATGGTTTATTGTTCTATGTTTTGTACTTTCAATTTGATGATATATGTATATTATATATATATGCCATGTGATACTAATATGTTTTCCTTTTCTATGGTTGTAGAGGATGCACAGGGATGGATTGGGCTCATAGCTCAGTGCATATTAGAGGTGGTCTCCACTATACAGATTCAGGGGTTAGTCCTTGAGGAGTTTCAGCTAGTATCCGTGGGCCATCATGCCCCCAACTTTGAGCCAAATGGATGCCTATGGATTGCCTATGAGGAGCGGGGTGCAGAGATCATCCAGCTAACAACATAGTTGGCGAGTGTGCGGGGGCATCGTGACCAACTATCAAGGGAGCTACGATCAGTGCTTGTCGATCAAGACACGACAGTGAGGATGGCTGATGTCGTTGAGTAGGCACATGATGCCCTTCAAATCCATCTTGATGAACTCATTGGGAAGCCATTAGCTGTGAGCCCGATAGAGTTTCAGCGACTGTGGAACTAGCTACAACAAGCGGAGTTAACGATATCTTCCTTGTAGGGGGAGATCAGAGGGATGCAGACAACCTTGTCTACATCATTCTCTCATTGGTCACACTCGATGGCTACCATCCAACCCCTCCCATGGCTTCCAGAGCCAGAGGGGTCTAGGAGCCATGCGCCTTAGTGATCTAGATATCATCATTAGTTTTTATGTACATTAGTTTTGTAGTGAGACATATATATGTTCACACATACTTGTAGATCCTTTTGTATAGACATATATTCAGTAGCCACTCATTTTTTTTTGTAGTAGTGGCCCGATACATGTACATGACATTGGATACATACATTGCGTATATATATACATATGTGGATACATCAGTTTTGGTTTCATGGCATTGTTTATCTAGATGTACATCTTTTTAATTTCTCATAAGTTCATTGTATGGATGTTATGTTCTCATGTGGATGTATGTTTATATTAGATGCTAATAAGATTTAATTAAACACACTTGGTTGTATGTTAATTAAATACGAGGATGATCTAATGGACACACACACACATGCATATGGTCACTCATAACACAAAATTATCATAATGTGTTAATGAATAATGTCAACATATGCAGTACTACTACTCTTTTTGTAGAGAGAGCACCACATAGGTGACACATAAGACATTGTGCATAGTAATGATGAAGATGCATAGCACTAAGAAGCTCCTTCAAAGGTGTTCCATCCATAGATGATAATCCATAGGTTCTTGAGGCATATACATAAATCATAATGTAAGGGCCTAACCAGTTAGGGCTGAATTTCCCCCTCTAGTCGGGGGACGCATTTACATTTCTCTAATTTTCACAAAGAACCAAATCTCCTATTTTAAAGGTTTGAGGGAGTACATTTTGATTTTATTTTCTAGATAATCACCGATGATAACCTTTAAGATGTTTGAGGGCTCATAAATGGTGCTCATTGAGCATCTCTAGTTGATGCAGGTGGTTGACTCGATAAGTCTCATTATCAATTATCCCTTTCATGGAAACTCGTAAAGATGGGATTTCCAACTCTAAGGGCATGATAGCTTCGACACCATATAAGAGGTTATAAGGTGTTGTCCCTATAGTTGTGTGGACACTTGTGTGATAGGCCCATAAAGCAAATGTCATTTGAATGTGCTAGTCTTTCTCGTGTTTATTAACTATTTTTCAAAGAATAAGCTCAAGAGTTTTATTCAATGCTTCTACTTGACCATTGGATTGAGGATAGTAGGGTGTGGAGAACCTATGCTGGATGTGAAATATCTCGAGGAATTGCTTCACTTGTTTTTAAATGGTGTACCATTTTCAGAAACAAGTGTAGCGGGCAATCCGAATCGAGAGATGATGTTGTTCATAATGAAGCTATAGATAGCTTCAACATTCATGGATCGGAGCGGGATAGCCTCAACCCACTTTGTGAAGTAATCCATAGCAGTAATGATGAAGGTATTTCCTTTGGAAGAGGGAGGTGATATCTTTCCAATAATATTCAATCCCCATTTAGCGAATGACCAAGGGGAAGTTTGATTCTATAACTCTTGGGTGGGTGTGTGAATGAGTTGGCTGTGTTGTTAGCATTGAGGGCACTTCTTGACAAAGTCAAAGGAATCTTGTTCCATTTTTTTCCAATAGTATCCCATGTGTATCAATGTTTGTGTTAGGTATCTACCACTAAAATGCCCACTGCCAGAGCCCGCATGAGCTTCCTTAAGGGTAAGGGGTATTTCCACTTTTATAAGACACCTAAGAAGCAGGCCATTATAGACCTTCCTATAGAGGATGTTTGATAGGATAACGTAGCAAACTGAAAGATTCCTCACACGAGTGCGGTCACTCTTTGTCGCATCATCAGGGGAGTTCTCAGTTTTTAAATAGTTATAGATATCAGAAAACCATTCCCCAGAGTCCACATGGGAACACATGGGGAATTCAACCTCAAGTTCTTTGGGAACCGTAGGGGTTTGCAAGACCTGGACTATGAAGTGGTACTCCTTCATAGCTTCTTCAGAAGGTACCAAGGAAGCGACACTAGCCATGGCGTCAACATGTCTATTTTCTCTCCTAGGGACACTATCTATTGTGAAAGAAGAAAATTGTTCGAGCAAAGACAAGGAAAGGTCTTGGTACCAAGACAACTTACTTTGCTTGGCTTGATAGGTTCCCATTTTTTATTTACTATAAGTTCAGAGTTGCCTAGGATACAAAGGTGTTTGATTTTTAGTGCAATTGCGGCATGTAAGCCAGCTATAAGGGCTTCGTACTTAGCGATGTTATTGGTACAAGAAAAGTCTAATCGAAAGGACAAGGGAACTGGTTTTCCTTTAGGGGATATTAGGACTACCCCCGCTTTGGAACCAATTTGACACCTTGACCCATAAAAATACATTTTCCATTTGGGATCATGGTCGATCGTAAAAAAAATCATTAGGAAATAAACCTAAACCAAGAAAGGAGCAAGATGAGGGAGCGTTTGCCAACTGATTCGCAACTACTTGACCCTTTATTGATTTATGAGTAACAAAATTTATGTCGAACTCAGAAAGCAACATAACCCATTTCGCTAACCTTCCTACCAGATCGGTGCTAGAAAATAGATCCCTTAAAAGATTTGTTTTTACTATGACGTGTGTTTCAACATGGAGGAGGTAATCCCTTAGCTTCTATGGAGCAAATAAAAGAGCAAGGCACTGCCTTTCCATGGGGGAATAACAAGTTTCGTAATCAACTAGGATGCGGCTAATGTAGTAGACCATTCTTTCCTTTCCAAAGTCGTCATATTGAGCTAAAAGAGTTGATAAAGCATATGGTGACATAGCTAGGGAGAGCAGAAAGGGTCTATCTTGCATATTCAACATGAATACGATAGGGTTGGCTAAGTAGGTTTTGATCAACTCAAAGGCCTTTTGACATCCCTCATCCCACATGAAGTGAACATCCTTTTTTAATAAATGAGTGAAAGGAAGGGTACGATCAACCAATTGAGATATGAATCTACGAATTTCCTAAATATTTCCCTATAAATTCTGCAACTCGGTGATATTCCTTGGTGGAGGCATGTTAACGATAGCATCGATCCTTTTAGTATCAACCTCAATCCCATGATGAGAGACTATGAAGCCCAGAATTTTGTTGGTGTCAACACCAAAGACACACTTAAGGGGATTTAATCTCATTTTGTACAGTCAAAGTCTTTCAAAAATAAGGCGAAGGTTCTTAGGATGACCTTGATGGGTTATGGATTTGGCCAATATGACATCGACGTAATCCTGTAGAATCTTGTGAATGAAGTCATGAAATATTAGGGTCATCGCCGGTTGGTAAGTAGCTCCTGCATTCTTTAATCCAAAGGGCATGACCACATAACAAAAGGTACCCCATGGGGTAGTAAAGGTTGACTTATATTGATCATCCGAGTTAATACGGATCTAATTATAACCTGAGAAGCCATCCATGAAAGAAAGCAATGCATGGCCTGCAATCGAGTCAACAATCATATCTATATTAGGTAATGAAAAATCATCTTTAAGAGAAGCCTTATTAAGGTCTCGAAAATTGATGCATATGCGAATGCAACCATCAGGTTTACTAACGACGACTATGTTTGAAATCCAAGTGGAATAATCGATAGGATGAATAAAGCCTACTTTTAATAGTTTCTCTATCTTAGTCTTAACCATTAATGCCACTCTAGGATTGATTTTTTGGATTTTTTGCTTAACCGGCTTGGCATCAGGACATAGGATGATATTGTGAACCACTATATATTCATCAATACCAGGCATATCCTCATATGTCGAAGCGAATATGTCAGGCTGAAAATGCAAAATGTCGGAGTGATCATTTGCTTCTTCAGAAGAAAGACACTTTTCAATTTTGATCACCTTTTTAGGGGATATTGGATCCATAGAGACCTCGACAGTATCCCCTTTTATAAGGGAACTTTGGTCTTCATGCTCAGGTGTTGCAATGTCATCACTAGTGTTAGACAGAGGGTCCTCCTCATCAACATTCAGGACAGATTCCACAAAATACGCTTGGCTATGCAAGTGATACAGGAAACATCTTTTGTGATAAGGGGGAGTGAGGAGTATGCACCTATAAATTCCTCTAATGCTTCATTAGAAGAGAAGACATCCAGAGGGATATTCTGGGCTTGCTCATTTTCCTCTATCAACTCAGGGTGAACGAGGTTCAACGGTTCGATAGAAATCATATTAAAACTCCACCAAGGATTTTTCTTGGATTGCTCAATGGAACATCCCAATCCCAAATTGCGTTGTCATGGTTTAATATGGATAGGGACTTGAATTCCTTGCTCAATACTTCCCAAGCCCTTCTACCCATAGCCATATCAAGAAGCGAGCTCATATTTGAATCCATAGCGAGTTTGTAAAACCTTAGGGGGCAGCGGATCCACATAGAATGCTTCGTTCCACCAACAAACGTCAAATGTCTCTACAGGGGTGCTTCCGCCTCCTCTATTAGATTCACAAATGTTAATTTATTTTGTAAGAGGCAGATCGTTCTCAGTGCGCGAAGGATTGATTTCCTGAATAGGATCTCCCTTCTTCTCCTCCACAGGAAGATTATTCACTTTTGTATTAGGGAAATGTGGAAAGTCTATGAAAGAGGGGTCTATCTTGTACTTTGCAATGAAGAATTCAGAAAGTTTCAAGGAACCCCAATCATCTCCAAGGAAAAAAATTACTTGAGAAGATGATACGGGAGAACCTGGATCTTCTGCTTTAGATGGTTGTTTAGTTTCGACACTCTCCCTGGGAACAATTTCCACAAAGGGTATGAATGAAGAACATGCCATAGCATCAGCAATTAAGGTAGGAATACTATTCTTGAGGGTAGAAACAGTTGAGGCATGGCCAGAAGTAGCCAGTTCATAGAGGCAAACACCCTCTGGATCCCCTTTGATTGTGATTACATGATTGTTTGTGAAAAATTTCAAAGAATGGTGTAAAGTGGAGGTTATTGCACCCATAACATGGATCCAAGGTCTCGCTAAGAGGATATTATAAGGTAAAGGTCTAGGCATCACATAAACCAACATGGGTAAGGTAACGAGGCCTAGCTACAAAGGTAGTATTATCGTACCTAGAGCTTGGCAGCCAGCATTATCAAATCCACGAATTTATAAAGAGGAAGTTACCAAGGAAGATGACTCAACTTTTATTTTAGGTAGTAGGTCCATACCACAAATGTTGAGCATCGATCTTGTATCAATGAGGGTATGCCTAATACTAATGTTATTAACGTTGACTATGATCATCAAAGGTTCTGCTTGCTTCTACACGTCTGGAGGCAGGAGTTCTTTCAGGTGGAACATAATATTTGGTGAATCCGCACAAATATGGGCCAGCAATGCATTAACATCTGTAGGCCTAGCAGAGGTAGGAAATAGAATCTTTTGTAGGGCCTCCTGAAGCATCTTTGGATAAATTGGGGCAGTTTGGAGCAAGTCCCAAAGTGAGATCTTAGCCAGAGTAACATGAAGCTGCTCGACAAGATCATAATTGCTTGGTGCTTTGATAGCAGGTTTAGGTGTTGCAAGAAGGTTTGGCTGGGAAGGCAGTAGAGAAATAGGTTGTGAGGTAGGAATAGTAGGTTTTTGATCCAAGTTTTTTCTGTTACTCCTTGTGGGATATGTGTGTCCAATAGTGTTATAAGATGTAGAATCCATAGCTTTCACAAACATTGAATACAAGTTCAGTGAATTACTTTGACATGAGATCCCACAAATGACAGGGTCAACTGGGGTTATGTAGATGATAGGTTTCTTAGGGCTCAAAGGAGCCACTGAGACCACCACCACATTTACCGATCCCTCAGCCTCTCGAGAAGAGACTCGTTCGGGAGATTTACGAATAGGGGGAAATGCTTCTAAGAAGTCATTTAGAGCATCTTCCAGCATATCAAAATATTCCTCAGAAAAGTCACCCTGATCAATGTGCAACATCACAAATAAACTGTTGACGTTCACGTCGGGTTCACCAAAATGTGATATAAGAGGGATTCGTTGCACACGGGTCTCTCTTTTCTTGAGAGATCACCAGGGAACAAACTACCCTTATACACCGCAGGATAGCAATGTGATAAGGAACAAAGAACATGGTTATATATTCAACATAAATATTCAAAGGTCTTGAGAGAGCCTGATCATAAGTTTTTTGTCCTAGAAGAGGGAGCTCTCAACCAAAGGATGCCAGGACAGATCTAGGATGCCAGCGTGGCACACTGTCATTTGAAAGTCCCACTGGCATCCTGAGCAACAAAGAACTCAAGAACTCAACGGACATAAAGTAATCCTACTCATAGGCTTAGGGGTGATGTAAACATAACTATTAACTAACTAGAAAGCCAAATACATAAGGAAATATCATGATACTTGGAGAAAGCTTACCCTTTTCTCAGACAACTGAATCTTCACTCCAAGTTCCTTTTTGTAACCTACACATAAGATATCAAAGAGAAAGTTGTTGGGTGGCTGTATAGGGGCCTACCTCAGTTAGACCCCACTTTGGTGTTCCCACCTCCACAGACAGCCAAGTTGGAAAGGATTGCAAAAGGAGTAAATAAAGTGTGTGGTGAGAGCAATACCCGCTCGAGGAGTAGAACCTGCACTACGATAAGCGTGTGGTGAAAGCAATGCCCGCTCGAGGAGTAGAACCCGCACCACTAGAGAGTAGAAAAATGCTTGTGAAAGGAAAGTAAGAAAGGAAGAGAGAGCATTACCCATGGGCCAAATCCCTCTCCGGAGCACACAGACGCACCATTGAGTGCTTGTTTGAGAGTTGTTGCTGATGCTGGGGGGACCTCAGTCTAGCATGGATTCGCCTATGAGAGTCCTGCTATCAAATGAGAAGAAGTCTCAAAGTGGTAGAAAGAACTTGAATGAGAGCTAGTGTGTAATCTTCCAATCTTCCAACCTCCAAACGAGAGGCAAAAAGAGGTTCTTATGCTTGCAAGGGCGAAAAAGAGTTGTTACTTTTAGAATGTAACTGCCAAGACACGTGTCACAAGAGTTAACCTTCCAAATTCCATGTTTCAAGCTCAGGAAACGGCTAGGACGCTAGCGCGTCGTGTAGACGTTTGCACGTCGTGTGTTCGTCCAGAGCTTATATTCCCGATGAATGCATTTCCAGGCTTTTGTTGCTTAGCCACTTGTTCTCCTAGAGTTAGAATCATGAAATTATGACCCAAGGGTTTTTTTCATTAATGTCTTAGGGTGTCATAAATGCTAGGCAAAAATGTGAAAATATGGAATTTCCCCTAGGTGCAATTCTGCAATATTACAATTACAAATTAGATGCAACTGATATTGATTGTTTGGATTGATGATCGATGAAAGATAAAGCTTGATAAGGATCATCTTCTTGTCAAAATATGCCATGGGCTAGTTATTTGGACTTTGGCTCACAAATGTTTTGACCAATTTGATTTTATGTTTTCCAATGTTCGGATCACCACATAAGTTGGAAGATATAGATCAAGATTTATTCCTGAAGCAAGATGTAAATATTTGCCCCTAGTGTCTTGCAATGTATGGAATGCCATGGATGGATGCTTGGATAGGTCTATGGATGGGTGGATATGGATTATCTTGTGATAAAATAAGGTGTTTAAATAAAGAATGCTCATTTGGATAATGCTTCATGGCTCAGATAATGTTGGATAGGATAGGATCAATGAAAATGACCCATGTCAAGATGTTTACCATAAGCAAGTGTAAAGTGTACACCAAACTTTATCAAAATCAAAATAATGTAGATAGATGGAAATGGGTTGGATAAATGGTTCATGGATGAATGGATTTATT
Source organism: Sequoia sempervirens (assembly GCA_007258455.2). Classification (NCBI taxonomy): domain Eukaryota; kingdom Viridiplantae; phylum Streptophyta; class Pinopsida; order Cupressales; family Cupressaceae; genus Sequoia; species Sequoia sempervirens. Next base: position 509,399,457 of record VDFB02105785.1, read on the forward strand.
ATGGATAAGATGGATGGAATGTTGGATTTATCATGGATGGGATGAGATGCTTCCACCTGAACTAGCATAGGTAGATGCTCTATTCTACACATGACGCCTATTTGCCAAGTTTTCATCATGGTACTTTTCCAAAGCACCACAGTAGTGGTTTTCACTGGACGACAATTTTTATCTTTACTATTTTCATTTTTTTTTATTTTTTTATTTTTCTGAAAGATTTTAAGCTCATGTTGAACCACCTGGTGGTGTCGATGTAGATTCTTCTATCATAATGTGCCATCGATATCCTGCTTGAAGAATTTTCTTCGCCAAGATACATGCACTTGAATGCAAATTTTGAGATTCTTGATCTACTTTGTCTTTAAGCGCACATCGCAATAGAGTGCCTTCTAAATCCTTATGATGAAGGGTTGTTGCCAATACATGGTCAATGTGAGAATTGGATATCATGTGTGGAGGTGGAGATGGTGTTGTGTGTTTAGGAATAGGAGATGGATTGGTTGATAGTTTGGAACCTTTGACTCTCTAAACTTGGGAAGATGAGCAATAATGGGTGGATTTGAATGTGTGTATGGAATTAGGACCAACTGCTTGATATACTTTGTACATTGCTTGAGAATTTTGTTGTTGCCTTTGTGGACATATTTGATGGATACTTTTTCCTTTCTTATTTTCCCCCATAGTTTCTTTGACTAATGGAGATTGATAGGAATAATCTTTCTTTGTATTCTTTGGTATCCACTTGTATTTGATTTGTCCTTCATGCTTTGCTAGTTCTTTTCCTTTGATGATGTTCTTCTTGCTTTGATTCACATCCTTCTATTGATGTTGGTCCCAATTTTTGGATGGGGTGATGGGTGGATGAAGATTTGTGACGTGGCTGGTTGTAGTATTGGCATTGGTTTCACCATAAGGACTCTTCACGCTCCTTATGTTGATGCTTTCACTAGATAAAATTTCCCCCAGTATTATAGAGGTATCATTGATATGTTTAGATCCCTTAATTGTCGAATAACCAAGACATTGATGCTTAGTATTTCCAATAATTTGCACTAGTTCTAGGATACCTTGTTTATGTAGGCCTAATCATCTGCCTTGATAATTCATCTGTTGAAACATTTTATTTGCAATAGGATATGATTTACTTTGGAAACAAGGTGCTACTCCATCTCTACTCTGTTTTGGATCTTCAAAGGCGATAGCTTCTTCATTGATAAGATAACTTTCCCTAAAAAAGGTAAGTGATCCAAGTTTATAAGTGATAGGATCCTCCATAAGTGGGATAACTTCCTAATTCATATCTTTGGCTTGATCTTGTGAAATATAAGATTTTAATGCTTCTTCAAGAGGTGTTGATGATTCACTGTCCACGTAAAAATCTCCCCCATGATTCATTTTTTATATGCCTTCAAAGGATGTTTCTGATTCACAACTTCTGTAGAAGCCTTCTTCATGACCCATTTCTGATATGTCTCTAGATTTTTCTATTTCTTGATCATGTGTACAAATGTTAAAAGTATGAGACTCTTGTTCCTTGGTGATGATATCAAGAGTATGAGACTCTTGTTTTGAATGAAGATAATATACATGTCCATTAGGAGTAAGCATCTCATGGTTAGATGGAGGAATATGTGCTATATGGATATGATCATCATTTGTGACATCTTGTATAGATTGGAGAGTGTCCATTAGATCATTGTAGTATCTTGGAAATATGAATTCTTGATCTTGATTAATTTTGGAATTGATTTTGGCATGCTTTGTATCAAGTTCTTGATATGGGTCAGTTTCAAAGGATGTAGTGGTTATAAAGGGTTCTTGGATATCTTCATTATGAATGGGAAGTGGCTCAATATCCTCTTGAGCTTTGAGTGGATTTGGATCAAGTATGGAATCAAATATTCCTTCAATATCTACAACCATGAGATCGACAGATGTCAATATGTCTTGGAAAGGACCATTGCTAGACTTTGGTAAAAGATGTTGATCATGCTTTGGAATGAATTCTTGAGATATGTCCTCAAACTCATTAGATTATGTAGAGGTATTTTCAACATGATCATTGGTGGATGGATCTAGGATTATGTGAATAGGATCAAATAATTCTAACACTCCTTGAAATGGATCATTGTTTGAGAGGTTCTGATCATGACCAAAAAGTGACTCCTGATGTATGTTGATTTGATCATTGGATGAGGTGGAAACATCTTCAAGGTGCTCATTGATGGATAGATCTTGATCATTTTTTTCAACAATTATGGTGGAGATATTGTTAATGTTTTCAACCATAGGATAAAATGATGTTAACATTTGTTGAATTGGATCATTGTTGGTGGATTTTGATCATGATTGAAAAGTGACTCTTGATGCATGTTGATTTGATCATTGGATGGGGTAGAAACATCTTCAAGGTTCTCATTGGTGGATAGATTTTGATCATTGTTTTCAACATTTGTGGTGGAGAGATTGTCGTTGCTATCACTAGTGGTTGAATCTTGATCATTGTCCTCAATAGTTATTATTTCTTGATCAATAAAGTCTTGGATGATATTTTTGAGTTGAATAAAATTTGATGTTTTATGAATATTTTCTCTATGATACAATAAGATCCACCCCTATTCCAAGGGAAATTTAGGACTGAGTTGAAAGCACTTAATTTCGGAAGAGTGGTGAGTTTTGCATTAACTAGATTTCTTATCACTATTTTGATTGTCACTCCAAAAGGAGTGTATTTACGTTTGTGATTTTGTGAGATTCGTGCTTGTTGAGGTGATCCTTCTGATTTATCTTGGAGATGTGGTGATTGGGTTTGTTTTTTATGTTGTTGATCTTGATATCCAACCTCTTGACATTGGGGATATTGTTCTTGATGTGGTTGTGGACACAACTCAATGCTTTGACATGGTTTAACTAGTGGGAGAGTGTATTGATTTTGGGGTGGAGATGTATCTTGGAGAGATGAATTAACTATTTTGGTAAGTGTAGCAATTTGATCTCACAAAATTTGATCTTGATTTTTATCTTAACACCCTTGATATAGTTGATTTGGTTTTTGTTCAAGCAGATTTGGAATGTATACTTGTGGTGTTTGTATGGGATCATGGACAAATTGATTTTGGAATTTTTTTTGATTTGGGATGATGTTTAAATTTGGCATTATAGGTTGAAATTGAACATTTTTGTATTTGGGAATCATATTGCCTTTATTTAGGTAACTTTGATTTTGTATGGTGTTACCTTGACTTGGATCAATACATGTAGTTGTTAACATATTGTTTGGACTTTGAACAACATTTGTATGATTTGAAAACATATCTATCCCAAAGTTTACCAAGTGTGGATTTGAAATTTTCATGTTTGGTAAACTTGTACTTGGTACATTCACATTTGGCATGTATGGATTTGATGGGATGGTGTTTTTTTGTTGAAGACTCATGCATTGATTGTTTGCTTGATAGATTTGTAGGTTTGGAATTTGATTTAAATATACCATAGGGAAAGGTGTTCCAAAATTTAGATTGGGAATACTCACATTTGTTGCACCATTGAGGTTTGTAGGAGATAATGATCCCATGTATGGATTGTATAAATGTGAGTTTTGATAATCAATTGGCATTGTAAGGCTTTGATAGTTTGGTTGATTTAGATTACTCATGATGTATGGATAAAGTTTATATTCCATGTTCTTCTTGTGTTTTGACCTTGTTGACCTCTAAGGAATTTAGTACCAATGATGAGATGAAGGATGAAAGGGGTGAGTGACATGGGTGACTCAACTTTTAAGAACTTTGGTCAATACTAGACTTGGGGTTTGATTTGATGTTTGGATTTTGGATAATGAACTTGTAAATCCCAAGATGATGGATGTGACTTTAGGATGAACTTGTTCAAAGGATTTCCAATTTAACTAGAGGTATGAGAAAGGATGCATTCTAACACTCCTAACTAAACAAGGTGATTTTTATGTGTTTTATGATTTACCCAAGTCTAGAATTTTCATTTTTTCAAAATCTCTAAAAGTTGTTTATGGGATGGAGATGACAAATGTTTGGGATGTATAAAGTGTTGGTTTTGATCCTAAATGAACCTAAGAAGAAATTTTTTACAAGACCAATATATTGAAGAACATGCCTTACCCTATGAGTAGTTCAAATCAAAAGACCAATGTTTGCATGGAAAATCATATGACCAAAAGATAGACAAGAACATGTGTGGGGCTCAATTTAATTTTAATCTTGATTAATGAATTTATTTTACCACATACACTTGTTTTGCTTTAGTTTTAAACTAAATGTCTATGTCTTAGCTCCTCTTCATTCCACAAGGTCCATTATGTGAAAATCAAAGAGTCAAGGTCATAGTTTCCCTAGGTTGACTTTAAGGAGATAAAATTGAGATATAGGCCCAAATATTTAGAAGCCTCTAAGGATAAAATCCCAAGGGACAAGCAGTAATATTTGGATTCTTCAAGGATATTTGCTCTTCCAAAGGGTTTGAAATTTCAATGAACTTGTTGAATGTTTGTTTTCAATATTTTGGATCTGAGCAAATTATTTAACTAACTCACAGATTGCACAACCCTAGGATAGAAATGGCTATATTTGTTGAATTCCCACTTGGATTTCTCTAGTTGCACTTATTCAGAGTGGATGATTAGAAGCTTGACCACACTAGCTCCCCTCCACGACACTCACTTATATAGGTAATCCAAGCTTCGAGTTCTCATGAATCTCCCATGGAAAACTCTAAATCTCTACTAAGAACTAAAAGTATGTGGGATGAATTTAGACGTCCGACTTCTTGACACTAACAAATATTAGAATTTTTTGGCTTCTACTCAAAGGTTTGTAATAAGGGCATCCAGTTTAGGGGGTGCAATGATAAAATCCTTGTGAGAGGTCTCCCAACCCTTAGAAAAAGGGCTTTACACATCATAAAGATACTGGGGGATAGCTATCATGTACGGCTTCCCATTTTTTACGATTTTCATCATAACCACAAATTTATATAGCGGTTTGGAAGATCATGGCTTATGCTTGTTACCGCTTGGGTCGTTCCCTTGGGGTGAGTACTTTTTCCCACCAAGGGAGGCCCTCTAAAGATAAACAATAGCGAAGAAGTACACTTGTAATTCAACTGCCTAAAGTACTTAGGAGGGAACACACACAATGCCATTCCTTCACACTCACACGATTATTCAATTTTAGCTCCAAATTGAAATGTGTGGGTAATTTTAGACAACCTATGTAACTAGAATTTTTTTGATTCTCAAGATTGTCATGAAGTGTGAGAGAAGTGCATATGCGTTCAAATGACACAACTTGTAAAAAATTACAAAGCAAAGAAGACAAGTTCGTTTTAAGCCCAAATAAAGATTAATTCTTTTTAGAGCACCAAGCTTAAATATGAGTTTGTCTTGTTCAATTTTAGCCCACAAAGCAATGTCTAGTAAGCTCCTAATGTTCAATTTTAACCAAATTTGACAAAGCTTGAGTTGTTTGTAAATTTTATGCCCAAAACAATTCTAGTTGGTCCTAAAGCATGAATGGAAAATAACATATGATGGGTTATTTTCCCATGAGTGTTTAAAAACACTATTAAAATGAGTATCAAATTCTTTTTCTTTCACTTCCATGCTCCATGATCCTTTAAAACCAAAAATCCATGCTCCAAATGTTAGATATAATCAATAAAATAAGAAGATATGAGGGTTAGATAAATCATTAAGCATAAAAACCCTAAAACTTTGACCAAGTTACAATGTGATTTAACTTTAGGTGAAAATTTGAAAATTTTAACTTTATAAAAGTTTATTAAAAACTACACCATTAGATATCTTATGAAATTCTACCCCATTTTAAAAAAAAAAGCTCTGAAAAAGACCAAAATATGACCAAGATATGGCCATTTTAAGATTGAGTGCAAAAGCAAGAAAACAAAGGCAACCCTGTTTACAAAGGTGACGCTCTACAAGCTTGCAAATGAAAAAAAAGATGATGCTTTGTGCACTTGAAAATGAAAAATCTGACAAAATCGATGCTTTGGGGGATCACAAATGAACAAAGGTGGCGTTGTGTTCCCGTGTCTGCAAAAAATGACAAATTTAAGCAAAAATCAACAAGTTAAGATGGTTAGCCCTTCTTCTAGTGCCAAAATGTGAACACCAAACCAGCACAAGCTAAGAGTCAAACATGTTAGAAAACAAATCTAATGTTCCCTATGAAATTCTTTATTCAATTCAAGAGAAAACATGGAAATCTAATCAAAGATAACATGTAATCTAAACTAAACTAGCTAAAACTCCATCCCATAGGGGGAGTGGTGCTCCTTTGATGTGGAAAGAAGTCATTTCCCAATCCATTTGATAAGCTTTGATGTTGAATATGATTCCAAGTATGAAAAATAGTTATAGTCTAGTTAAAATGGATGAAAATGATGAAAAACTATGAACTCAAATGGCTATAGTGATAATGCATGAAGTGGTGGATCCATATTATGAAAAGGATGCTTTTGTTTATAGAAGCCAAGGGTTGAAAAATGGAAAAAATTGGTGAATGTGGGATAAATTGAGAGCCAATGAGAATGTTCCAAGTGTCACAATTCTATTGGAGGAAGCTGTAGCACATTTTGGGAAATGTGTGAGTGGAAGAGGATGGAAGAGAAGTAAATGTTGATGGCTGAGAATTTGAAATTGGTGTAAGAAGAATTAATGAGATTTGAGAGGATGTAAGAGGATTTCAAAGGTTGTAAGAGAAGTTATTGTAGATGTAAGAAGATGTGATAGGTTTTTGAAAACATTTGGAGGAAAATTGAATGAGAGGTGGTTGAGAGGAATATTCCTCTGAATATGCCTTTGTGAGGATAATTGAGGAAATTGATTTTATGTGCAACCTAGTTAGTTGACCATGGTTGATTTAACTCTTGAGGAGTTAAAAGTTGGAGGATTTGATAATGATGATTAGAAAGTTGATTTAGAATTAATTAATCCAAAATTAATTAATTGGAGTGAATTAGGAGATGTGACATTTGATTTGACTGATTTTTAATCAAATGAGAGGATTAAGAGAGGATTTAATTAAATGGTTTGATTTAATTAAATAAGTTGAATAATTAGTTAGAAGAAGGGTGAATTAATCCAATAAATTTAATTTTATGATTAATAGCTGAATTTGCTGATTTTAATTAAATAATGTTGATTATTCAATTAATTGATCAATTTAAGATGATTTTAGAGGAAACAGTGTTAGTTGATTAGAATCAGATGCATAGTATCAATCGAGATTTTTTTGGTGTCTACAGTAGCTATATTTGTTCATATTGTTTATAGACATGCAGATGACAGTAGAGAAGATAATATAAAATTTTTGAGTACCATTTTATGTAAGTGATAATTGATTACATTCATCTGAGTTTGTTCAATATTGTTTTGATATATTTTATAAAAATTTAAAAGAGAGGAGTTCAAATGAGAGAACATCTCATATGGTCAGATAATTGCACAGGTCAATTTAAGAATGCTAGAATGTTTTATTGGTTATGTAGAGTTCATAAGGAAAAAAATATCTAACACATGTGCAATTTTTTTGAAGTTGTACATGGTAAAGGAGAACACTATGGAGCAGGTGCATGTGTGAAAAGAGATCTTCCTAGAGAGCAACTAAAATTTGAGGATGCTGCAAAATTTAGAGATGCACATGCAATTGTAGATTGGTGCAATACCAAATTATCTATAAGCACAAGTGAGAGCTCAATAATTCAACACTTCTTTTGGTCAGTTGAAGAAAATGCTATTTTTTCTCTACAAGATTGTGAAACACTTAGTGGATTTGAAAAATGGCATTCATTTAAGAGTTTGAATGCAAACACATAGACAAAATCAACAAGGGAGCTTCCATGCTTTTTGTCAATTTTGTATTGTAGGTGATTACGAGGGCGTGCAAAAATATGGAATGGGTGAAACAATGGCAACAAAGATCCTTAACACCTACATCGACACATGTTCAACATGGAACGATAATTGAAGATAATCAAGTGTTTGCACTAGATGATTAGGATCGTGTTTCAGATCTTGTACAAGAAGGTACATTAAATTGAATTGAATTTTATATATATGCATGTTTATATGTGAATTAAATATAAGTCACTCTTTATCAAAAAAAAATATTTATTTTTGTAGGACATGTGTGTGCTATTGTTGCACCTAAGGGGAATGAATAGGAGATGGAGTATTGGTTGGCTAGATGTGTTGAGAGAAAACATAAGTTGGTACATCCTAAAGTGTATGATGGCAACTTTGAGTATCTAGTTGGTTTGGTGGTTGTTGTTGGCACCTAGCTTCAAAAATATTTGATAAGAAATAATGGATTGCCTACATTTGAAGATTATGAAAGACACAAGAATATTATACATTATTCACATTTGATTTTGGCAACCAATATAAAACTAGTTAGATGTCAAGGGAGTCCTACTAATAAAGTGTTATGGACACTTTCAATGGATGATCATGAGACAATCATAGATGCATTACATAAAAGAGAGGATGTAGAAGGTACAACATAGTAAATAAATATTGGTAAGTATATAGTTGTATATATATTTAATTGATATTAGATATATAGTAAAAAAATTATCACATATACATGTCTATATATATATTTGTCTTTAGTCATTTCCTAATTAAAGTTTTATATCATTTTTTTGTTTCAGGTCTCTCAAAACTAGATGCATTGCAAAAAAGAGGGGACATGCATATATATTACAATGGAATTTGAATCTAGAGACAGGTAACTATATATAGTTCTAGATACATTTAATTGAAAGTATAAATATAAAACTAAATAATTCATTGTCATTTTATAAAAAAAATTATAATTGATTTCATATCCCCTTAAGCCATTCTCTTAGGACCCCTGAATCCATCCTCTTATGTACCATTAATCCATCCTCTTCCATCCCCTTAAGTCTCTCTATTAATTCACCTTAAGCCATCCTCTTAGGACCCCTTAATCCATATCCTCATATATCTACCCTTAATCCATCATCTTGCATCCCCTTAAGTCACTCTCTCAACACCCCTTAAGCCATCCTCTTAGGACCTCTTAAGCCATATCCTTGTATATCTACCCTTAATCCATCCTCTTGCATCCCCTTAAGTCACTCTCTCAACACCCCTTAATCCATCCTCTTAGGACCCCTTAATCTATATCCTCATATATCTACTCTTAATCCATCCTCTTGCATCCCCTTAAGTCACTCTCTCAACACCCCTTAATCAATATCCTCATATATCTACCCTTAATCCATCCACTTGCATCCCCTTAATTCTCTCTATTAATTCCCCTTAAGCCATCCTCTTAGGACTCCTTAATCCATATCCTCATATATCTACCCTTAATCCATCTGCTTACATCCCCTTAAGTCACTCTCTCAACACCCTTTAAGCCATCCTCTTAGGACCCCTTAAGCCATATCCTCATATATCTACCCTTAATACATCCTCTTGCATCCCCTTGTCTCTCTATTAATTCCCCTTAAGCCATCCTCTTAGGACCCCTTAAGCCATATCCTCGTATATCTACCCTTAATCCATCCTCTTGCATCCCCTTAAGTCTCTCTATTAATTCCCCTTAAGCCATCCTCTTAGGACCCCTTCATCCATATCCTTGTATATCTACCCTTAATCCATCCTCTTGCATCCCCTTAAGTCACTCTCTCAACTCCCCTTAAGCCATCCTCTTTGAACCTTTTAAGTCATATCCTCTTATCTACCCTTAATCCATCATCTTGCATCCCCTTAATTCATCTCCTAGGATTTAGGTCTTAGGGTTAAGGGTTTATGATCTTCATATCATAGGGTCCATGATATGCTTAGAATAACAAATATATATGGGTTAAGGGTTTAGGGTTCATCTCATAGGCTTTAGATCCTAGGATTAAGGGTTTAGGATCTTCATATCTTAGGGTTCATGAGATGCTTAAAATAACAAATCTATATGGGTTAATGGTTTAGGGTTCATCTCCTAGGCTTTGGATCCTATGGTTAATGGTTTAGGATCTTCATATCCTAGGGTTCATGAGATGCTTAGAAGAACAAATATATATGGGTTTTAAGGGTTTAGGGTTCATCTCCTAGGATCTAGGTCTTAGGGTTTAAGGTTTATGATTTATAGGTTTCATGAGATGCTTAGAATAACAAATCTATATGGTTTAATGGTGTAGGTTTCATCTCCTAGGTTTTAGGTCATATGGTTTAGGGTTTAGGGTTTCTAGGGTTCATGAGATGCCTAGAATAACAAATCTATATTGGTTAATGGTTTAGGGTTCATCTCCTAGGATTTAGGTCCTATGGTTTATGGTTTACAGTTTCTAGGTTTCATGAGATGCTTAGAATAACAAATCTTTATGGGTAAATGGTTTAGGGATCATCTACTAGGCTTTAGGTACTATGGTTTAGGGTTGAGGGTTTCTAGGTTTCATGAGATGCTTAGAATAACAAATCTATATGGGTTAATGGTTTAGGGTTTATCTCCTAGGCTTTAGGTCCTATGGTTTAGGGTTTAGGGTTTCTAGGGATCATGAGATTCCTAGAATAACAAATCTATATGGGTTTAAAGGGTTTAAGGTTCATCTACTAGGCTTTAGGTCCTATAGTTTAGGGTTTAGGGTTTCTATGGTTCATGAGATGCTTAGAATAACAAATATATATGGGTAAATGGTTTAGGTATCATTTGCTAGGCTTAACGTCCTATGGTTTAGGGTTTAAGGTTTCTAGGGTTCACGAGATGCTTAAAATAAAAAAATCTATATGATTTAATGGTTTAGGGCTCATCTCCTAGGCTTTTGGTACCATGGTTTAGGGTTTAGGGTTTTTAGGGTTCATGAGATACTTATAATAATAAATCTATATGGGTTTAACAGGTTTAGGGTTCATCTTCTAGGCTTTAGGTCCTATGGTTTAGGGTTTAGGGTTTCTAGGGTTCACAAGATGCTTAGAATAACAAATATATATGGGTAAATGGTTTAGGGTTCATTTTCTAGGCTTAAGGTCCAATGGTTTAGGGTTTAAGGTTTTTAAGGTTCCTGAGATGCTTAGAATAACAAATATATATGAGTTAATGGTTTAGGGCTCATCTCCTAGGCTTTTGGTCCCATGGTTTAGGGTTTAGGGTTTAGGGTTTCTAGGGTTCATGAGATACTTAGAATAACAAATCTATATGGGTTTAAAGGGTTTAGGGTTCATCTGCTAGGCTTTAAGTCCTATGGTTTAGGGTTTAGGGTTTCTAGGGTTCATGAGATGCTTAGAATAAAAAATCTATATGGGTTAATGGTTTATGGTTCATCTCCTAGGCTTTAGGTCCTATGTTTAGGGTTTAGGGTTTCTAGGGTTCATGAGATGCTTAGAATAACAAATCCATATGGGTTAATGGTTTAGGGTTTATCTCCTAGGATTTAGGTCCTATGGTTTAGGGTTTAGGGTTTCTAGGGTTCATGAGATTCTTAGAATAACAAATCTATATGGGTTTAAAGGGTTTAGGGTTTCTATGGTTCATGAGATGTGTAATCCCTTTAAGTCATCCCTTTAATTCATTCTCTCAACCCCCCTTGATCCACCATCTTGCATCCCTTAAGTCACTCTATATGGGTTAAGGTTTTAGGGTTCATCTACTAGGCTTTAGGTCCTATGGTTTACAGTTTAGGGTTTCTAGGGTTCATGAAATGCATAGAGTAACAAATCTATATGAGTTAATGGTTTAGGGTTCATCTCCTAGGCTTTAGGTCCTATGGTTTATGGTTTATGGTTTATAGGGTTCATGAAATGCATAGAATAACAAATCTATATGGGTTAATGGTTTAGGGTTCATCTCCTAGGCTTTAGGTCCTATGGTTTAGGGTTTAGGGTTTCTATGGTTCATGAGATGCTTATAATAACAAATTTATATGGCTTTTAAGAGTTTAGGGTTCATCTCCTCAGATTTAGGTCCTATGGTTTAGGGCTTAGAGTTTCTAGGGTTATTGAGATGCCTAATCCCTTTAAGTCATCCCTTTAAGTCATTCTCCCAACTCCTCTTAATTCACCCTCTTACATCCCTTTAAGTCATTCTATCAACTCCCCTTAATCCACCCTCTTAGATCCCTTTAATCCATTCTATCATATCAACTCCCTTTAATCCAACCCTCTTGCATCCCCTTAAGCCATCCTCTTAAAGGAACCTTAATTCATATCCTCTTACATCCCCTTAATCCACCCTCTTGCATCCCTTAAGTCACTCTCATAATTTCCTTTAAGATATCCTCTTAGGACCAATTAAGCCATATCCTAGGGTTCATGATATGCATCCCCTTAATCCACCCTCTTGCATCCCTTTAAGTCATTCTTTTAACTCCCCTCAATCCACCCTCTTGCATCCCTTAAGTCATTCTATTAACTCCCCTTAATCCACCCTCTTGCATCCCCTTAAGTCATTCTCTTAACTCCCCTTAAGCTTTATCCTCTTAGGTCCCCTTAATCCATCCTATGGAAAACATCACTTGAATTTGTAAGGAATTTATAAGATACAGTTTTCTAACTTTTACTAAATATTGTTCTTTTCTCGCATGAATTATTTAGTTAAATGAGTCATAAAAACTATAGTTACTTTACTTACATTAATTATTTTTGCAAGTTCTCATCAAGTGATTGTCACCATGTGATTGTCATTGTAAGAAAAATTATCAAGAGACTATGTAAATATCAATTTATGGTCTTGACCTTAAAGTTGATAAGCTTTAATTGTATCTACATGCACATATATGTTTCATCATGTTATATAGTTGTATTAAACATCAATATACATTATATATGTTTGTTCAATGTATGAACTTCAATGAAATTATTAGTCACTTTTTAAATATCTTGTTCCAATTTTATCTTATAAAAATCATGTCTTGTATTTACCACATTTTATATAATTGTTCAATTGTATAGATTATACAATTTATACATGCAAGGAGATAGATTTTTGTTCTGTGATTCAAATATTTGCTAGAATTGGAAAATAATTAAAATTACCTGCCCTTAATTTATTATGAATATGATCTAAACTATTTAAGGATTGTTTTAAGTTGTCACCTAACCATGTGATAAATTATTGAAATTTAAGAGTTAATCATTTTAAGACATGTCTAAACTTAATTCAACAATGGCATGTAAATATATATGAAATTTGATTCTAGATAAGTATTTATATAGTGCATATTACTTGAAAATTAGATAAAATACATATACATACATGAGTGCATATAATCATCAAAATGAAGATAACACGATCATAATTGAGTACATATATAATCATCATATTAAAGTCAACTGATATAAATAAACACAAACATGATCATATTAATCGATATAATGTATGTGAAATGGTCCATGAAATAACATGTTCAAAATGTATATGTCAAGTCCAACACATAGATTTAAATAAAACTAGAGATATATAGTCCATAAAGTTTAAAACCATCTAACTTTCAAGGTGATCAGTCAAATCAAGTCTCCTCTTTGCTCCACGTGGACTAGATGTACCCTTATCATGCTATAAAAGATTACAAGAAACTTGAAATTAGATTTAAAGTTATTTAGAAATTTTGATATAATTTAACATATAAACTTGATAAAAATAAATTTAATTAAATATCTAGTAAATACAGTAAAAATGATTTTTAGTATGCATAAATTACCATATGATCATGTGAATCTACTGGCACATTTTGTTCAACAAGTAGCATAACTATCAATTGAGAAGGTCCAGATGCTTGATCTACTATATCCTGCATATTCATATAGAGCAAAAAATATGTTAGAACCTTGAATATATATATTTAAAAGGTCCCTAGAAATTCTATAGGAGATTTACTAAATTTTACAACTCAAATGATATGACCTCATGATCACGCACTTGAGATTGCCCATGAATAAATGCTGACAATGTCATAGGTGCACTCACCATGGATATCACATGAAATCCCTGCATATAGATACAACAATGTATAGATCATTCACACGTGTACAAATTCAAATTAAATTAGACCTATAATGTGTATTTAATTTAAACTTACAAAATTTTGAAAGCGCACACCTGAGATTATGATGACTTAGGAGTGCTCACCACAACTTAATGTTGGTTGGTACTCAGTATCTCATGACCTCCTTGCATCTAGATACAATATATCATTTCACACATGTGTACAAATTCAAATTAAATTAGATATGTCCACATAAATTAAAATATATAATGGTTTGTACCCAACCAAAAGGTGAGCCCAATTCTATAGCACTCAAAATACAAACATGATCATATTGAGATTCAAGCATCATGTGATCATGCATCTACACCGAAAACCTCTTGAATTAATATTATATTATATATATAATTTGATGTTATTATTTACATGAATTTTGCACATTTCAAACAAATTATTTAAATGTGCCTAGGTTCAAAAGATGAACGTACCTGTGTAGGATGATCCTCAGAATATAGTAAATCCATTTATGACTCTATCCTAGATGCATGTGGGTCACCTAAAGTGGATGCTTGAGTATGTCGATAGCCTAAGCCTCCATGCTGTCTATTGCCCACTTCAGTTATCGCATGTGTAGTTTGATGAGTGAGATGTCCTGAAAGAGAACTCAATGCTCCTAATGTTGACAACATCGTCTACTACTGAAAAGAAACAAGAATACTAGGATGAGGGGCAACAATAGGACCAATCAGAGCATGTTGTTAAGGATCGACACGTTCTCCTAATCTATGTTGGGGCATGCCATGCCCAGCTCCCTGAAATGAACTCATATCAAAATAGTTGGGTTTTAAACACAACTCACACTCAACCCATAACTTTCTCAAAAATTATAAGGGCACCCCACAATTTCCATGTGGTGGAGTATCAAACACCATCCACCATCTATCCCAAAAAATTGCAGCTATCTGCGGGTGCCTACACCATTTATTGAAATTCATTTTTTGGTGGGTGGAATTGGTTCATTTGTTTGAGGGCTAAAAAAATGTTGGCAAATGGCTTGTTTGGTAATTTAAGGTCATGAATTTCTTTATAGGACAATCCATCTACATATAATTGTCTCCTCTCTTTTCTCCATTGAAGGAACCTATCTAGGTCCGCATCAATAGATTGAATAGAATCGACAATAGTTTGCATCAAAGATGCAAACCGTGCGAGATGGGGGGGATATTAGGCTCATTTTTTTATCAATTCTATATTTTCCTTAATCATATTAAGGTTTGCTCTAATTCTCTCTCTTAACTGAGCCTGATCTACTATAGGGCATGGAGGGTTAGGAGGCGGAGAGTGTGGAGGTGTTGGGTTTTGTTGTGGTGGCGGATAAGAATGTATGGGATGTTTAGGTTGTGCATTAGGTATAAAACCCTCTATGTTAAATTCAGGTTCCATGTGAACAATGAAATGGAAACTACTTATTAAGCAATTAAAGAATATATCAACAAACTAATTAAATAATGTACACAATTTAAAAGTTATAAAACACATTAAACGTGCACAAATTCAAAATACATTTCATTTGAAGAAATATTCAATTTATAACACTAAAAAATCCATAACATGAAAATCCATAGCATGTACATTAAATTATACAATTAAAGTCATGTGCATTTACCCTTGATTAAATTTGAGCACTTTATCTTAAATTTTGATTTCAACACAATGGCCTAATTTAAAATCTTTAAACAATAATATCAAGGTCCTACTTCATCAATTTGACAAGTGGAAAAATTATAAATGTATTAAGTATAATTTAATGAGCTACTTGATCATAATTTATTGTTGGCATTTTATGATTGTGTGATTTTGGGAAGGTGATATTTTGGTTTAATTTCTAACTAAATTTCTAGAGTTGTTTTTCTTAACTAGCCTATATTTGCTTACTAGTTTGAGAAGACAATCATGGTTATTTCAAAAGTTTCTTAGGTTTTGTTATTATATATTTGATAGGCATATTTATAAGTCTCAAACGTTGTCACTTTTGAAAGTTTTAAGTATTAGGTCCATTAAGAGGAATATATAAAATTGCAAATTGTCCATTCCTTTTCATTGTCTATTATAGACCATGAACCTTGAAATTTTATTGCAATAAATATGATTTTGAGAATTAGAGCCAACAAGCATATTCATATAAAATTTATTTTATGATAGAGAGTTTAATTTTATTAAATCGTGTATATTCAATTGGTTTTGTGTTGACTTCTAGTAACCATATGGTTTCATTTTCCTTGCAAGGTTAGAATTAAGTGCTAAATTGTACTTGCCAAGCCTATTTTGATGAAATTTGATACTTGGTTTTGAGTTCCTTAGAGATATGTATAGGGACATAGATACAAATTTTAGGGACTAGTTGTGAACCTAAGCATGAATAGACCTATCTAGGGATTATAATTTTATGACATTATAAATAGACCTATCTAGGGATTATGTGTGATTTCAGGGCTAGTAAAAAGACAACAAATCTAGACATTATAAATCTAATTTAGGTTTAGGTTTTAGGGTTCAGGGTTTTAGGTTTAGGTTTCAAGGTTTAGGTCCTAGGATTAAGGGTTTTAGTTGTTAGGTCTATGTTTTTTGAAACCTAGGGTTTAGGGTTTTGATTTCTATGTTAAATGTGTCCAATTTAGGTTGAATTCTAGTTAATTTAGGTATATATTTAATGATTTTCAATTTACAATTTAACATTTTTGGTTTGGTTGATGTTTTTGGTTTTAAATACAATTTAAAAACTATAAAATATTCCACATAAAACAAACAAAACAAACAAAAACTAAATAACAATTACAAAACAAAAATGCAAGATATAAAGCAAAAAAAAGTAGAATTCAACCAACCTAGAGATCATTGAGGTCGGTTGTGTCGATGGGAGGAGGTGGTAGTGAAAATTTCGTTCAAATGGACTCTTAGGAATGCATACATGAATTAAGCTCTCCCTCAGGCATGCAGACAAATTATAGTGAGAAAATGAATAACATAGTCATTAATTTAAAAAATTAAATAGCTTTAAGAAACACTTACATGTTATAAAATGTGTACGCATTAGTAACACATACACATTTTGTAATGTGAACGTGTTTTAGGGTGCCTACTCGAATATAAACGCATACGCGATCATATTTCACCTCGAGTACCTGATCCAAAGTGCATACATGTTTTTAAAAAACACATACGCATTTCCTATGATTTTTTTTGTTTATGTCGAAACTTCCCCTCTTCGCAGACCCAACTTCCAACTTTTACCCTTTTACCCTTTTTCCTTTAGGAATTATTTAATCAACCCTTGATTAATAGAGGGACCCAAGGATCCTTGTGATAAAGCTTCTATATAGACCTCATAGAAGTCCTCCCTAATAAATGACCACATTTTTTTATAAAATTTTATAGGTAACCATCAATACTAGGACTTTTTGAGTCATCCATATCCTTCAAAGCAACATCAAGCTCTTCAAGGGTGAACAAGCAGTCTATGTAGATTTTTTGTTCAAGATCAATCTTATTGGGAATGTAATATTCAACCATATCTTCAATAACGTCTTGAAGTTGATCACCTTCAATGGGATCCATAAACAGTTATTGATAGTGTTCAAACAAGATATATTTGATATCATCTAGATTGTCATGTTTGTGCCCCTCTTGATCATATATACACATTATTCTTTCTTGAAATTTTTTGTGTTTGAGAAAAATGAAAAAGAATTGTGTTCCTTTGTCTCCTTCTTTCATCCAATTAATACTACCCCTTAGTTGAGCAATACAACCTTTGTAAAATTCAAATCTTATAAGTTTTGTTTCAACAACAACCATAACATGTTGAAGAGAGATGTTAGTTGATGTTGAATTTAAAATAATTCTTCTTTTTTCCAATTGGTATCTTAATGATTTTTCCATTCTATATCTTTTTCTAGCCATTATTTTCCCATAAATCTTTGGAAGGTGGTGCAATGGATAATAACTTCATTCCACCATTGTAACCAACCAATTTTATGTTGAGGTCTAGGGGTTTCATTCCAAATGGTGATAAGAGAAGCAAGGAAGTTAGGAAGGTTAAAGTGAGAGGTGTTGAGCTTGAAGGGTATTCTAGTGGGCTGAGAAGGATAAGAAGAAATTTGATAGGTCAACAAAATTAGGAGGTGGTCTAAAAAGGAGGTAGTAGAATCAACGTTAATAAGTGTGTTAGTCAAAGGAGCAGTGGAAAGAGAATAAAAAGTTAAAATATATCAATGTGGCTAAGTTTCCTTAAATCGCTGTCTCATGAGTTGGACCAAGTGAACCAATGATAGAAAGGAGAATCTCTTTTGTCTACAATCGGATCTAAAAATCCCATAGTATTCCTTGTTAGAATCCAAGCATCAAATTATTTTTGGTAAATTTTATGAGGGATGAGCCAATTTCTATCATTGTGATTTTCTACCATGTTCAAATCACCTCCCAAACCCATTCAACCATGGGGAGGTCATTAACAATTTATTCCTAAATTTTAATTTTAGAAGGGAAATCATTGAGAGCATAGATGGGGCAAAAACCAATGGATCTTCCTTGGAGCAACAATTTAAGCACCACACATAATTATTATTGGAATCAAATCCTAAAGGAATGATAAAATTTGCTAACTAAAGTGTGATTCCTAACACTATAACCCCACTTTCATCACTACAGAGAGTGGTTTTAACCCAACCATCCCTCCATAAGGATTGAAGAGAAAGTTGGAGGCAAGTTTTTTCAATTTTTACTTCTTGCAAGAAAATTGCATTTGGCTTGTGAGTTTGCAAAGCTTTTGTTGTCACCTAGAAATTGCACCCTATGCAGAGTTATGAAAATTGAGCTTTCTAGAGAAACATGGGATCATTTCAAGGTTGTGGGTCAGCTAGAGTTGAGATGAACCTTCAGAGAAGGCCAGCTTCCTTTGTGATATCACCTAAACTACTAATATTTATGAGGTAAATGGAGAAGGAATACATGAAAATTGAAACTTAAACCTACGGTGATACACCAAATTGACAGAAATCATGGAATGAGAACAAGATGAACATACACTGAGAAAATAATGAGAGGTCTTTCATTTATTCAACGTAACTTTATGAACTTATGCATCATTCTTGAAAAGGTTTAATCTGCACATGTATATTTTAAGAAGGAAAGATGGATTTCACGACTTCAAAGTTCAAATGCAGACTTAGAAAACACAGTTCAAAAACTTACATAACTTGAAAAGAAATGAAAACAATATGAAACACCAACACTGGTTTCCAAGGTAATCTTTGTATGCTATATTCCAAATTCTAGTTGAGTTACAAAACATACATCAGCTGAGAAAGGATTTTAGAAAAATCACTAACTCTCTGGAATGCATAATCCGAACTCCTTTACCAAGAGGAAAAAATGCCATATATACAAAAGATATCGACCCCTAGGGCTTACAAAAAATATCTGACTTCAGGAAAAAAATCCCCTTAGATATTTTTGATGAAATTAATGTTGCATCCTCGTGGCCATGTCGGTGTGGAGTCGCTCTAGGAAAGGCCTCCTTGATCTTTTGCAACTACCGCATTCACTTTTGGTCTTCGTTTCCCTTGTCTTCGAAACTCCTTACCGAGCTACTTTGAATGCTTCTAAGCTCAGGGCAGATCCACGTCATGTTCCCCCTGATGATCTTCTTGGCACTAGTCAAGTTGCCAATGGTCTGCCTGTAGCTCCCCCAAATTGGTCGAACAGATGCCACACAAGCTACTTCAGGCGCTCAAAAGCTCCTCATCAGAATTGCATCTCAGTGAGACACAAGAAGTGTCTCACCAATGCGATTACGCCCCTCTGTAGCTATCGGCATAACACATGATGATCGGCAAGACCACATAGCAAGTTACAAAAGTCATATCGATATCACATAATAGCATTGGTGAAACAATCATTTTCAACCAGACAACATTGCGAACCCTTAGAAGTCATACCGATGTTCGCCATCCACATTCGGCAAGAGCTCCTTTAGTCGGCAGGATATCATACCGATCTTCGTGAGTTATACCACTGCACAAGATGTCACCGAGACCTTCATCCTGCTGGGAAGAAATCCTACCAAGTGTAAGACTTCCTATCGGAGTCTCCCCGAGCTTAACATTATGAACCATATCAGAAAGAGCTTATTGATGTCACCCCGAACATATTCCGCTCTACCCGAGCTCTACATTTTTTTTGGTGATACATCGGTAAGCCAGGAAGACCTCTTGGTGAGCCTTTAGGGGTCATACCACTGAGCTCCTCTATCGATGATACACCCATGTGTCGGTGAGACCTCTTATCGAAGGAAAAACACTACACCGAGACTCCTCATTCTTCAGCAGGACCTCATACTTTCGCCGAGATATCTTGGTGAGCCCAAAAAACCCTTCGACCGGAGCTTCATTCCTTCAGCTAGTTCATTTTGTTTCAGCAAGACCCTCCTCTATCGGGGTGGCCTCTTGCCGAAACCATCATCTCTCGACGAGAACTCCTATTGAGCTCCCTCTGTCTTAGTCGGGGAGACTTTATTTGGTTGGTGAGACCTCACACCGAGACCACCAACTCATATCGAAGGCACCAATCTTTCCTATCGGGGATACATCACCTATTAAGGAGACATCATACTAGCTATTGGGATGTTACAGCGAAGTCCCTCCTTTTCCCCATTGACGTCTCTCTTCACCGAGACCCTCGTTAGTCGCTAGGACCTTTCCTCGAGCTCCTTTTTCTACGGCGATACCTTTGTTGTCGGTGAGACCCCATGCCAAACTCCCTTTCTTTTCCTTCCATAGTTCACTTCACTTTGGTAAGACATCGCTTGGTCGGTGAGACCTCTTACCGAGCTTCTACCTTTAGTGAGACCTTTGGCCTTCGGTGAGACATCTTGTCGAAGCCATCTTATTTTGGTGGGAGCCTATCTTCCTGTTCACAATGGTCGACGAGACACATCGAGTCGGGGAGACTTCTCCCCAACCTCAAAATATTATACCGAAGGCAACCCCCTATTGGTAGGACCTTTGTCATTCAGCCATACATCACGCCGAACACAAACCACCTCCGTCAAGCTCAAACATCCTCTTTGGTGAGACATTAGCAAGTCAGGAAGACCTCATGTCGAAATCATTCCGCGTCTGGCGAGAGCTCATGAGTCACCAAGACTTTATCTAGTCGACGAGACCTTTTTCCGAACTCTCATCTTGTCACCAAGACCAATATTTGTTGGCGAGACATCTCCCTGATGCCAACAATTTTGGTGAGACCTCTGTTAGTTGTCGGGACTTCATAGCGAACTCCTCCATTCTTCCCGAGATCACCTCAGTTCGGGGAGACCCCTTCTTGGTCGGTGAGACCTTTGTCGAACTCCTCTCCTGTCACCAAGACCCATGCTTGTCGGTAGGACATCTCCTCAAAGGAAAACAACTCCCCCCAATGCCGGCCTTGTGAACAACTTTCGACATGACTCCCATCGGTCAAGAAGACTTCATAGCGGGCGGCAAGAGCTCATGGCGAAAGCACCCTCTATCGGTGAGACATCTTGGCTACCCAAAAAACCTTCGGCCAGACTGTGATTAATCGGAGAGACCTCTCAGCGAGGTCACATACTTTTGGCAGGCTCAGACCATTTCGAGGAGACTTATGCATGGTTGCCGAGACACCACCCCGGGCTTAACATTACACCAAAAGTTGTACTCCTTTGTTGAGACTTCATTTATTTGGCAAGACCTCACTACTAGTTGGAAAGACAATAGGAAGGTCTTGCCGACTTCCTTCTTTGGTGAGTTTTGTACCAAAATGATTGAGGCCGACTTTTCAACTTCGCTCCTTGAGAAACGCATCAAGGGTATGATTTAATCCTCAATGCAAATGTCCCATTTGGCCCTTATGAACACCTAAAACATAAACTGTCTTGCCTGATTGAGCCCATAGGTGAAAATTGGGTAACATTTATGGTGACCTTTGCTGGATGTTTTCCTGCTAAACATGGGAACCAGTAGCCCAAGCTTGTCCATTGGGCATGGAGTCATTACGAAGCTCAGAAAAATTAAAGCATCAGCTTTGCACATAGCTCAACGTGTCTGTAACTTATAGATCATAACAGTTTGTCTGAAATTCAAGAAACAAGAGAAACTAAAAAGAAAATATTTACTGTGTTGAAACAACACTTAGGAAATGGGAAAAACATTTAAACTAAAGTGCAGAAGCACCTATTGGAAACATAAACCTAACCTAATATGTACAATAGAGGAAATCCACCAGACTCGAAAACAAGGCTTGAGGTGCATCCCATTAACTGAGATAGGAAGCACTTCACCTTCTGTTGTGGCCAGTTGGTATGCATTGTGTTCTTTATAGTCTTTGATAATAAATGGACCTATCCACATGTTGTCAAACTTGGTGTGATGGCCTGGCCTACTTTTCAGAACATCCAATTTGAGAACAATATCACCTTCCTTAAAGATTTTGGATGTAGCTTTCTTTTCAAATGTTCTCTTCATTTGGAGCTGATGATACTCCAAATATTTCATTGCTCTGTCCCTTGATTCTTTGAGCTCCATGAGCTTTGAATATCTCACAGACATAGGGTCCTATTCCTCAAACATCTCCAATTGGTGAACAATGTCTAAAGCTGGAAGCTTCATAGATAGAGGTAATCTGGCCTATTTTCCATAAACTAACATGTATGGTGAATTACCAATAGACCTCTTAGGAGTCACTATGTCTGCCCAAAGTGCATACTTTAATTTAATGTGCTAGGTTATTTGATTATCCTCCATTGTTCTTTTAATAATCCTAATGAGATTCTTATTTGTGCTTTCAGCTAAACCATTACCCTGAGAATAATAATTTGAGGATGTATTCAAATGAATGCCATGTTTAATAGCCCAATCAGTTACTCTTAAACCTACAAATGCAAGAGTATTATCAGATATGATAGATTGAGGAACTCCAAATCTGGTGACTATATCCTCATAAAAGCTCAAAACTGAAGATTCTTTTGCTTCTTTCAAAGCTACTGCTTCTGTCCACCGTGTGACATAATCTATAGCAATAAGCACCCACCTATGACTAGTACTAGATGGGGGATTAATTGGTCCAATAAAGTCAATGCCCCATCTCATAAAGGGTTGTTCCACCTGAATTGGATGTAGAGGCATAGCAAACAGCTTTTCCTTTCCTACAAATAAAGCACATTTGATACACTTCCTTGACCATGCATATGCATCTTTAAATAATTTTGGCTAGTAGTAACCAGCTCTCATGATTTTCCAAGCAGTAGTTCTTGGAGTGAAATGACCTCTTGCAGCTCCATCATGAAACTCATGAAGTATCTTCTCAACCTAATCACTATGAATACATTTTAATAGAACACCATTTAGATCCTTTTTGAAAAGAACATTATCTACCGGCACATATGGTTTAGACTGCAGTCTGAAGTATCTTCATTTAGCTCTATCTAAACCTGGTGGACACTCACCAGTCTATAAAAATGGGTCATGTCTTAAGCCCAATTTGTTGTTATCAGAGGCATATCATCCCGAGAATTATGGGGTTCATTTGCATTAGCAAAAATAGTATCTTCTTCTAAGTCATTTTCACTACTTGACCTTGAAGCAAGTTGTTCACAAAGACCTTTACCTCTAACAAACTTGGTGATCTTGATATCCACGTTGTATTCCATAACCTTAGTGACCCATCTTGCTCTTTTATCATTCAGATCTTTGTTCAACATAAATTCTTTCACACTTGGGTGTGTAATCAGAACATGGATTTTGTTGTTTGAAGCTAGAGGTTTAAACTTCTTGAGGATTTTGATCACAACAAGAACATGCTTCTCAACAAATGTATATTTTTGTTCATAATCAGCAAGTCCCCGACTCAAGAATGCTATTGGCTGCTCAAAGTTATCACTATTTTTCTGAACCAGCATAGCAGAAAGTGAACTAATGTCGCCAAAAGCATACAAGAAGAAGTCCTTGGAGAAATCAGGATTTACTAGTGTCGGAGCTGATGCTAAAGCTTCTTTGATCTCTTCAAAACTACGTTTTTCCTCTATAGTCCAACTAAAAACTGCATTCTTTTTAAGCATGGCGGTCAAGGGATGTAGTAAATTTGCAACATCAAGAATTAATCTTCTCAGAAAGTTGATTCTCCCTAAAAAGATCTGCAATCCTTTCTTGTGATTGGGTAATGGTAGTTCGAGTATAGCTTTGACTCTTTCAGGGTCAATGGTAACTCCATCTTTTGATACTATATGGCCTAACAGTTTACCTTCATGAACTGCAAAAATACTATTTTTCAGATTAAGAGATATTCCATATTCCCTACATTTTTCAAAAACCTGCTTAAGATGGAACAAATGTTCATCTGCAATTTTTGAATATACAGTTATGTCTTCTAAGTAAACCAATAGAAATTTTTGAATTAAACTTTGAAATGCCATATCCATGGCACGTTGAAAGGTGGCACCGACATTTGATAAACCAAAAGGCATTCTCTTGTAGGCCATAGTGCCCCATTTTGTTGTGACTGTTGTTTTATATCAATCCTCCTCTTTGACAAGAATTTGGTTATAACCAGAATACCCATCCAGAAGAGAAAACCTTTCTAACCCAGCAACAACTTGAAGAATTTGTTCCATGGATAGTAAGGGGTAGTGATCCTTCAGGGATGCTCTATTAAGGTCTCTAAAATCTACACATAATCTTATCTCACCGCTCTATTTCCTAACTGGAACAAGGATAGAAACCCAAGATGTGTGGTTAATTGGAAACACAATACCCCCCTCTACCAACTTGGTCAGCTCTTTGATCATCAAAGGTTCAAGCTTGGGGCTCAATGGTCTTTGTTTTTGTCTAACAGGCTTGGCATCAAGTTCTAACTCAATTGTATGTTGTGCAATATGAGGATCAAACCCTCTTAAATCAAAATATTTCCAAGAAAAAACATCATGGTACTCTTGGCATAGAACAATGAAAGCTTTCTTATCTTTAGCTGAACAGATTTTACCCAATTTGAGAAGCTTACCTTTAAAGATCTCAACTTCCTGATAATGATCTTCTTTCACTTGGATGTCGACTTTATTCTTCTTAAGCTGATCATCAAAATTAAATATGGATTCTAAGATAACCAGCCCTTTGGGAAGTTTATTGGTCTTCAATTGTATCACTTGATCATCATACTGCTGTTTGATCTTTTCCAGGTTTACTACAAAAAATTGATCCTCTTGGAGCAGAAAAGTTAAAATCTACTCATCACTTTCAAATACCTGCCAGTCAATGTTGTTATCAGGAATCGATGGCCTGATAACCACCTTGACATACTGCTGTATTTTATCCTTTTTAATATCACCTGGGATATCAAATTGTGCTCCAATTGCTGTGAGTCTAGCAGCATGCTTATTCTAATTTTGTGGAATAGAAATCAGATTGAAGGCATTAAATTCTTCAATTATACTCCATACTTTGTTTCTGTAAGACTTCAAAGCATCATTTTTGGCAACATTGACCCCCCTGACCTAATTAACTATGAATTCACTGTCCCCATAGACTCTCAAACAGTCAATTCCTCATTTCCTTGCCCACTCAAGGCCTTGGATAAGTCCTTCATACTCAGCACTGTTGTTAGAACATGCAAAAGCAAAATGAAAAGTTGAAAAGTACTTATCACCTTGTGGAGAAATCAACATTGCACCTCCACTTGCTCCATTCTTGCTCCTGGAACCATCAAAGAACATCTCCCAAAGTCCACTTTGTTGTTGTAACAATTGATCTGAATCCTTTTCAAGGTTTGGAATCTCTACGTCGGGCTCAAGCATGACATAGTTACCCATACCAGCATCTTGAATGAGATCTTCAGGATTTTCCAACACATTTTCAACTACCCATTCATGCAACAACACATCAGGAACAAATTCTGCTTGAAGTTCTTGAGCGACAGACAACTCACTATCAGTAAAAGCGAAACAATTTGTGTCTGTAGCAATAGGAACCACATTGATAGGACTTGGATTATATGGCTTAATGTGATCTTTAGCCAACCTCTCAGATTTAATGGTAACCTTAGTTCCATATCTTGTTCTAAACAACATATGTGACCAATCGGCTAACACATAACCACCTATCTTGGCCGTAAAGTCTCTTGATAAGCACAAGGAAAAGAAAGGTGGAAGGTCTATGACACATATGTCCTGAGGAACTGAAAAATTTGGACAAGCATGAAGAGTAAGGCTCAAATCTTTAATGATGCCCAATGTATTAACAGAAGAACCATCCAACTAAATCACTCCTTTCTCTAAAGGTTGATACTTTAGTCCAAGCTTGTTAGCAATCTGCTTTGGCATCACAGAGCTACTAGCTCCGCTATCTACCATACAGTTATGAACTAATTTATCACCTATGATTACTGAGACATAAAATGGAGGTGTTTAACTTCTTTTCATGTCTCTTTGCTGGGTTGTTTATCATTCCCCTGAGAATTGTTTGTTAATATAGTTCTAACTTGACCTATTGGAGACTCAAATTCATCAGACATTTTCAAACTTGACAAGGTTGAGTGTAACATATCCTTTTGACCTGGGATAGCTAAGGAGTCCCACATAGACATTGTAACATTCATCTTTTTCATTCTATCAAGAATATTATAGGGTATAGTTGGGTTTACTTTATAATGTACCTTTATGCCAGTGTGATCAGCTTGCAAGTGTGGCTACTCCTTGTCCGGGAGTTGCTGATTTCTTTGCCAAATAGGAGTCACTTGAGATGTAGATGGTTCTGCAGCTGCTACCTTTTCTTTGTCAGCTACTTGATCAAGCTCGAAAGCTCTTTTCTTTGCCCTGGTGTTAGCTGTAACTAGAGAATTATCCACATTCAGTCCATAGAACTCTTCACCTTGCTAGTTAAGTAGGGTAGTATCATTGGTAAGTTGATCCTAGTGTTGTGGAGATGCATCATTAAGTACATGTTGTTGTGAACTTGAGACATTTTGTACCATCAGTGCCTGATTAATGAGTCCATTTGAGAAAGTGGCTTGATTGTGAGGCTGGTTACAAGGGTAGTACCACTCATAATCTGCCCCTAAGTTGTTTTGAATAGGGACCAGGTCATTGACTACACTGACAGATGCTGGAAAATAAGCTTGAAAAGGTCTAGTATTTACACCCTACCTTGGGCCCTGGTAATTGCCTTGATAAGTTTTCCTATTACCTTGGTATTGTTGTTGTTGACCTGCATTCTGCTGTTGATAAGGCCTGTTGTATGATTGTTGTTTTTCCAAGCTTGCGAGCTTATTACCAAAAATCTATAATAGACTTTTGATCTCCTGCAACTCATTTGAAGAACTTGAAATAGTAGCTTCTTGTGTTACAACAGCAGGAACAGGTGGAAAAGGTGCAAAAAGTGGCATCTGCAAGGGGATATTTGCATGAATCTCTAGAAATATAGGCATTGGTGGCCTAGGAGCAAGTTTACTAGCCTGTATTAGGCTATTTTCAGCTTTGATTGCTATTTCAAATGCATCTGGTAGAGAAACACCCCCATTGATTGTATCATAACAGCTATATCAATGTTAAGAGCCCTCAAGAAGTAAAAAAATGCATATTCTGGAGGTGGTCTCACCATTGCAGGGATTCTATCCCAGGTTCTTTGAAATCTAAAATTAAAATCATTCATTTGCTCCTGAGGAGCCCTCTTAAGTGTAGTCAATTATTCCAACAAGGATAAATTGTCAGATCTGTCTTGAAATTGTTTATGCAGCTTGTCTCCAAATTCATCCCAAGTTGCGATTGAGCCGACCACTAAGCCCCTATACCATCGCACATCTCTTCCTTTCAGTGAAGCAGCTAATAATCTCACAACAACATCCTCTTGAGTTATGTGATGGACTCTACATAACGAAGCGACATCTCACATGTGTTCAATCGGGATATTTTGATCTTCCCCACTAAAAATTGGTACACTTTTTAGAACTGCCATTGGCATGTCATTGTGTTGTAATAAATTTAATGGGCTACCTCCATTGAATGGCACAAAAGGCTCATTTCTGGGAGCAGCCATTGGAGGTGGGTTTACTTGCGCTCTAGGTGAATTAGAGAATGGGACAACAATATGAGATCTCAAAGATGGAGGAGTCGACTTGGCTCTTCTAGAATAATAAAATGTTGTTCCTGGCCTTTCTGCTACTCTGCCTTATATTCTTGGTGGTGACAGCTACAAATACTCAAAAGGAACTAAGTTGCTCCTTGTCTGAACTCTTCTCATAAACTATAGAAGGCACCAATTCTAAAGTTCCTTCTCTCTACGGAGTCACCAAGTATGCAAAATGACTTCTGTAAAGTCCTAAACTTCACTGGTTGCATACCAAACCAGCAATATCACGTGGAAATAGTCCCACCGGACGTGCCAGAAATTGTTGTCACCTAGAAATTGCACCCTATGTAGAGTTATGAAAACTGAGCTTTCTAGAGAAACATTGGATCATTTCAAGGCTGTGGGTCACCTAGAGTTCAAATGAACCTCTGGAGAAGGCTGGCTTCCTTTGTGCTATCACCTAAAATACTAATCTTTATGAGGTAAATGGAGAAGGAATACATGAAAATTGAAACTTAAACCTACGGTGATACACCAAATTGACAGAAATCATGGAATGAGAACAAGATGAACATACACTGAGAAAATATTGAGAGGTCTTTCATTTATTCAACATAACTTTATGAACTTATGCATCATTCTTGAAGAGGTTTAATCTGCACATGTATATTTTAAGAAGGAAAGATGGATTTCATGACTTCAAAGTTCAAATGCAGACTTAGAAAACACAGTTCAAAAACTTACATAACCTGAAAAGAAATGAAAACAATATGAAACACCAACACTGGTTTCCAAGGTAATCTTTGTATGCTATATTCTAGATTCCAGTTGAGTTACAAAATATACATCAGCTGAGAAAGGATTTTAGAAAAATCACTAACTCTCTGGAATGCATAATCTGAACTCCTTTACCAAGAGGCAAAAATGCCATAAATACAAAAGATATCGGCCCCTAGGGCTTAGAAAAAATATCTGACTTCAGGGGAAAACTCCCCTTAGATCTTTTTGATGAAATTAATGTTGCATCCCTGTGGCCATGTCGGTGTGGAGTCACTCTAGGAAAGGCCTCCTTGATATTTTGCAACTACCGCATTCACTTTTGGTCTTCGTGTCCCTCGTCTTCAAAACTCCTTGCTGAGCTACTTTGAATGCTTCAGAGCTCAGGGAAGATCCACGTCATGTTCCCCCTAATGATCTTCTTGGCACCAGTCAAGCTGCCAACAATCTGCCTATAGCTCCCCTAGATTGGTCAAACAAATGCCACACAAGCTACTTCGGGCAGTCAAAAGCTCCTCATCAGAACTACATCTCGGTGAGACACTAGAAGTGTCTCACCAATGTGATTATGTCCCTCTACAACTATCAGCATAACCCATGCCGATTGGCAAGACCACATAGCGAGTTACAAAAGTCATATCGATATCACAGAATAGCATCAGCAAAATAATCATTTTCGGCTAGACAACATGGCGAGCCCTCAGGATTCATATCGATGTTCGCCATCTCATTGCCTAGCCATCCACATTTGGCAAGAGCTCCTTCAGTCAGCAGGATATCATACCGATCTTCGTGAGTTATATCGCTGCACAAGATGTCACTGAGACCTTCATCCTGTCGGGAAGACATCATACCGAGTGTGAGACTTCCTCTCGGAGTCTCCCCGAGATTAACATTATGAATCATATCGGCAAGAGCTTATTGATGTCACCACGAATGCATTCCGCTCTACTCGAGCTCTACATTTCTTTCGATGAGACATTGGTAAGTCAGGAAGACCTCTTGGTGAGCCTTTAGGGGTCATACAATTGAACTCCTCCATCGGCGAGACACCCACATGTCGGTGAGACCTCTTCCTGAAGGAAAAAAACTACACCGAGACTCCTCATTCTTCGGCAGGACCTCATGCTTTCACCAAGACATCTTGGTGAGCCCAAAAAACCCTTCGGCTAGAGCTTCATTCCTTTGGCCAGTTCATTTCATTTCAGTAAGACCCTCCTCTATTGGGGTGGCCTCTCACCAAAGCCATCATCTCTCGGTGAGAACTCCTATCGAGCTCCCTTTGCCTCAGTCGGGGAGACTTTATTTGGTTGGTGAGACCACCAACTCATACCGAAGGCACCAATATTTCCTATCAAGGAGACATCATACCAGCCATCAGGATGTTATGGCAAAGTCCC
Organism: Sequoia sempervirens; assembly: GCA_007258455.2. NCBI lineage: Eukaryota > Viridiplantae > Streptophyta > Pinopsida > Cupressales > Cupressaceae > Sequoia > Sequoia sempervirens. The sequence continues at coordinate 509,429,761 of VDFB02105785.1, forward strand.
TCCTTTCCCCTATTGACATCTCTCTTCACCGAGACCCTCGTTAGTCGCTAGGACCTTTCTCGGAGCTCCTTTTTCTACAGTGGGAACTTTGTTGTCGATGAGACCCCATGCCGAGCTCCCTTTCTTTTCCTTTCAGAGTTCACTTCACTTTGGTAAGACATCGCTTGGTCGGTGAGACCTCTTACTGAGCTTCTACCTTCGGTGAGACCTTCGACCTTCGGTGAGGAATCTTGACAAAGCCATCTTATTTCGGTGGGAACCTATCTTCTTGTTCACAATGGTCAGAGAGACACATTGGGTCAAGGAGACTTTTCCCCGACCTCAAAATATTATACCAAAGGCAACCCCCTGTCGGCAGGACCTTCGTCGTTTTGCCAGACATCACGCTGAACACAAGCCACCTCCACTGAGCTCAAACATCCTCTTCAGTGAGACACTAGCAAGTCGAGAAGACCTCATGTCGAAATCATTCTGCTTCTAGCGAGAGCTCATGAGTCAGCAAGACTTTACCTGGTCAGCTAGACCTTTCTCCGAGCTCTCATCTTGTCGCCAAGACCAATATTTATCGGCGAGACATCTCCCCGGTGCTAGCAATTTCAGCGAGACCTCCATTAGTCACCGGGACTTCATAGTGAACTTCTCCATTCTGCCCGAGCTCACCTCAGTTTGGGGAGACCCCTTCTTGGTCAGCGAGACCTTTGTCAAACTCCTCTCCTGTCGCCAAGACCCATGCTTGTTGGTAGGACATCTCCCCAAAGGAAAACAATTCCCCCCAACGTCGGCCTTGTGAACAACTTTCATCATGACTCCCACTGATCGAGAAGACTTCATAGCGAGCGGCAAGAGCTCATGGCAAAAGCACCCTTCGTTGGCGAGACATCTTGGCGACCCCAAAAACCTTCGGCCAGACTGCGATTAATCGGAGAGACCTCTCAGTGAGGTAACAAAATTTTGGCGGGCTCAGACCATTTCAGGGAGACTTGTGCTTGGTCGCCAAGACATCACCCTGAGCTTAACATTACGCCAAAAATTGTATTCTTTCGGTGAGACTTCGTTTATTCGGTAGGACCTCACTAATAGTTAGCAAGACAACAGGAAGGTCTTGCCAACTTCCTTCTCTGGTGAGTTTTGTGTCAAAATGATTAAGGCTGACTTTTCAAATGAGCTCCTTGAGAAAAGCATCAAGGGTATGATTTAATCCTCAATGAAAATGTCCCATTTGGCCCTTATGAACACCTGAAACATAAACTATCTTGCCTGATTGAGCCCATAGGTGAAAATTGGGTAACAAATTTATTAACATTAAATTTTCTTGAGGAGATATATAAACCCCTAGCATTCCATGACATGATAGAAAAATTCATTGAATTTGAGGTAGGGAGTGTTGGAAAATGGTTAATGCTCCCCTCGAGATTCATGACATGGACTAACCACCTCCTGTGGATCCGTTAACTCTAGTGATTGTATTGGGAATTAGGAGGTTGATCTTTTGGTGCAATAAAAACTATGGGGCCAACAATTGGTATCAGAGCCAAAGGTGCCAAGTTTGAATCCCCTCGGCTTTTGCTAAGGAGGAGATTGTTGGAAAATGGTCAACGCTCCCCTCGGGATTCATGACATGGACTAACTACCTCCCATGGATCCATTAACTTTGGCAATTGTATCAAGCATTAAGAGGTTGATCTTTGGTGCAACAACAATCGTGGGGCCAACAAGGAGTCCATATCCTCTAAGTCTATAACTTTGAACTAATTCTCGCATAAGCAATCATTTTGTTGGAATAGAATTAATGCCCTGGAGAGGTCCTCACTAGAGGATCTAGACCTCTTTCTGAGAGGTCTTGGAGAGGGATATTTGGCTCTAGAAGTAGTAGGTTGATTCCCATGGTTTTGGTCACTCAACTACAAATTTGAGATTTCCTTTCTTTTTTTAATCATCCTCCATCCTTCCTCAAGGATGGTCTCCTTGTAATATGAAGGTTTATCTAAAGGATAACTTGGAACCAAAGAATAAGGATTATGCAAAATATTTACCACAAGAGAAGGATGACAATCTAAAGCAATGATGGAGGGCATTGATTGAGAGGGGGAAGGGGTTGGTGATGGTTGAATGGAGGGTGGAGGAGGGGGAACATTTACATGAGGGGAGACTTCACCAAAGTGGTGAACTTGAGCTATGAGAGGAGAAAAAACTGATGAAATGGTTAGTGAAGAAGGGGAGAAATTAGTTTTGGGTTAATAAATAGGGAAATCTCTAATTAAATGCCCTTCTTTGTGGTAGTAAAAATAAGCGTTAGGTTTTTTGAGGTAAGAAATGGGTTGAGAAAAGACAAATCTTGGACCAATAAGTTACAAGGTGTCAAGCAAATTTTGGCTTAAGTCAACTTCAATGTAGGCCCTAGGGTGAACACAGAGACTTGAGTACTTATCAGTAATATTTTTTTACCATAAAACTCTACCTAATTGGGCTGCTATGTCTTAGAGGAATGGATGAAAATACAAATTAAGAGAGGAATTCTACCCATTGGGTATTGAGACTTGGAGGCTCTTTTAGGGTGGAAGTAAAAATCCCATGCCTATAGATAAAAAATTTGTCCACATATTGTCCAAGAACCATAATGCAGAGTAGCATGTGCATGTCCAACTGAGAAATTTTTTTATAAAATGTAACCCTTTCCTATCCCTTTGATAGATTCACCCCTCGCTCTTTATATTTATCGAAACACAAGATTTGAGGTCATCCACTGAGGTAATGAAATCCCTAGGTAGGCCCCTTAAAAAAGGAAATGATATTACTTAATTTTTTATCCTTAGGATCGCCCTAAGATGCAAGAGGAGAGCATACATAAGTAGATCTTAGGGATTAAAAGACAATGGTTTATTTTAGATCCAATCTAAATGTGAGATTAATTTTAAGCCCACTTTCAAATGTGAGCCCAAAACACACCAAATAGGATAGTCTAAGGAAAACAATGATTTTCTAATGGATCAAAAACAATATGAGCACTTGAAATATAAAAATAGAGGGTAACTTAGAAAAAATGTACCTGATTTATAATGCCAAATCTAAAAACCCTTGATCCAACACAAAGAGGTGCAAGATAGATTTTTTTAACTCTTAAATTTTCAATCTCTACACAAAGACCAAAAATAAGCCTAGAAAAGAAAAACAATATCACTTATTTTTTATCTTCAAAATCACTTGAAGGTGCAAGACAATATCATATGTAAGATCTTGGAGATTAAAATACAATATAACTCATTTTAGATCCCAAGTCAAAATGTGGATGGTAAATTTTAAGCTTAATTTCAAATGTGTGAAAAGATGTCAAATAGAATAGTCTAAAGGAAAAATTGATAGCACCAATAGATTCTTAATGATTTTATAAATGATAATATAAATATTTAAAAGATCAAAGATGAATCTTATGATACAACAAAATAGATTTAAAGAAAATTTATGTTTATCACAATATTGCAATTTATTTTTTTATATATAGTCAACTAAATTTGATTATTTTGCAAATTTTTGTACACCCCTGCTAAAATTATGAGATATTTTCAAAAGTACAAAAAAATATCTAAAAAAATTCCTTAATTTGTGCCCTAAAAATCATATTTATGAAAAAAACCTAGTTGACATAGATATGATAATTACATCACCTTTTTACCTTAAAAAATTAAAATGCAAAGAACAAATTCTTATTTAATTTATGATAGTTTTCCAAAAATATAAATTAATTTGAAAATTCACTCATTTGCGATGCAAAAACCATATTAATTAAAAACCCTAAAACAATAATAAATTACCAACTATTGATGATCTAAGTCTGATATTTTTATTATAGCCTCCTGAGATGATACCCAACCTTCAACCAAAAATTTGTAGAACAATTCTAAATTGTTTGAAAGATACGATGAAATATTTAAAAACTAGGGTTTTTCTTTCATCCTGCAAAAGTTAACTCCAAATATTTTTGCATTAAAGAACTAAAAACTAGCAAGATGGGGTTAGCAAAACCTTCAAAAATAAATATCAAATAGGGATGTCAATACCATTGAATGTGCCAAAATATGGATGATGAAAATGTGAACTATGTAAAATAGTAACAATGTAATGAAAGTATCAAATTCACACTAAACAATCACTTAATAAAGTTCAAGATCTATGCACAAAATAAAATAATAAATAATTATACCATAGAAAATACCTTGATTTGCTCTATTATTTCTTTGATAGTATCTTGAACATTTGATATGTGGGTTGCTCATCAAAATCTCATAATCATGAATGCACAATGATAGTATGATGATAATATTTGCTCAAAGACAATAGATGAATGATACTCTTGCTTGATAATGATAATACTTGCTCAAGACTTTGCTAGGGGATAATGTACAAATGAAAGGTTCTATTTATATGTTTCACTTGATATTTGATCAATGGTGGAGATTAATTAGAAAGATCAATGGATAAGAAAATTTAAGATAGGGTAGAAGCTAAATTTTGAATTTATGAGGTGGGATAGTTGAAGTAATTAAATGAATTTACTTAACTCATAAGATATAGTTGGATAAATAGATAGAATATTAATTTTATTTATTTATTTTGGAGGGGAAAATAATTTAAATTTAAACAAATTATTTTAATTTATTTAATTATTGAGAGAAATTTAATTATAGTGGACCAAAGATAGTTTGATTTTGATTTTAAGAAATATTGGACAAAAAATGATAAGTGATGAATTAATTAAATAATTAAAAACTATTTAATTAATATAGATAGAAGAATTGATAACATGATGATAACATGACAAGATAGAAATCCATTAGTCATTTTTAGTTGTCTATAGATGAATATAGATTTATTTTCTTTTTAGGTGTTGGATTTTTTCTAGGAAAATGTTTCTCCATTTAAATTATGGTGTTATTTTTTTATCATATGTTTGTTAATTTCTAATTTATAATCTAAAATTCCTCACATTAATCTAATGGACTAATCACATCACATTTTAATTAGTATTTCAAACTTGCATACTAAGTGTCTACATTTTATTATAGTAGTCTACCTATTTTTTAGCACCCTTCTTTATAAGAAATTTATGGCCTTTCCTACCTTGGTGGGATTAAAGTTCTCATAGAATTTTTTTTTATGTATAGATTTCAAAAGTATCAATGGTGGGGCTAAAAAATCCATCTTTAGGGAGCATTGAATACCCCCCACTTCTTTCTCACCTCTAATAACCTTCATTCTTTGGCCCAAACCATATTAATAAATGTCATTTTGTGGAACTCAAAACCAATGAATAGGAGGAATGAAAGGAAAACTAGTATTTAATCATCCACTACTTCCTCTAGACTCATTCTATAATTTTTCTAGATATAGTGTGTCCTTAAGGCTTTTGTGTGCAGGAATTTATGGTGAACTCCTCAAACACCCTAGGATCAACTACAATACAAAATAACTTCCACAAGAGAGAAATAACAAAAATAGTATTCTATCATTAAGATGCAAGAATGACAAATTGAATATGGCAAAGTACATATGAAGCCTTGATTATATAAGCAAGGTTGAGATGTAGTATGTAATATGATATTGACATGTGTCATAATCTTATGACATGTGACAACTAATTAACTACTTAGGAAATGATGCTAGATAAGATAAGACTTCTAGAAAAGACAACACATCCTTCTAGAAGGAATCTTATATCCTAAGTAAACATGTGAATCTACCACATAGTAAATGATACCTAGGAATATAATTAAATGCCTAAGTAAACTTATGTAAGTGTACAATTAAATAATAATTACACCAACACCCCCATAAGTGCAATTTAGGGAGTGTAGTTATTATGCAAATGATGCAAGGATGCAATGATGGGTCCCAATTACAAGGCCATGTTAGGTACCCATGTACAAATGTAAATGAAATCTCTCACAACCGGAGAAACAAGAAAGTGGAGATTATTGAAGTATATGTTTTTTCAAATTATTTTGAACACCAAATGCGATAGGATATCTACCCACTTATTAAAAATATTATCTTTCAATCTAACATAACCATTTTTGGGTTGGAGTACATTTTGATCATTGATTTTTCTACTGCTATAGTGTTACAAATTAAGGTTCCACCTTGTTGAACTATTATAGTGAATATTTTGGGCATTTAGAAGGAGGTTGGTCATTAGGTGGTCTCCATAAGAGAAAGAGTTTCTAGTGTGTTGTAAGGTAACCAAAAATTCTAGTCCAATTCATTTGATGAAATAAAAGCCAATGAAATAAAAGGTTATTAATATTGTAAGTGGTTTTTGTAGTATCTCCATGATGGTTTCTTAGTCACAATTAGGGATTGATCTTTGTCACATTTGTTGGCACAAATGCAATGTTGAGTTAGATGAATGTGACAACCTTTTGAAAACATCACAAGCTTTGTGATGATCTTCATCTTGTTAAGTATGGGTTTATGTAGTTTTTATGGATTAATAAATATTCTATTACAAATTTCATAATTTTTTTGCATGCAAATACATAGCTCATTATTCTTTTGGTTAAATACTTTTTTTCTTCTCCTAGTGAACTGTAACTTTCTTACTGAATGAAGTAGGCACATACATGAAACCATTTTACCAATTTCAGAATAAAATTAATAGAAACATTAATAAATTATTCAGTAATGAATTAGTATTTCCTATGAATTCATGATCCTATATTATAACCCACGAATCAACCATGAGAGAAAATTGAATGGATTTATTTCATGTGGATTATGTTTGCACAGTTGAATTATCTAGATAGAGGTCATTGCAACTAGTCTTTCTTGATCTAGTGATAATATTTAGGGTCAAGAATGGAATTGGGTTTGGTTGTAGTTATTTTCATTTATCTATTTTTTTTATTCAATACCTATTCATATGTATCTCTAGGAACACCCTCCTAAGTCTAAGATGAACTTAAAGTGTGGGAGAGAAAACCTAGTTTTGTAGAGTTGACCTTCACCCTTCATGTTTTAATGATGAACTTATCTCAATTGCATTATGACAACCTTGGCCTTGTGAGTGATACTTCATTCTAGGAGTGAAGAAAAGGTTTTGGGACCCAACCATGTCTACTTTGACCAAAATGAAGGTGGAAAATAGACTAAGGGAATTGAATGATACTTATGATGTTCACCCTAACTCCTACAAGGTTACACTAAAAACCAAAGTAGAAAGTGAGGTGAGAAATGAAATGAACATGAATAAAAACCAAAATTATCATTTAAATTACTTTTATTGAGCATCTAAAGAATCAAAAAATAATTAGAATCTAAGAATTTGATTGCCACTATAGTTTGATGACGGGTTTAAAAGTGATGGTTAACAATATTCATCCTATGGATTAATAATAATTTAGTTATATTTGAAATACTTATTCATAAATGATGGTTTGTCATGTTTAGCTTGGAATCAAATATATTATCAATGTTAGTCAATGGAAAGTCATTTTCAGATGATACCTTTATAAGATCTCTAAAATAATCTAAATGTGAATCTAACCATCTAGTTTGGAAATTAGTATGTAATAATAGAAATTCATGGGATTAGTCAGTAGGCCTAATATAGCCTTACTTTAAGTGAATTTTTAATTTTATCTGTATAAAAACTAATTTATGATTCATTTTTAGACCTTTTATTTAATGTTCTTAGTTTTAAAATTGTGAATAATATTATACATCACAATATCAATTGAGATTCTAGACATATATTTATAAGACCATGAAAATGTATTGCCATAATCATGGAATGATATAAAATAATTGTGTCATTCATAGTCATTTAAACACTCACGAATGCAAATATTTAATATTCATCTATTTCATTCATTGTGACATATAAAGTGCCACAACCAACAAGGTGCTCTAATCCTCTATGAATAGTTTGGTAAATAATTAGGTGTTTAGAAAGCATCATCTATTGAGGGAGAGTTTTCCTCAAACTAGGAAGAAGCATCAAGATTATATTAAAAAAATTATATTATGATGGAACTCAAGAAAGTCCTCATAATCCCCCATAAAAATAATAACTAACTCATCAATAAAAAGGTAATCACAATGTGGATCAAAATCAATAGATAAAAGATCAATTGATATATAATGATCTATCTCAAAAACGAATAAAAAATAATTGTACACGTTGATTGAGATTTATTTTTCTTTTATATTTTTATCTATTACCACGTGCACGTTACATTGTGTTTGTGGAGAAATAGGTGTTAAAGTACCTTTTTTATTTGACCCCAATCATTTACATGTATAACCAAAATTATGAAGATAAAAAATCCTTTACCATATTGATCATGTAACATGAAGGGTAAAATAGTAACTTTAGAAGCATAAGATGGAGATCTATCAAGAGAAACATTCCTCTTATGAGGAAGATCATTTTCCAAATCATCCAATAGAGGAAAAAGTGGACAACCATAAGCTATTGGATCTATAGATTATGGGGGAATCTTACAATCTTTATCATGTATGTAAAATTAAGGTAACCCCAATCATCCTTAGGATCAACATTAGGTGTAGGTGAAGAATGAATTTTCAAAGTAAGTGATAATGGTGTAACTAAATAATTATGAAAATATATTTTATTTTTAAATAACTAGAAAAAATGATTAGGAATATTATTTACATGAACTAAAATTATCTTATTCTTATGATTAAAATTTAATAGATAATGAAAGTTGGAAGGAACCACACCCATGGCATGGATCTATGGAAAACCTAATAGAAATTGTCAACTGAGGATAGTAGTATGGGCCAATTACGCTTGATCCATGAAAAATCGAAGCATAACATAGCCACTAATACTCAATCTTAAACAAGATCATTCAAATGAAAGATAAACTAAACATATATTGAAATGAAGCATTCTAAACTGTGAAAGCATTTAAATGTCTACTCTAACCCATTTGAAACCAATCCCATTTTGGAATTGGTGTGGTGTTGATGTGGAACAATGACCCTTTCCCAATCTCATGACTAGTGAACCTGTTACAATTGATTCTATTGAAGAGAATCAATGAAACCATTGTGATATGTGGATGAAAACATGATTTATGCTAAATTGAACATGATGCAAGCTAAATTAATATGATTTTATGCTAAATATGATCTAAATATGCAATTGCTAAGCTAATATAAATGAGATTTAAACAAAAAAAGATTCAAACCCTAATCTATAAACAAGCTAAATGGATGCATGAAAGCCATTAATGAAAGCTTAAAGCTAATATGCAACTAAAAATAAACTAAAATATGCTAAATGTGAATAAAGATGAGTGTGAGTGTGAGTGATTCTAACATATAAGTTTGCAAATTGAAAGATGGATCCATTTGTCTCCAAGTAGTGCTTTATTTATAGAAAAGCAAATGAGAAATGAAGGGTTGAGATCAAAAAGGTTAATCAATGGTCAAGGATGGAAGAAATTGGAGGCATGGATCATGGATTCTCATCAACGGGTGAGAATGCAAGATGAGATATAATAAAAGATTCTCATTCCTTCCAAACAAACACACTTTTGACCTGTTTAAGAGGTCAAAGGTTAACTTGCTCAAGAGGTTTCAAGTTTAACTTGCTCAAGAAGCCAAGTGAGAATATTCCCTTTTTCAAATGATTGGAGGAGAGAGAATTTTATTTGGGATATTCTCATGGGCGAGGAACAAGGATATTTTTCAAATTAAAACAAAATTTAATTACGCAAAAAAAAAAAGGAAGGAATATTTCATTAGAATATTCCCCTTTTGGAGGAAAATTGGATTAATTAGATAATTGTTAATTAAACAATGTTAATCATACAATTAAGGTATTTTAGAAGAATTTAAAGTGATATTCATTAAATTGAATGATTTAATGAATGGGGAAATGTGAAATAACTTAAATTTATTTAATTAAATAAGAGGACTTAGGGAATTAAATTAAATACTTTGATTTATTTAATTTAATAAGATGAAATGTTAGCATGAAAGGGGGTGAATTAACCTGATTTGATGAATTAGGTTAATAGACGAAAATGATGTAATTAATTAAATAACTAGGCCAATTTAATTAATTAAGCAAAAAGAGGATGGGTTTCAAGAGGAAATGATGTTAGTGTACCCGATTTGAGTGTATGATATCATTCAGGACATTTTTCAGTGTCTACATTTTTCCCATCTTTGAAACGAGGTACCTGTTGCCTCAGTTCAAAGACTGATGCTCCTTGGATTAAAAATTATTGCCCAGATCAAAAAATAATTTTTATTTTATTTTTAGATGCCCCACTGCTGAAGGATAAAGTTGATTCCCTGTCCTCTTGAGAAATTAGGCAAAAATTTTGAATTTTGGGTTGATTTCTTAATAAAGATGAAAAGCTGCCCTAGGGGTCCAGAAAGGCTTCGGGATGCAAGAAAGATGCAAAAAATGCAAAAAACAATGAAAAATAAGGTTTCGATTGGAAAATTTGGTGAAAATGATGATAAACCCTAGCTTGAAGGCTAAATTAGGGCAAAAAACCCTAATTTTCTAGCATAATAAGCTAAGAAGGGTCACTTTCAATTAATTTGTGCATTCACACCTTATAGAATTCTTGTTGTTTTGAGCTCTGACCCTCTGATGAAATGGCGCAACGAGAGCTCCCTCGACACATTTCCAACTGGGTTCGAGAGTACCAGCAACTTCCAAGTGTAGGACCATCAGTATGTAACTTGAAACTGGATTTGAAATTTGACTTTTTGATGCATTTATTGCCTTTTGAATTTGAAACTTTGGTGACATCGCTATGTAGTGATGCTAAAATGAATTTTAGCGATGCATATGTGTATTGTGATGTCATTTGCAATTTAGAATTAGGGTTTCCAATTTTAAATTACGACACATGTTTATAGCAACACACTTCCTGATTTAAAAATTAGGGTTAGGGTTTCCAAAGTTTAAATCGTGACACATATGTGTTTGGTGATGTGATTTGTGATTTGCAATTTGAATTCCTTTAGGCGTCACAATTTGGAATTTGAAATATAGTGACACTTGTAAATAGTGATGCTATTGTCATTTTGGAGCTAAAAAATCCAAATTGAGTCAATGTTTTTTTGGATTTTGACGTCGTGCACTTCATGAGTGCAGGAGGTCATTCCACCCTTGTTGTCTCATGAGCACCGACCCAAAGTATTGGAGAGACTTGGTGATTTATCCGAGTTGTGCCAGGAGCACCTGGGGTAGATCAACTTATAGTACATTGCATATATGCCAGTCGTCCAGAGACATCTGGATATGATGATGGTGTTGTGCAAGAGATGACACAATGAGACTTCATCTTTCCACCTTCTGATAGGCGAGGTGGCAATGACCTTAGAGGATGTATGGTGGATTATGCATTTACTAATACATTTCAAGCATGTGATTTATGATGTCGATGTCAGATATGATGCTTGCCATGAGGTGATGGAGATTGAGGACCTTGTTCTAATCACTTCGCAGATAGACCTCGAGATGTATAGAGGTCGAGTGCCCACATTTTGATTGATCATTGTAGCTATTATCTTTGGCTTGGTTGCTCCAAATCGAAGGAGTAGAGGATTCAACCCAGGATTGGGCTTGGCATGGCATAGGATGCTCTATAGGACATTATTTTTATGGGGCCAGTGATGATGGCCTTGTTGTATCATGATATGCACGAGTTTGTCTACTACAACGACATAGCTATTGACACAGGGGTTACCTTGCTCATACTTGGGCTTGGGATCATATTTAAGTGCTTTGACCGATTGTGTAGATGGCTGATGTTGAGCCAGATGACCTTGTGGTTTTCCGATATAGGGGAACCATCACTCTCTAGCATATAGGGTAGCTTGGGCTTCTGTACTGGCGTTGGGTATTGGATGATATGACAGTTTTCAGATGGAGACCCTAGCTACAAATTCCAACGTGGTACGATGATACCCAATAGCTCTACTTTGCTGGATAGAGTTGGTATATGCAGGGTGGGGAGCACACAATCATAGAGCGGTATCTGCTAGATAGGGTGGCACGACAATTTGGTGAGTAGCAGGATAGGCTAGATCATGCCTACAAAGCTATATTTACGAGATCATCTTGAGTGGTTCCCACATGGGGACCTACTATCCTAGCTTTGGATTTGGTTGAGGGTGAAGCCATAATTGTGGTTTACAATTTGATGGAGGAAGAAAAACTGAGAAAAAATGATCCCATGGCAAAAAAAATGGTTTTAGGGGTTCGAATGAACCTATAAGTTTGATTGAACCAAAGATGGGTTTGAATGAACTAGGGTTCAAGCAAACCAATTTAATTATTGGGACCGCATTTCCTGCCTAAAAAAAAAAGAGGAAAATTCATATTAATAGTTCTAGCGAACCCCCTTTTTGCCTGATTTTTGACCTTGTTCACAAAAAAAGCCTAATTTTTTACGCTTCGAAGCTTAGGTTGAGGATGAAAATGGAGGAATCTTTACAAACCCAACTAGAATCAGGTAGTCCTCATAACGAGCTATCCAATGAAAATAATTTTAATATGTTTTGGTTTTATTATGTATTTGATTTTTAGTTTTATTAAACATAGGTTTTTCATTGAAAATGAAGGTCTCTATTCTATACATATGGAAAAATAGTAGATTATCAAAAAAAAATTGAAAATATGAGTGCACTAGATATTGAAGTCCTTGATCCAACAAAAAAAATAAAATTGAATTTTGATATATACAAAAATAGTTACGTGTTATACGGTCGCGCTATGTCTGAATTGTAATTGGTTTGACTTCAAAACTTGATTAAAGAAAAAATATTCAATAAAAAACTATCTAACCAAGTGGAAGCACTAGATATCAGAATTACAAATCTAAATTCGAAAGAATTAGAATTTTATCCTTTATGGAAAAAAAGTTATGCGTTATACAGTGTACATAACTTTTTAAAAATGTTGTTTTATGAACAAAACCAGTTTTCGTGGGAGATGGAAAAAGAAGTGCAATCTGATTCCAAAAAAATTGAAAAATTAGAATCTAAAAAAAAAAGTGACAAGACTCTATTTTGCATCATCTTCAAATTCCTCACGATTTAGCTGCTATAGGTGCCCGAATGTGAAGATTTAGTTAAAAATAATATTTCCAGTGTCTAGTTTGACCAAAAATTGTAAACCACTATTGTGGGATCACCCTTGAGTGTTTTTGATAGTTGGTGGCACAACCACGGGCTTACGCTCAGGGTTAGGCGTATGCGCATACAACACCTTCATATGATGCATGGTTTACACCCCCTCACCAGTTGACAGATCCAGTGAGTGCTCCTACATGAGGGAGACTGAGAGGGAGGGGAGTAGGCAGGGGTAGAGGCAGGGGACAGGATGGCTAGGATGGCCAAGATGGGAAGATTCTAGGGGTTCCACCAGTGGGAAAACAACTTCCTATTTAGCAGCAGCCAGTGCAATAGTAGCCCATGCAACAACAACTAGTTCGGCCACCACCACCGGATCCCCAAGACATACACATTCAACAGCTACAGCAATAGGTGCAGGTTCTCACGAGTGAGCAGGATTAGGCCCACCAACAAATTTTGGTGATCACTGCTAAGTAGGACCAGGCCAGACAACAGGTTGTAGCTATTACAACAAAGAGAGATCAGGCACGATAGTAGGTACAGGCTGCGACTACCTAGAGAGATTAGGAGATCGGTCACCACTAGCAATTGGAGGTGATGACCACGGTTACACATGGCATGACAGTATTCACTAGGCTATACAAAGAGGCAGTGACTGAGGCAGCCTATTACAGGATGCACTATCACCGGGATGTTCCAATGCCAATTAGACAACCTAACTACTCACAAAGGAGTGATGCACAACCCAGGGCTGAGGATCAGCCAAAGAGACATGCCGGAGAGGGGAGCAACCATCAAGGCTAGCTCAATTTGTATAGACACTTTTTTATTTTGTTGCTTGATTCTTTGATATAGATATACATTCATGGACTCCTTTTTATAGCCTCGTGGATATTGTATTTATGATCAATATACATACACTGATGTAGATATTGTACCATGACATTCATTTTTTTGATATATATGATACAGATACAGATTTGATACGATGTGTTCATCTTACTTCATGCTTATGATTGTATGGATGCATATGATGTGAGATGCTTATATGTTATCATGTATGAATGCACTTTGCTTATGCGATATGCAATGATACATGAGATATAATGATATGGATGGATGCAATATTATATTCCTTTTCAGTATCTTTTTCATGACATGTTATGGGATGCATGATATGATATGCAAATGTTATGCTATGATTATGTATGAAAATGTTATGGATGCATGTCTTTTTAGGTATTTTCTATGCAGTTTTATGAGATGATCATGTATGTATATGTATGTATAGATGGATCATGCAACTGTTTATGCTTATGATATGATAATGCAATGTATGTTTATGATATGTGATGCAACGATTTAAGATGTTTAGAATAACAAATATGTATTATTCATCACAACTCAAATTATAATAATGATGCAGTATGTATGATGTGATATGCAATGAAAATGATGATGTTTTGTGGATGTAGGATGGATGCATTGATGATATTTTTGGTTGACTATCATGATACCAGGTTAGTGCAGAGAGAAGATAGAAGAAACAAGATGATTTGACCATTGATTTTGATGATTGCTTTAAAATATCCAACAAATCTATGATCCACTGAGAATTTATTAGAGATGGTGATGAGAAATGCATGATGATGATGAATGCAGGATGATGATTTGCTCATATATTGGGATTGGGATTTTTCATCATTCCTAATATAACACATAGACACGATGCATCAAGGTATTGATAACCAAGATGACATTGTATCTAGTGTAATGGAATTTGACTCTAAAAACAAATATGACAATTCTTGTTCACATCTTGACATACAGAAACCTCGTTGGAATGTAAGTTAGAAGCTTACACACATTGGACCAAAGCATACACAATAGTCAACAATGTACTCCAAGAAACCTTCCTACACACAACTAAGCAAGTATGTGCCAAGATTATTTTTCAAGGGTACCCACAAGCACAACAAATGAAAGATAATGATCGATGCCCCATTCCTTTCTCTATAAATCATTTTGATAGACATCATCGAAAGGTCCTCAAAATGGGTTGTTAAGATAAATCATAAGAAAAGATCAAATACAAACAATCAGTTTTATCTATATCTCTTGCCAATTTAATTTTAGCTAAGGTGATTTCTAATGATGGTGTCCATCGCGGGAAGGATAAATCCTAAGACATGTTTATCAGATGGTTTTGATGTAGGATGATGATGCTAATGATGAGTCGTTGATATAAAATTTACTAACACATTTACCTATGATTTAGACTTTATATTTTGACACTTAAGTTCTCACTTTACAACTTGCTAAACTTGTTTTCTATTTATTTTCCAAAGGTTGAAGGCGACAATCGACTTATTATGGGTGGAGGTTTATTGCAGATGAAAGCGAAATGGGATGGATGGTTTTGGATTTTTTTGGAATATTTCAATGTTTTTGGTATTTTGAAAATGTTTTGATGTTGTTTTGGTCTTTTTGAAAGTTTATGTGACTGTTTATGTTTTTCGGTTATTTGAGGCTGTTTAGGGTTTTTCAAGGATATTTGATGTTCTTTAGGTCTTTTGAATGTTTTGTGAGTGTTTTTCTATTTTATAAGTTTTCAAATGTTTTGGGGATTTTCTATTGTCTGAATGTTTTTGGGATTTTATGATATTTGGATGTTTAAGGATTTTTCGAGAGTTTTGAACAAGAACCTAACCTAAAAGACCTATCCTAGGGGCCTTGGGGGTTGATCAAAGATTATCCTTGCTTATGTTATACATGCAAAGACCGTGTAGTTCAACTTACTCGACTTATTGACGATGAAGGTATGAACAATTGATGGAAATGTCAGTTTATTATGACAGACTCCTAAAGGACTAACCTAGGGTGTCTTACGAGCACATCAATAATGGTCTTGCCTATGTTCAAGCTTAGAGACCCATAGTTCGACATGGTTTTGTTTCTAGATTTTTGATGTTCAACCTTTTTAGGGTTTTTGATATGTTGGATTTTTTGGATTTTGAATTTACAATTTTGTGAATGTTTTTGGATTTTAGTTGTATAGGAATTTGGATGTTTTTTCGATTTTTTGATTTTGCAAGTGTTTTTGGATTTTGATGAAGTTTTATGAATGTTTTTTGGATTTTCAAGAGATTTGAGGCAAACAATACCTAGATCATGATGTCAATGTCATGTTGTGAGATATAAGACATGGATCAAGAGTTATTTGAAAACAAGAGTGCAATAACCTGCCCCCAATGTCTATCAATCCTTCATAATGCAATGAATAACCAAGATAGGTAATGTATATACGAAGAGTTTGATAGAGTTTTAGCATGCTAGATATAAGCTATGGGACTTCATGAGATAAAATAGTAAAGATCATGTCAAACATTTTCCATGAGTAGAGTTGAAGTATACACCGAATCTTTGTCAAGATCAAGATAAAATGGAATATCTAGATAAATTTGGATTGGATGGATGGCAGGAACATTGGATTTATCATGAGAAGAATGAGATGCTTCTATCTGAGAAGGATCATATAGATGCTTGATTCTACTCATGACGCCTATTTGACAAGTTTTCATCATAGTACTTGCCCAAAGCACTACCATATTGGTTTTCACTAGAGGACAATTTTTATTTTTACTATTTTCTTGATTTTTTGATTTTTTTGATTTTTTGAAGATTTTACCCTCATGTTGAACCACTTGGTGGTACTAATTTGGAGGCCACTGTCATAACATGCTAGTGATACCCTGCTTGAAGAAGCTTCTTTGCTAGGATATGAGCACTTGAATGCAACCTTGAAGAACTCTGATCTACCTTGTGGATACCATAATTAACCTTGTCTATGTGTGCACATCATGATAAAGTGCATTCAAAATCCTTATGATGAAAGGTAGTTGCCAACACACAGTCAATGCAAAAATTGGATATCATGAATGGAGTGGACGATGACATGTATGAAGGAATATGAGATGTATTGGTTGATGGTTTGGAACCTTTGACTCTCCAAACTTGGGAATATGAGCAATGATGAGTGGGGATGGAGGTTTTCATGGAATTAGGACCAACCACTAGATATACTTTGTTCCTTGTTTGAGAATCCTACTTTTGTATTTGAGGACTCTTTTAATGGAGACACTTTCCTTTTTTATTTTGTCCCATAGTTTCTTTGACTAATGGAGTTTTGGAGGGATTTTTTTCTTTATTTTTCTTTGGTATCCATTTTTATTTACTTTTTCCTTTTTTCTTTACTACCTCATTTTCTTTGATGATCTTTGTCTTGCTTTGATAAGAATTCTTCTTTTTACATTGGTCCCAATTTGAGTATGAGATGGTGGGTGGATGACAATTCATGATATGAATAGTTGTCGTGTTGATAGTACTTTCATAATAAGGATCCTTCGTGCCCCATATGTTGATGTTTGTTGTAGACAAGATTTCCCCCAACGTTGTGAAGGTATTATCAATACCTAATCCTTTGCCCTAATAATGTATCCTTTGATCCATAGCCATTGAATATGACTTGTCATCAACACATGATATTGCTATGGGTTCCTTCTATTCAATAATATGAACTATTTTCTCTCGTTCTATGACATCATTATTTGTTGATACTACTTCAAAAGATGTTGATGCTGACTCAAAAGATGTCGATGATGCACAATCACTATAAGAATCAAGAATCTCGATCATTGCTTTCTCTTGTGTAGAAATATCAAGAGTGGGAGACTCTTGTTTTGGTTGAAGAACATCTATATTCCCATTAGAAAGAAACATCTCAGGGGTGATATCAGGGACATATTTGGAGTTTAAAATGGTTTGGAAGATGTACCTTATCTCTTGGTGAAACTCTAGGGATAAGTGTTCTTGATCCTGACTTGATTTGGAATAACTTTCATGATCCTCAAGAGCCTCATCTTGACATGATCCTTGGGTGGATGATATATCATTGGTAAAAGACTCTTCACAATAGTTTGTGGGTATGGGTGCAACAAGGGATATTTTTGGTTCGTTTGGAACTTATTCAACATGCCCAATCATTGATTCATATGTGGGAGAGATATTACAATATGATATCCACTTGATGTCATTACGGTATAAGATAGTGCTAAACATTGTTGATGGGTTTGGAATTTGTTTTAAAATAGTATCTTGATACATGTTTGATTCCTCATGTTGCGATAAATAAATATGTCCCACCATTGTATCACGGGTATTGTTTACATTTTTTGAGGTTGATGCCTTTCCTGAATCTTTTGCTTTTGTATGATCAGGTATAGGATTTGTGTAAATTTTCAGATTTTCATTCCCAAATTTTTGATCGACATGAATTTCTCCTTGTTCAATAAGATCATCTATTAGATGTTTAAGTCTAAAAAAATTTTGTGTGTTATGACCTTTGTATTGGTGAAGTTCACAAAAATTATCTTCTCTATAGCTATGAGGTTTGACTTGTGGCTCTTGATAGTTTGAGAAATATGGGAGTGTGATAAGATTAGACTCTATCAGCCTCTTCAACACATCTTCCATAGGTTCCCCTAAGGAAGTGAATTGTCGTTTAGGAGCACTGTTTGTTCTTTGTTGTCCATGTTGAGTGTTTGTGGCATTGATCATTGGTTGATTGTTTGACAGTGGCATGTAAGGTTGTTGTGTATTCATGGTTTGGGTGTTTGCTTGTCTTGGAGCAGTTAAGACCACCTTTGAATCAACAACACCGTCACTAGTAACATTCTTGTTCTTGGCCCAATAGCAAGGATTGTCATTAAAACTAGTGGATGGGCGGTTGTCTTTATACACTTGTGTGTTTCCCTGTGAGATTAGGGCTCTCTTAATGTTAAGGGCTCTAGGGAAAATCTCATCATAAGATGTGATGCACTGCATTTTCAAGTGGAAGGATAGATCTGGATCTAGATTTTCTATGATAATTCCCACTTGTTGTTCATCAGGAAGTGGCCACTTTCTTTTACTAGCTCTTTTCCCCCATTGTTGCAAGAAATTGGTGAAAGATTCAACTTTGTTTTGTTTGAGAGTATACAAAACTTCTAAGCTTATGCCCATGTCAAGATTCAAGGAGAATTGATCTCTGAATTTTTCAATGATTTCTTGGAAAGTTTTGATACCTGGAGGCAACTGAGAAAACCAATCCATGGCAGGACCTATTAAACTTTGTGGGAAGAGCCACATTAAGTAAGAATCATTATAGGCCACCTCCATGCGCATGGCATTGAATTATTTGATGTGGTCTATAGGATTTCCCCTCCCTTCAAATATTTATCGAATTTGGAGATTTCAAAGCTGAGAGGGAATGGTACCATTGTGATGTTTCGATCAAATGGATAGGGACATAAGTTCTATGTATCAGACTTCTTTGTCTTGCCCATTTGAAGGTCCTGCATTCCTTGTGACAATACCTTAAGTTGTGATGCTAGATCATCTTTTAGGTTTGGTGGAGGAACATATGCTGGTATGATGGATGAGTTCTGATATGATAAGGTGTTGTATGGTGTATATGGTGGTGTAGGATAAGGTGATGATTGTGTGGGTGTGGGGCATCCCACAAAGCTGGTTTACAATTTCTGGGAGATTCTAATTTTTGTTGAATTCACATATTTTTAGAAAATATAATGATTTAATCCTTAAAAAATTTCATTTAAATCATTCCAATTGAAGAGGGTTTGATCAAACTACCTTATATCAAACCCCCTTGGATAGAACCCCACTAGTTTTAAACCATACCTATAATGGAGTCTCCTTTACACCTATCAAAATGCTGATAAAAAACCACTTTTGATTTACCTTTTGGGGGATCAAATGAATTCATTCAAGAAAAAGAAATTGTAAGTATGTAGTCCTTATTATAAGCTTCCCAAAACATATAATTTTAAATAAATTTAATTTTATTATTATATTTATTTTTTATTTCTTGTGAAAGTAGGTTTTTCACCGAAAATCAAGCTCTCTGTTCTGCACATGTGGAAAGATAGAAGATTATCAATTTTTTTTTTTGAAAAATATGAGTGCACCAGATATTGAATTCCTTGATCCAACAAAAAAAAATGAATTTCGATACATACAAAAAAATTTGTGTTATACGGTCCGCCTATGTCTGAATTGTAATTGGTTTGACTTTGAAACTTGATTAAGGAAAAAATATTCAATAGAACACTATGAAACTGATTGGAAGCACTAGATATAGTAGACACAAATCTAAATTTGAAAAAATTATAATTTTATCCTTCATGAAAAAAAGGTTGTGAGTTATACGGTGAGTGTCACTCCTTAAAAGTGGTGTTTACTAAAAAAAAAAACTAGTTTTCGAAGGAGATGGAAAATAAAGTGCAATCTGATTCCAAAAATATTGAAAAATATATATTTAGAATCTATAGACAAAATGTCACAAATCACTAGTTTGCATCATCTCCAAATTCCTCACGGTTTAGTTGCTATAGGTGCTCGAAAGTGAAGATTTAGTTAGAAAAAATTAGTTCAATATCCAGTTTGGCCAAAAATTGTAAACCAGTATTCTGGGATCACTCGTGTATATGTTCCTAACGTGTTTGGATTGATGATGTTCTATTGACGATTATAGTAGGAACCTTATTGTTGTGTGATCAATTGTTGTTGTTGGGCATATTGTTCAGCATGTTGGGCTGCTAGGGCTGCCTGTTGTTGTTGCTATTGTTGTTGTGTTGCTAAGGCTGCTTGATGTTGTTGTTATGCTACTAAGGCTGCTTGATGTTGTTGTTGTTTTTGTTGTTGTGTTGCTAAGGTTGCTTTATGTTTTTGTGTTGCTAAGGTTGCTTGATGTTGTTGCTACTATTGAATGGCTTGTTGATAAGCTTCTTGTGCTTGTTGTAAGGCTAAGGCATGCACTTGTAATGTAGGATCAGGTGGTTGTTGGTACATCTGCAATGGGTTTTGGGTGTTGATGTTTTGTGCAGGTTGTGGATTGTTGATGAGAGGTTGGGGGTTCACTTGGTTTAAAATCCCTTGAAAGATAGTGGATTGTGGTGGAGGAATGTAAGTTTGAGGTCCCATTTGATTTTGCATGACTTGGGGGACAAACAACAAAGATGATGTTGGCATCGTTAAGTATGGTGATGTTAAGGGCACATTAGGACCTTAATTCCATTGATTGAAAGGATTCCCTTGACCGATGATTTGGGTATTTCCTTGTGCTTGGGATGTGGTCAAGGCATTTCCTTGGTTGATGGGGTTCATAACCAAGATGTTGTTTTGATTTGGGTTGATGCTAGATGGGTTTGATGTGGATGGTGGATTGACTTGAGTAGCTTGGGTAACCACTTGTTTCAATGTGTCAATGGGGTTGTTGGAGCCACTTTTCAAGGGTTGACTTTGCTTGAGGGTGTTAACTTGATCTTGTTGTCCTACTTGAGGCACTTGGTTCACATTACCTTACGTATCTTTAAGCATACTTGGCGTATTTGTGATGATGGATGAAGATGGTTGTGCTCAAAATGTTGAGGTTGTTGTGGTGTCATGGAACGTAAGTGTTTTTCCAAATGTTGGTGTCCAATTTATGTTTTGGGGAAGGTTGGCGGTTAATGGAATGGTTGTTTTGTGAATACCCAAAGTTGTGTTTGTTCCTAGACATGAAGTGAGACCAAGGTTGGTTCCTAGCCTAGTTGCAATACTAGATGTTAAGGGTTGACCTAGCACAAGGGATGGAGTTGGTTGAATCGTAGATTCAAGTAAAGCTTTGTGTCAATGATTGTGCAACAAAAGATAGGGAAAGTGGAGCCACATTTTCTAAGGCTTCATGTTCCATGAGTTCTTCCCTAGTAAGTCCAAATGGATTTTCCATGACATCTATCTCGTACAACCCTGATGGAGATGATGGTTGTTGTGATGGGGTAACTTGACTTCTAGGATCAAATTCTTGAGGATTTGGATTACTTGAGGTTAATGTGACTTTGGTTTTGTCCATGATTTTCTTGTGTTGTGATCTTGTGGTTACCATAAATTGTGGGTCACCTATGGGAGATTTATGTTGAGATTTGTAATGTTTGAATGATGTGGGAAGTGACCTTTGCAAATGTTTTGGGATGACACTTTTGATTTAAGTTTGATTGTTTGATGTTTGGATAAAGGATGTTTATGAACTTGTGAATCTTTAGGGTAGACTTGTCACCTTCAAGATAAACTAGTCCAAAGATGATAACTAACTTAACTAAATGCATGGAAAAGGATTCATTTAACATAAAAAGTATCTAAGTTAGGGGTTGGTTTGATAAATGTCTAAGTCCAAAGTGTTGGTGTATTCAAATTTTTTGCAAAGTTTGGTGAAGTGAAGGATGAAATTTGATGAAGGGGTGGATGAAATGTTTGACACAATGTTGACCTAGAATGAACCTTTGTTTTCCAAGACCAAGGTAGTGAGAAACATGCTATACCTCTAAAGTGGTAATACTCCAAGAACTCAATGATTTTGGTAAAATAGGACTCAAATGATTTTGGAAATAGGACCCAATGATTTTGATAAAGTGAAACTCAATGATTTTGGATAATGGAACTCAATGATTTGGACAATAGAACTCAATGGTTTTGGACTCAATGTTTGCAATTTTTTCCTTGTATAATAGTAGGTGTAAGGTTTGGTTGTTCAACGGGAGCAATTGGTCTCCAAACGGTCATGCGGGGTTCAATTTTTCAATTATCTTGCTTAAGTGAGTTTATTTTACCACAAGCACTTGTCTTGATTAAGTTTTCCAAACTAAATGTCTACGTCAAAAACATCATAATTTTCACAATTTCCATTTTGTGAAAAGGATGAAATTCAAGCCATAGTTGCTTAGGTTAACTTTGGAAAATATGGATTGAGATGTAAACCAAAATATTTAAAAGTCTCTAAGAATAAATTCTTAGGACAAGCAGTAATTTCAAGGTTTTGTTAAAAGGTATCCATATTTAGGCCAAAGGGTTTGAAATTTTGAGGAAGATCATGAATGTTTGTTTGTAATGTTTTGGAACCAAGAAAAGTATTAAACTGTCTCAAAATCATTTACCACCTAGGCTGAAATGGCCATACTTGTTGAGTCCCCACTCAGATTTCTCCAAACACTAAGACAATGCGAACAGTTTGAGATTTGGCAACACTGGCTCCCTTCCACAACACACACTTCTCAAGACCACCAAATCCCAAAATCCTGAAGATCCTAAGATCCTAAGGATTTTTTTGTTTCAACAATGAATAGTAAAAATGTGGGGTGGCTTCAGAACAACTGTTCTTGCACCAACAAGCATTAAGGATTTTGGTTTCTAAACAATGGTTCATAATAAGGGCTTACGTTCAAGGTGGCCATACACATGACAAGATTAGCTCAAGATTATGGAGAATCAAGAGGCCTCTCAGTCCCTTCCTAAGAAGAGATTTTGACTTACCACACAGGTACTATGGGTGACACTTGTCGGTTTGACACATCACACCTATTTTTTATGATTTTCATCACAAACACATTTTTATATAGCGACTTGGAATAGCTTGGCTTTAGCTCGTTACCACTTGGGTCATTCCCTCCTTTTGAAGTGGGGAGGTGGGCCCTCTAAAGATAAACAATAGCAAGGAAGTACATTTGTATTTTGATCATCCTAGTTCACATGAAACAAGGAGAGAACACACACCACACCTTTTCCCTACCCTAGCATAGGGTTCATTTTTAATCGAAATTGAAAGATGTGGGTGATCATGCAAAATTTCAAGGAATGTTTCTGATTCTCAAGATTGCCAAGTGGTGCAAGAGAAGTGCATATGCATTCACTAACAAAGTTGTAAATAAAAAACACAACAAACACTCATTAATTTTAACCCTCAAAGCAAAGATGAATTCATTTTATGCACCAAATGAAATGTTAAGTTACCTTGTTCAATTTTAAACCCAAAGTAAAATGAGGGTTCAATTTTAGTCTCGTTTGAGTGTTCTTTTTAAAACCTAATTGAAAAATAGTGTGGCCCTACAACATGAAATGAAAAGCATGAAAAATGGGTTATAATTGCCTCAAAAGCATCAAACGATCGTTACAATTATAATATTTAAATACCTTTTTCTTCAATTAAGTGCCCCATGCTCCTCTTCAAACCTACAATCCATGTTCCAAATGTTAGATGTAAGTCAAGAAAACAAGAAGATGTTAGGGTTAGATAAACAATTAAGCATTAAAACCCTACAACCTAGACCAAGTTGTAATGTGATTTGACTTTACGTGCAAAAATTGAAAAATTAACTCTAGAAAAATTGAACACCTATACCATTGCATAGAGCATGAAATTCTACTCCATTTAAAAAAAAAGCTTCAAAAAAGACCTTCGTATGACCAAGATATGACCATTTTAAGATAGACTATAAAAGCAAGAAAATGATAGCGTCACTATTGCAATATAGCAACACCTTTTGTAAATTGTGACACTTTTTTCAATTATGGCGACGCTTTTGCAAAAGCATCGCTTTGGTGAGTAAGGGCATTGCTTTGGTGCAAAATAGTGTCATTATAGCTTCCAAAAGTGTCGCTCTATCCCAGAAACCTGTAACTCATGGTGTTTTTAAGAAAAAATCATCAAACAAAGTTAGTAAAGCCCTCCTTCTAGTGCCAGAATGTGACCGACAGATTAGTATGGACCGATTACACTTGATCCATGAAGAATCAAAGCATAATTAAGCCACTAATGTCAAATCTCAATAGGATCATTCAAATGAAGATTAAACTAGACATCCATTAAAACAAAGCATTCTAAACTACGAAAGTGTTAAAATGTCTACCCTAATCCATTTGAAACTTATCCCATTGTAGTAGTTGGCATCGTGTTGATGTGGAACAACAAACCTTTCCCAATCACATGATTAGTGAGCCTGTTCCAATTGATTCTATTGAAGAGAATCGATGAAACCATTTTGATATATGAATGAAAACATGATTTATGCTAAATTGAACATGATGCAAGCTAAATTAATATGATTTTATGCTAAAAATGGTCTAAATATGCAATTTATAAGCTAATATAAATGAGATTTAAATCAAAAAAGATTTAAAACCTAATCTATAAACAAGCTAAATGGAAGCTTAAAGCTAATATGCAGCTAAAAATGAACTAAAATATGCTAAATGTGAACAAAGATAAGTGTGAGTGTGAGTGATTCCAACAACATATGTTTGCAAATTGAAAGATGGATCCATTTGTCTCCAAATAGTGCTTTATTTATAGGAAAGCAAATGGGAAATGAAGGGTTGAGATAAAAAAGGTTAATCAAGGGTCAAGGATGGAAGAAATTGGAGGCATGGATCATGGATTCTCATCAATGGGTGAGAATGCAAGATGAGATTTAATCAAGGGTTCTCATTCCTTCTAAACAAACACACTTTGATCTGTTTAAGAGGTCAAAGGTTAACTTGCTCAAGAGGTTTCAAGTTTAACTTGCTCAAGAAGCCAAGTGAGAATATTCCCATTTTCAAATGATTAGAGAGAATATTCTATGGAATATTTTCATGGGTGAGGAACAAGGATATTTTGCAAATTAAAACAAAGTTTAATTGTGCAAAAAAAAGGAAAGGAATATTCCATGGGAATATTCTCCTTTTGGAGGAAAATTGGATTAATTAGATAATTGTTAATTAAACAATGTTAATCATACAATTAGGGGATTTTAGAATAATTTAAAGTGATATTCATTAAATTGAATGATTTAATGAATGGGGAAAGGTGAAATGGCATTTAATTAAATAACTTAGGGTTATTTAATTAAATAAGAAGACTTAGGGAATTAAATTAAATAGTTTGATTTATTTAATTTAATGAGATGAAATGTTAGCGTGAAAGGGGGTGAATTAACCTAATTTGATGAATTAGGTTAATAGACAAATATTATGCAACTAATTAAATATCTAGGCCAATTTAATTAATTAAGCGAAAAGAGGATGAATTTCAAGAGGAAATGATGTTAGTATACCTGATTCGAGTGTATGATATCATATAGGACATTTTCAGTGTCTATAGAAATTATACACTATCTATGCATCATGGAAAATAATGTATTGAGAGGTATAAGAGTAAGGGGAAAACTAATGACACAAAGTGAATCCTACCTCATATTATCAAATCCTTTTATAACATGGTATTAGATCTTTCTAAATTTAATGAAACAACTTGGGCTACATCCAAATATATTTTATTATAGATAAATCCACTATCAACCAAAGCTCTTTTAATTTGTATATCTCCATAGTTTATTATAATTTATAATGGTAAGTGGCATTGAATAACTGGAGCATGGGAAACTCATGAGGTTCCCGAGTGAGATCTTAGAAAAATTTTATAAATAGGATCAATTATAGTTAATACCTATATAAGAGTAGTGTTAGATGGTATATTAATCTATTATAACTTGTCTTTTCAAAACAACTCGATATATATTGGATGTAGTAATGAGATCCTAGAGATATTTTTTCACAAGAGTATTCCTAAGTTGATCAATTGAATCATGGACTTTAAGTGATTTTCAGTCAACTTAGGCAAATGAGGTAATATTGGAGTATTGAAAGGAAAAACAAGCTTGCTAAAGAAAAAAAAAATTAGTCAAACTAGCTATCATTTGATAAGTATGTGTTACTAAATAAAATATGAAAAAAATAGATGTTGGAAAGTAGGCGATCTATGGAAAAGTAAATCAAGTAGGTCATGCACTACAACAAGAAGAAAAGATAGAACCATATAAGTAGTGAAACCCTAAGTAAATTTACAAGGGAAAAAATGTGAAAATATTAGGAAAGAGCCTATTGCAATGATGTGATGACAACTAAATTATATCTAGGAGAAGGAAAAAAAAAATGAAGTGCAAGTGGGCATCATCTTATGCAAAAGGAAATGATAGCAATGTACCAACATATCATACCATGATAAAGCAAAGTGTAGATAGATAATAAGTGGTCTAACATCATGTGCATGTAATTGAAATATATCCCCTAAAGTACACACATGTACAACATCATAACACATAGCTTGAGGAAAATTAGTAAACATATATGTAAGAAAAAATATAACCTTAAAAAGAAACCCTAGGAAAAGGATTGCATGAGGAGCCAATAGAAAGGAATTCATTACTCATGACATCATCCTAGGAGAAAAGATCACAATCATTGAACCAATAAAAGGAATCCATGACAATTTTTAAGATCTAATAAGAGGGTTAGAATTTACCAAAAACATATTAGATCTAAAGCCCTAATATAAAATTAATAAACCCTAAGGTAAAATCCCTAGGCATGTAAGGATGCCCCATTCACCAAAAATATAAGAAAATAAAAATTCCCTTACATAAATGACATAGGGTAAATTAATTAATTAAGCATGGAGAACAATCAACCTTAGGAACAAGAGAGGCAATATTTATCTAGAATAATAAATTGAAATAAATTATAGAAATTGAATAAGTAGATAAGGGTACTTAGGTTTTATTTTGATACTAATTTCACTATCAAATGTTTCCAATCAATTCTCCCCTATAGTAGGAAATTAAGAGAAGTTAGATGACTATGCATGAGTCAATAAAATGTATGTCTAACTATGCAGTCATTTATGTGATGTGGAATTATCTACATGAGTGCAAAATAAATCACCCAAATTATAGATTTGGTGCTTGTGCATGAATTTGAACTAATACTATGGATATGCATTTCTTGAATCTTTGATCCAAAACCTACTCACCTTGATTCATATAGCCTACATAACAAAATTGGTGCAAATAAAGAAATTTGCAAATGACTAAGAACATTTCTCCCTTTTATCTCCCTAGATATCGATTCAATAACTTGATAAGATGATTGAAGAAATCAAATAGTCATCTAATATAATTAGGATAATATGCATATATCAATGCTTCAAAGATAATGCAATGATTAATGGAGGTTTCTTGCTTGGTGCTAGATATGCACTAAGTGCTCACTAGATATTCTAAATAAATTAGGGCTTATTCTTAAAAACAACCTAGTATGTAATTCACTTTTTTTACACTTCAAATCAACTCATAATGGTTAAATGGAGAGGAAAATCTAGATCCAGCATTTTAAATTAAAAAATAGGTCATTTCAATAAGTCACAAAACTATCTTGAATTACTTTTGTAATGGAAAGTTTGAAGTAGGGTTATGAATGTATAATTTGAGGATCAAATCAAAGCCCTACGAATATTTATGTAAATGGAGACAAGAAGGGACTGGGTTATTTGTCAAATTGTACATGAAATACATAATTTTACACACTACGCATTATATGAGAGACAAAGGGATCAAAGTGATTCCAAAATAAAAGAAAAAAGTACAAGATATATAATTTATGCTATTACAATTATAAAACATCTTATTTAAAATATAAAACATTATATGTTTAATTTGAAAAATCTGTAGTTTTAAAAAATAAACATATATATCTTATATCTTGACAATTTATGCTACATTAATACACTATGTATTTTTATTAATATTGTAGATACATAATTTTACCATTCAACTTAACCTAACCAATCCTAATCCCAAAAATATTACCTATAATTGGTGTATCCCCTATCTAAATTAGAAATAGATTATTCTTATAAGCCTTATGCCTTCCTAGATTAGGTCGTATGCAGCCATGTCTCTTGAAATGGGTTGTAGAACAGCCTAGTTTCCCTGATTGCAAATATGCAATTTTCTACTCCCAATGCTGACTATTCTAGAAGTGACTGCTATGTCATCAACTTGTGCCCCAAAAGCATCAAGTTATGGTTGGGACCATGAATTTAAGAAAAACATCCAAGTTCATTAGGACATAATAGATTTAGGTTTAGAGTAATTAATCAAAGTTACATTAGTCTCAATCTCTATCTCATTTACATTACTGTTTCCTTGTCTACTTAACATGTTTCAGGGTCTACTCCATGGTGACTTTCTTCCCTCCCAGACTCCAAAAGAGCAGTTAAGATAAACATAAATTGGGTTCATCAAGTTTTTATACTCAAAAGTGAGCTTTTTCTTACCCTTGGGTTATGATGAGTGATATAGATAAATTGTACATAAGTCTCAATTCTACTTCCCAAATTTTTACCAGTGATCCAGAGATGTGATATAATCACATTCCATAAGTTTTTGGGGTTGGCACCAGCTGGTATTGTACCAGACTTTAATTTTTGGTCAGTGATGCAATTAAATCAGATTGAATATGGATGTTGGGTGCATCAGGCCAAAAACATACGAATTTCACTTTTTGATTCCCAGGAGCTCTAATGGGTCGATCTGGATGATAAAGCTAAATTTATTAAATCCTTGGGTTCGTGAGCACCAGGTGATTGGGTGTGCATTCATATCCACTCTCTTGAGTAACAAGGACCACCAACCATGCGAGATGCTGTTCCATATGTCCCCAACTGTAGAT
This sequence comes from Sequoia sempervirens, assembly GCA_007258455.2. Classification (NCBI taxonomy): domain Eukaryota; kingdom Viridiplantae; phylum Streptophyta; class Pinopsida; order Cupressales; family Cupressaceae; genus Sequoia; species Sequoia sempervirens. Next base: position 509,459,302 of record VDFB02105785.1, read on the forward strand.
CAACAACTAGTAAGGACTCCATCAGATTTCGAATCCAAAGATGTGTGTTGTATGTTGTGCAGGATAAGACTATTCCATGCTTGTACTCTTAATCAATCAGACATCAACATGCATTGAATCAGCTATTGGAATGTTTGGCAAGTATTCAGGGGAGAGGATCTAGTAGTTAAGTTCAAAATTATGTATGGTGATTTAAAATCATTTTATTTTTTTATAGCAGTTTATTTGATAAAGGTTCTTACTTATAATTAAGGTTTCATATTTATATTCTCAAATATGATGTTGTATCAATATGTTTTTTTTTTGTCATTAAGCTATAATAGTCGTATATCAATTCATGTTTTATTGGTGGTTCAACATGGAATCACATGATTTGTTGCTTATTAGATCTAAGGAATACATTTCAACATTTCATTCAATCTTGAGTACTCATGATCAACACTAACAACTTTAAAGTCACAACTAGATTGGCGTTATAATATTAAAAATATCATACATTAAATCAACAAATGTTAGCACAACTATATTGAAATATGCTAAACTACTAGCTTCTCTCCCCTACTCCAAAGACATAGAAGAAGTTGTGGACATGATTATTTCGTAAACAATATGAAAATAGATGAAACACAAAATAGTCAAAGATCGAATTTAAACTATAACTTCCATGTCTTGGCCATCTAAAAAAACCGATATTCAATTAGTTTAATGGTTGATTGCATTTATCAAGTATGGTATGAATTGAATATGATTATAATTTGGAGGTGGTTTGCTTTCCTTGAAGAGATTTAATTTCCTAGGGTGTTCTATTCTTCTATATTATAAATCAAATGTTTGTATGGGAAGGAATATTGGATGGTGAAAATCATTCATTTTTTAGATTTGTTGAAATCAAATTTGATGGCTTGAGATGTTATATATGGAAATATTATTAGTTCTTGAGTTCAATGGTCTATGTGTCCACCTTGATAATGAGGTAGTGTTCTAAGTCTTTCATACTGTAGATAATTGTCTAAAGTAGCATGTTCCCCAAGTTTAGAAAAATCTTGTATATTCTATTATATTTTGTAATAAATAAAATTTAGTCAAGAATTATTTTTTTATTGTTTAGTTATAAAAGGGCACTACATGTACTCTACATGATGCGAATATCTTAGAAACAAACATATTAGTCCATAGACCATCCTATTGTTGCATGACTATCCATCTTTGTATTTAAGACCACTTTATGCAAGAATGAGTCCAATGAGATAGAATAACAACTCCTAGTCAAGTCAATGATTCTTGATTTCGCCTTTCAAAAACAAATAGTTCTTTTAATCCAGTATGACAACATAATTGCAAACATACTTACTAGAAAATATAATTGAAACTTTATTAGACTATCTCCATTATAATTTACAAAACCTCTGAAATAAATGCAAGAATAAAACTTTATACATAAAATTAATTACATGACATCTTTATAATTCTACACGATTTTACAATTTACAAACAAAACTTCTAAATTAAAAACATAATTCTAAAACTCGATAATAATAAAGTATGGGAACCACTCTGAAATATGCAGAATATCTTACAATTGTGAAAAAGAACACTCAAATCTAACTCTTTGAGTAAGAAGAGAGCTCCCAAAATTTTCAAAAGAAAAACTACACTAAAAATGTCTGCTAAAACTACGATTTCTAAAAAGTAAAGTTACCAAATCCAAAATAACTTCACCACAGTGCAGGTAGGTAGCCATTGAAAAACCAAGCATATTACAAAAGATTGATCCAGTTCAGAGTAACCATGAAGATTCAACCTTCTAAAGATCAGGGGTCAATGAAAACTCCAACCATAACCCTGTAGTCCTCCAAGTGGGCACTCACAGAAAGTGAAGTGATATCTCTCAAAACTTGGCAGTCATCCAACGCTGGTAGGGCCCAAAGATAATGCATTGCTTAGCAGTACTGAAGTACAGATATAGTGCGCTCAAAGTACATGGAAATCAAATGTACAAAGTTTTATGGTAACTAAATATGGAGACTTCCATGGAAGGATATAACAAAGGAAGTCCATTTACAGCAAGTTAAAAAGAGGAGGTAAAAGCACCGAATCCCATGCGGATGAATTGTCTCACATGACAATTAAAAGACTCCTTAAAAGCCTTCAACTCTTCTCTACTTAAAGGAAACTTTAAAAGACATTCTTTCACCTTGAAATCTATGGAGTGCTTCTTAGAAGACTGTGTAATGCGTCCAGTTTGAGAAACAGAGATTCTTTCACCTTGAAATCTATGCAGCTTTTATAGACGACTGTGTACAGCAACCTTGTTTTTCAGTTATGGGAAATAATTGGTGCTTAAAGAAAGTTTCTGATTTTTATGATTTGGCTGTCAATTTTAAGGTATAATATTTGTTGAATGTTTTATAAATGGGGTAGTAAGTTGGGTTTGGTTTTGGAGGAAATTTTATGGTTAATCATGTCTGAGTTAGAGTATTATTTGGATGTGTGATTTTTTGGAAAGTGTCAATGCGATGCAATAAGTATTAAGTAGATCATGCATCTTCAAGAAAGATAAGTTTTATTGAACCGCTATTCATGAAATGTAGGTCAATGAATTTGACTAAAAATTATGTAGTTGAATCTTGATAAAGTATCATAATTTGATACTATGAAAAAAATAGTGCCTACTTGTCAATTGATCTTAGAGTTTTGGGTCTTTCCATGTACAATAATAGCCATTAAGTTTTCCAAAGAGGTTTGACAATTAAGTTGCCTATACACAAAAAATAAGGCTATTCAATTTTCCATTGTTCATTTTGGACAAAACAATATGCTAACCTAGCTTTCTCAAGCCTTTTTGACATATTAGTGAGTTCAAAATGACTCACTCATTCACTGAAAATTAGCTTCATCCAAAACCTCCCCTTTGCCCAAGTGAGAGTGTTCTCCATCTTGCGAAGGTAGGTAGAGAATCAAGCATTGAAATAATTGTTTAATGTGTCAAGACATGCAGTGACTAAGTCCAAGACGTTTTCTGAAGTGAATATAGATTTCAAGAGTTGATCTTTATCCAAAAGAGGCTAAGTTTACTTCAAAAGAATGACTGGCTTGTGGTTCTATAAAGGTAGATGAGATCATGTTTTATGGATAGAATAAAAGTTGTTATAGTAGAAAGGAACTTTGAAGAAACCATGAACTTGGTAAAGATTATGGAAGCAAGGATGAATGATCTTTACAAACAAGGAGATGAAGTAGGTCAAGGAAAAAATCAAATTTTGAACTTGTAGAAGATGACAAGATTGGCACAATAACTTAGAGATTATTATTTGGTAGGTATCTAGAGAGAAAGAAGACCTCATAAAAGGTGAAGGAAAAAGTGCAACCCAAGAGGTTGTGGAAAATAAAAGAACTTGAATGCTTTAGCATATACACAATTAGCTATCCAACAAAATAGGAGAACATCTCTTACCTAGGGAAGAGATGAGGGGAATTGAGGCTTTTTTATCTTCGTATAATAAGGAGGGTTGTGCGCAGCCCATAGAAGGAGAAAAAATCTCATAAAGGAGGATAGAAAAATAATACACAACAATGATACATGCCTATTGAAGGATATTGAAGGATATTGAAGGACATGAGATTCTACAGATGAAGATGCATAGAGGAATGCATTTAAAAAGGTGAAGAGAGAAGACACGAATAAGAATGTACATGAAGGGATTAAAGATGAGTAGATGTATGTCATTAAACGAGTGAGAAAAGTGCAAGAGAGTACAAAAGAGAAGCTAAAAGGAGTAATAGGAAAGGAACATAATGGGGAGTACCTTCGAATGGTACCAAGTGTAGGAGGAAATAGAGTTACTACAAGGGAATCAACAAATAGGAGGAAGCATGAAGAAAAACTAAGAGGGAGACTAAGATTTAAAGGTCTCCAAGTGAAAATTTTGACAACAAAAAGATAGAAAGAAGAATAAGTGGTTGAATAGAAAGAAAATAAAGAACCAAATATTACAAGTTGAAATTAATGGATGATAATAAAGAAGAAAATAAAAATGATAAGGAGGTTCAAGTATAATTAGGAATGCTTTAAAAAATATGAAAATGTTTGTGGAAGAAGATGGGCAACATAAGAAGGAACCAAAAAGGAAACTAGTGTAGAGTTGGATAATAATAAGTGGGTTGGAACCCACAATAGAATGGAAGTAAAGGAGAAAGATTAAAAAATAGATGTCCAAATTTGTATAGTGTTATGTACCCCATTCTACTTTATGTTATCTAGTATTAGTTAGGTGCATATGCTTTATAAGTTGCCCTTAGGTAGCATTTATAAAAGGGTGCATATGCTTTGTAATTCATTCCACTAGTTATTAGAATAAATTATCTATCCCACATGCATGAGGCGGTACTTGTTGAGAATGTGTGTCTCAAACTCACTGTTGAAACCCTAGCTCAGTTGCTAGACTTCTTAGGTTTTGCATTTAGGTCTTTACCGCAGTACCATAGGGTGCAACTAAGAGGGGTGCGGGTTGGAAATGTTACCCGCCATCCTGTGGTGGTCTTCATCAAATTGTACAGTAGTGCAGGAGGAGTCATAACCTGTAACCTTGCAGCGGTCCATGGAGAGGCTAGTGCTAGAGCACGGGTTACCCTGTCACCCTGAGATGGTGGTTAGAGTGGCTTGCAGTAGTGTGGGCCATACTGCCACCCTGTGACAGTCTAAGAAGATGGCTTGCGGTAGTGCAGGCCATATCACCACCCCACAACAACCATGAGATGGCTTGCAGTGTCGCAGTATAGATCCTGTCATCTCGTGATGGTCAAATGAGACGAACAACGGGTTGGCAATAAAGCTTCATCGGCGAGATCTTCTTATATCGGTGGATGGTGTTACATGGTCCCTTTGATGTCCTGATAGGGTGGAGAGATAAGCATGTCGGGGTAACAAAGGGAATTCAAAGAGACAAGGTTTAATGTTTCTTTGACATTCCGATATGACTAAGTTGGTTAGTGGTTGTTTGTCTAGTATGGGAGTTGGAACGTCGGTCTTCCTTAAACATTTGTGAAATTTGTATCAAATGTCATAAAATTGGTGTTATGTGAAGATGATCATGTGATGATCAAAGGATTGATCAGAGTGAATGTAATTAAATTGTTGCTAGATTCATTTTGTGGATTAACACTTGAAAGAGCATAGCTCTATAACTTGTATGTAATATTCATTTTACTGTAATACAAAATATCTCTACTTTGGTGTGTGGATATTTTCCCAAGAGGGTTTTCCCACGTAAAATATGGTATTTGTTCTAATTGTCTATTTTGTTATTCATGATTGTGCATCTTTGTGTTATGTAATTACAAGTTTTGAATTTTTTTTGTATCTCTCTCCTAAAGATTAGTATTAGGAAGGTGTTTTCTACACTCTACTTTCCTTTCAGTTGGTATCAGAGCTTGGCCAGCTTTGTTTTCCTTGTGGGTAAGATGGCTTTTTTGTGCTAATCTTGTTTAGTGGGAATTTTGCAGAGAAATCTAGTTTATAACTTCTTGTAGATTTAAGATGGTAAGCACATCCAGAAGAATAGAGATTAAGAAGTTCAACAGTGGTAATTTTGAGTTCTGGAAACTCAAAATGGAAGATTTGCTCGTGATGTAGTGTCCTCTAACAAACCATCAACAACCTCATAAAATGATTGGGATGCAAAGGACCAGAAACCCAAGGCTCTGATCAAACTATGCTTGGTCGATTCAGTTCTCTTGAACGTCCATGAAGAGAAGACAATGAAACTTTTATGGAAGAAGCTTGGTGGAATTTATCAAGGGAAATCTTTGGTAAATAAGTTATTCCTGAGAAATAAGTTATACTCTTTGAAGAAGGAAGGAGCGTTTGTTGCAGATTATTTGAATGTGTTTAACATGATCATTGCTTAGTTGGGGTTTGTTGGTGTGAAGATAGATGATGAGGATCATTGCATGCTCCTATTATGTTCTTTTCCAAACACATGGGATCACTTGGTAATGGCTATTGGGAGTACAATAACCACTTTCAAGATGGAAGATGTGGTTGCTTCACTGCTATCAGAGGAAATGCAAAGGAAATATTTTGATATGGCCAAGGAGGCCCTTGTTGTTTGAGGCAGATCAAAGGAGAAAAGAAAGAAGAAATATAAGAAGTATAAATCCAAGTTACAAGGGAGATCAAAGTCTCCTAGTAAAAATTCCAATGTGAAATGCTAGAATTGTGGGTAGACTTGACACATCCAGAAAGATTCTAAAGAGGAGAAGAAGAAGAAAAAGAAAAATAGTTCTTTGGAAAATTATTCTTCTCAGAGCAATGCAGATGCGTTCATAGCAGCCTTGGTGACTAAGGCATTAGAAGATGTTTGGCTGATTGACTCAAGTGCATCCTTTCACATGACCTCTCATAGAGGTTGGTTCTCAAAGTACAAAAAGTATGTTGGTGGAAGGGTGTATCTGGGTGATGATTCTCACCTGGAGATTGTTGGTCATGGAAGATTCAAATTTTAGTTTCCTAATGGAAGAATAAAGGGAATCGATGATGTGATGCATATACCAGGTCTGGCTCAAAATTTACTTTTTGTAAGTAAGCTTAATGGTGTTGGTGTGTAAGTCTCTTTCTCGAATGGTGTTTGTAAAATGACTAGAGTCTCTATGGTGTTGGATAAGGGTACATGAATGGGCACTCTGTATAATCTGGATGCATGTACAATATAGTGTAATAGTGCTTCTACAAAGTCAAGTAAATTTGATCATCTAGAGAAAGAAGGTGTTGTTCCTATGGGCGCAAACTCTTTGGACATGAAGTTCCCAGCAGAGAAAACAATGTTGTGGCATCAAAGGCTCAACCACATTGGTGAAAAGGATTAAAATCCTTGAAAAATAAAAGCTTGATTAAAGGGCTTGATGATTGTAATCTTGATTTCAATTTTTGCAAACATTGCATATATGGAAAGCAACACCATGTTTCATTTTATTCTAGTCCTCATAAATCTTTTGGAATTCTGGATTATATTTATGTTGATGTGTTTGGTCCACTTAATGTTCCTTCGTTACCAAAATCTATGTATTTTGTTTCATTCATAGATGATTATTCGAGAAGGACATTTGTTTATTTTCTTAAAAGTAAAATTGAAGTTTTCAGTCGATTTAAGGAATTTAAAACCTTGGTAGAAAATCAGACTAGTAGAAAAATAAAGTGTTTGAGGATGGATAATGGTGGTGAGTTTTGTTCAGTAGATTTCAATAAGTTTTGTAAAGACCATGGAATTAAAAGGCATAAAAAAACTCCTTACACTCCACAACAAAATGGAGTTATAGAAAGGATGAATAGAATGTTGATGGAAAGAGTGAGAAGTATGTAGAGTAGTGCTAGTCTAGAATAGAAGTTATGGGATAAGGCTGCAGCTACAACATGTTATTTATTTAAAAAATCTACCACTTCAGCGCTCGTGGACAAGACACCTATGGAAGTGTGGTCTAGTAATAAGCCCTCATTGGGACACATTAGAGTCTTTGGCTATGAGGTGTATGCACATGTGCCTAGTGAAATGAGATCTAAACTGAAGAAAAAGGCTCTAAAATGAATCTTCATCGGTTATGGAATTGGTGTGAAAGGGTACAAGCTTTGGAACCCAATTACAGAGAAGGTGTTGTATAGCAAAAGTGTGATCTTGGATGTGAGCTGAAACCTTCTACAATTGATCTACAAGAAGAGGTGAAAGAAGTAGATAAGAAGGAGGTAGTTGAAGTTCCTCTTACTCTAGATAATGATAAGCTACATACTCCTAGTGGACATGTTAGTGAGGAGAGCTCAAGTAGCTCTGAAAGTTCTGAACAAGAAGAAGAACCTTAGCCTCAACCTGTGAGGAGGTCTATGTGTACTAAGCAGCAACCTGAAAAGTTTGGTTATTCTATGTTGAATTCTAGTTGTGCCTATGCTTTTATTGCTAACACTAATGAGCCTAGGACTGATAGAGAGGCTATGGGTATGTCTGATTCAAATTCCTAGTTGGAAGCCATGAATGAAGAAATGGCATCATTGAAGAAGAATGAAACGTGGGATTTGGTACCTTTGCTTGAAAGATGAAAGCCTATTGGATGTAAATGGGTGTTCAAGAAGAAGATTAGTTTGGATGGCAGTGTTGGCAAGCTGCATAAAGCAAGGTTGGTCGTGAAAGGATATTCCCAAGTGGAGGGGATTGATTATGTATAAATATTTTCTCCTGTAGCTAAGCTAATGTCTATCACTTTTTTTTTGTCACTCGTAGTTGCATATGACATAGAAATCGAGCAGATGAATGTGAAGACAACATTTCTCCGTGGTGATTTGAAGAAAGAGATTTCTATGTCCCAGTCAGAGCACTTCGTTGAAAAAGGTAAGGAAAACTTGGTTTGCAAATTTAAAGAAATCTTTGTATGGTTTGAAGCAGTCGCCTAGAATGTGGTGCCAAAATTTGATACCTATGTGTTATCTTTGGGGTTTGTGAGATCTAAGTCTAATCATTGTGTTTACTTTAAGACTAAAAATGGTCATCATATTATTATTTTCCTATATGTGGATGACATGTTCATTGAGAATAGTAAGGGTATGATTTCTGAATTGAAGTCTCAATTGTCAGCACAGTTTGAAATGAAGGATCTAGGTTCAATTAGGTATATTCTAGGGATGGAAATCAGAAGGGATAAGGGAAATAGAAAACTTTGGCTCAGCTAGAGCAAGTATATAAATTTAGTCCTAGAGATATTTAATATGATAGATTGCAAGCAATTAGTTGTTCCAGTGTTGCAGGGAATGAAACTTTATTTTGAAGATTGTCCAAAATCTCCTACTAAGTTGGAGGACATGACCAAGGGGCCTTATGCAAGTGCAATTGGCAGTTTAATGTATGCAATGGTCTATGCTAGGCCAAACATTGCCCTAGCAGCAGGAGTGCTTAGTCAGTTTATGGCTAATCCAGGAAGGCCATATTGGGATGTTGTGAAGAGATTTTTTAGGTATTTGAAGGGTACTTCTAAGTACACCTTGTGTTATCATGGTTACTCTACTCGATCTCAGAGTTCAGTTAGCATTCATGGATATGTGGATTCTAATTGGGTAGGGGACATTGATAGTAGAAGATTCACTAGTGGATATGTATTCACGTTGTTTGGTGGTGTAGTTAATTGGATGAGCAAGCGGAAGGCTATAGTCGCTTTATCCACTACTAAGTCAGAGTACATGGTAGAAACTCGTGCCAATAAAGAAGCCATTTGGATTAGAAGATGTGTTCGGATGTTGGTTTTGATATAGGGCAGATTGTTATTTGTTGTGACTGTTAGAGTGCCATTTGTTTGGAAAAAAATATAACCTTCCATGCCAAGACAAAACATATTGACGTGCAATACCACTTTGTTTGTGATTTGGTGGATGATGGAAAGGTTAGTTTGGAAAAAGTTGATACTTTGGTGAATGTTGTTGATGCATTAGCAAATCCTGTGAGCAATAATAAGTTCAAATGTTGTGCCAATTTGATGGGCCTTGGGGCCTAGAATATTCAATGACTTCAAGCATTGGGAGGGATTTAGTGAGTTCTTCGTCAAGTGGGAGAATGTTGAGAATGTGTATCTCAAACTCGATGTTGAAACCTCAACTCAGTTGCCAGAATTCTCAGGTTTTTCATGCATTTCTTTACTGCAAGGTGCAACTAAGAGGGGTATGGGCTAGCGGTGTTACCCGCCATCCCGCGGTGGTCTCCATCAACTTGTGCAGTAGTCTGGGAGGAGTCCTGACATGCAATCCTACAACGGTCCATGGAGAGGCTGGCAGTAGAGCAAGGGTTACCCTACCACCCCACAATAATGATTGGAGTGACTTATGGTAGTGTGGGCCATACTACCACCCCATGAAACTCTAAGAAGATGGCTTGTAGTAGTGCGGGCCATATCGCCACCCCACGACAGTTTGTGAGATGGTTTGCAATGGTGTGATATAGATCTCGTCATCTCGTGATAGTCAAATGAGATGAATAGTGGGTTAGCAGTAAAGCTTCATTGGCAAGATCTCCTTATATCAGTGGATGGTGTTACATGGTCCCTTCGATGTCCTGATAGGGTGGAGAGATAAGCATGTTGGGGTAACAAAGGGAATTCAGAGAGACAAGGTTTTATGTCTCTTCGACATTCCGATATGACTAGGTTGGTTAATGACCATTTGTCTGGTATGGGAGTTGGAACATCGGTCTTCCTGAGATGTTTGTGAAGTTTATATTGAATTCCATAACATTGGTGTTGTGCGAAGATGATCATGTGATGATTGAAGGATTGATCAAAGTGAATATAATTAAATTGTTGTTGGATTCATTTTGTGGATTAACACTTGAAAGATCATAGCTCTGTAACTTGTATGTAATATTTATTTTACTGTAATACAAGAGATCTTTGCTTTGGTGTGTGGGTTTTTTCTCAAGACGTTTTTCCCGCATAAAATCTAGTATTCATTCTTATTGTCTATTCTATTATTCATGAATGTGCATCTTTTTGTTCTGTAATTGCAAGTTTTGAAATGTTTTCTATATCTCTCTCCTAAAGATTAGTATTAGGAAGATGTTTTTTTGCACTCTACTTTCCTTTCAAATTACTAGTCTCCTTTAGAAAAAACATATATATTATAATGACTTCTCAAATAGAAAGCATCTTGGATATTTGTATTTGGAGTGCATTGTTTATCTAGAAGTTGCCTCTTGAAATTCTATTGTGAAGATAATAAAATTTTTATGTTTCTATCGATTTCTAGACAATATTTATGTGTGATCAACCTATTTTATCTTGTAAAATTATTGCAAGTGGTATAAAAGCTCTTTCCAAGACTTTTTTTGCAAGTAGCTTTACCAATTTAGGGTCATTTATAACTATTTATGTTATGTGATCTCAACTTTCCCTAGAGGCTCATCTTGGTGATAAAAAAAGTGGTTACAATTACAATAACACTAAATTTGTACCATTTTTTGTAATTTTTTCCCCTTGCAATTAGTTTATTTTTCTTATTTAAGTTAGAAATCCTATGTTGAGAGTTTTCAAATATCCTCAAAAAGAGTTGTTCTTGACCAAGATAGATTCCCTATAAAGGGTCTTTTGAAGTAAATATTATTTTAGCTCGAATAATTAGGCCTCAAATAGCCTCTATATGTGGCCATAAGATTCCACATACCTAAAAATTTATTAGATGACCCTCTAGGTGTTGTTTTTAATCAACCCTAGGTAACCTTCAATCATCTATATTATGTGATGCACTAGTAAGTGGTTAGCCCTAGGAAAATTCTAGTTTTGTTCCTTAGAGAAGGGCTAGTGGACTAGGGGCATGCTCCTAACACTCTATAGTTAGTACTCTAAAATATTAGGCCAACACTATTCATGAACATGATAAATTATATATTGGTGAGATCATAAAATAGACACACCTAATAGTGCTTTGTATTTTATCTCTACATGTATACCATCTTTCATAAGTATGACTGAGCCATTTTTCAAAAAAAATCTCATTTATCATTGGAGCATCATTATGTTGTCGAAATTTCTAGTGAGCACACATCCAAATCGACTATCATGGGAAAATATACTCAACAAGAGGCTTGTCATGTTGATTTGAGATTTCTTGCCTTATTCGAGTGTTTTATTTTTTATGTTTTGATTGGTGATTAGTTGAAAAATGGATGTTTTATGGTTTTGGACATAGAACACCACTTTTCTCCAACTAAGATTCAAGGATGCCCTAGAGATCTTCACCCCAAGAATGGAATAGAGGTAAGAGATCTACTAAGGAACTATCCTAGGGGTTGAATATGATCTAATGAGGGGTTCACCACCAAGTTTAGACTTGAAAAGATAATGAAGTGCAAGATGAAATGCAAAACCCTAGTTTGATGCAATGACTTACAAAATGACCTAGAAAAGTGTGTAAAACAAAAAAAAAAGTTACAAAACATAATGTGTGCACTTGGAAACTTGTAGAGACTAGAAATTCTACAAATCTTGAAATTTTAGCCTACTGGGACTCATTCGCCATTCTGGGTGAATCAGTCCCAGTTCTGGGTTTCTGCACAGGAGCGGGTTTCAGGCAAAAGGGTATCTGAATTTGCAAAGATCTCTGAAAAAAACCTACAGTGGAACTCATTCACCACTTATGGCGAATGAGTCCAGTTTGGAGTTTTTGGAACTTTGAGGTATGAATTTTCTCTTCTTAATCTATTCAATCTGCTCCTCCAAGTTTTTGGATCTGAAACTCTGATTTCGGGGCTATAGATGCCCTTTTAGTGAAGACTATGACCTTGAAAATGGGGAGAAAACTTCAATAGGCTTGTAACCTAATCTTCAATGATATTTCAAGTTCCAAGAAACCTAGATCTGAAATCACACATGTAAAGAGGAGAAAACTGGTTGATTGTTAGTGAATAGGGGTTTGCCTTGGTCAAACCCCTTTTAGGTAATCAAACCAAATGATGAAACAATGAAACAAGAACATGAAACATGAACATAGGATATGAAACATGAATAATGATACCTTGAATGACGTCTTGTAAATCTGCAAATCAACATGAAATGTCCATGAAGGATGCAGATCTTGATCTTGACAATAGGAGTAGAACAATGCTTGATCTTCAATCTTCAATCCTACATCACAACACTAGCTCAATAACATGTTTGATGCTTGGCATGCTTGACATGATGATGGATATTGAATTTTTGCAACAATTGATGAAGAATTATTCCCTTGAATGCCTTGGAAATGATCTTGAATGCTCTCTTGATGATCTTGTAAAGTCTTTGAATCCTTAACTCATGAATGCTTGATTTGATATCATGAATGCTTATGTTGCTTGTGTGAAATAAGGATTTGAAAGCTTGTTTATATATGAAATGCACTCAAATGACCATTTATTAGATCCCTAAGGCCGACATAGAATACATGGGTAAAAGCAAGAAGTTGGGCACACAAAGAGAGGAAGTTTCGGCCAAAAAAAAATCTCGCAGAAAACGTGTACGCGTATGCGTTATGGTTCGGGTACCTGAGCCTAAGAAAACATGTATGCACTATAAAAGACGTATGTATTATAACACGTATGTGTTATACAACATGTGCACATTTTATAACACATACAAGTCATTTATTTAAAAAATTAAATACGTACGTGTTTCTAAAAAGTATTTATTTTTTTAAATAATCAAGAAAATAAAGAACGCATATGCGTTTTGTAATGCATACACATTTTTAAAAACATGTATGCATTATTTAAAAATTGAATTCCCAACCCACATGCAGCCTTGGTTTTAGGCTTGGGAAAGGCTTAGCAATCTGAGCCTTGGCCTTTGACCTACAACTAAAAAACTAAGGCAGATTGAAGAAGAATGTACAACTTTGGCAATATGGCTGATGGATTTTTTTTCTGAATCAATCTATAAATTAAAACCCATTAGAGAACATGATGTCTACTTTCCAAATATATATTTTTTATTAATATTGGATTATGTTTGCCATTTTTTAATTAATTTCTAAGCAAACTAGTCCTTAAACTTGAAATATTAGGCTTTTTTTGTTTTTTAATAAGTTTTTTTTGGTTAAGTTTCTTGTAAAAAAATTTATATGGCATAAAACTACAGAAAATTCTCTACAAAATGAGACAAAATATTCAAAAATAAAATAGTTTAGGTCCAATTATGTTATCCGTACATGTTGATTTTTAAAAACAACAATTAAGGCCAATAAAAATTCAATAAAAAAAAAATATTCAACAAAAAATTACAAAAAAAATTCCACATCAATCTTCATTTTGTTAAATCTCTTTTCCAAAAATGAATTAGCAAAATACTTTTATTTGGGTCAAAAAGTGGTGTCCGTACACATGCTTGGTATGGTAAAAAAATAGGGACTTTTAAAAAGTGGTTTTTATAGATCCTTATCAAAATTTAATTTCTATAATCTGGGTATTTGAATAATTTATATATTTGGAAACTAGTTTCAAAATTCTAAATTTCATATTATTGACTTTTTTCAAGATTCATTGTGTAAGTGCCTCAAATTTTCAGTCCAAGTGTGACAAATTCTGAAAAACAGCAAAAACACGTCCACTTTTTGAGTTTTTTTTGTACCCAACTTCTTGCATCAGCCCACATTTGAACTTAAATCCTACCTTTTCCTGCTCAAACCTTGAAAATAGGCCAAATGGGACTCATTCACTAAGTTGCATGAATGATTCCCACCTAGATGGGACTCATTCGCCCAAAGTGGTGAATGGGTCCCACAGGGGCTATTTTGCTTGCTAAAATGTCAGGGAATGTGTAAATTAAGTGTATATATTGATATTGTCAGGTTTTTTATTGAAATATTCCTTGGGATTCATAATATGGGATCATAGGGTCCTATTAATGATGATATTAAGGTCATAAATGTAAGAGGGCCCAAAATCCAATGTGAGTGTAAAAAAATATACTTTGCATCATTAAATTAAGGTAAATTTGGGTCTATTTAGCTTAGAAGGGCCCTAAATCCCATGTGGATGTGTAAAACACATTAGAAAACTAGGTTAGGGCCACTTAATTTACAAGCCTCCTAAATTTAATGTGAAGGTGTCAATAAATACACTTTACAACATTAAATTAAGGCAGAGTTAAGTTTATTTAGCTTAGAAGGGCCTGAAACCTAATGTGGATGTGTAAAACTCATCACAACACTAGATAAAGGTGATATCAAGTCTAATTTATCATTAATTATTCCAAAATTAAGTGTGAAAATGTACACGATGACATTTTTTGACACTATGAATGGTTTTTAATAGTTAAATCATTCACTTTGAGTGTAAATTTCATTGCACACACATAAATTTCATGATATGACTGCTCTATGTTTCCTTTTTAGACTCTTATGATCTTCATTTTCCAATTTATTCATACCACTATATCTTCTAATGGGTGTAATAGAATTTGTAATGCATTCATAACCCACTACCCACTTTGGTGTTATAGAAACCTTCGAGATTCTACTATGGTAGACTTCTTTTCTATTGTATACTATCATTGGTTGTCTTTGACTATGACCATTTCCACCATGTTGTCCCACATACAATGTTCACTTATGGAATTCATGAGTTCTCTAACCTTCAATTATCATACCTTGTTACAAGATATTATTTTCACCTCAACAATGCATCTATGTTCATGCATGAGGACTGTCATGAAGCGCTATAAACCTTACCACTATCATTGTCATTTGTATGACACATCAAATCAAATCAAATTTCCATGTAGACTATGATGAGTGTCATTTAAACTACTCATTGTTATCTTAAAACATTCTCTTACATCTCACTACCTCTTCATCAAGATTCCAAAGCTTCCCTTGGCTCTTGCACAATGTTGTCCTCTATCATGATGAATGTTCTCTATCCTGCCATGCTCAACATTCTCTTTCCACTCTCATCATGCCTATGAGAAAAATTGGATAGTCATTGCCTTGTCTTAGGATCTCATGGATTTGCATTTTGTAGGTCACTATTCTTATATGTTATCCTTATAGAATATGTATTATGGTAGCCATGTTTATCATTTGAGTATTGGCATAGAACCTTGGAGTGTTCATTTTTTATGCATATAACTACACTATCATCAAGGTATTATTATTCTTCATTTGACACTTTAAGGTTGGAGAGACACTTTAATAGGGTTTATGGACTGTCATTTTATGATAATGTGTCGAGTTTCTAAATTTCCATTGATTATCATACATTTTCCATTTGACTATCCTTTCTATGAAATATTGTCCTTTGAATCCTTTTCACAATTGTCATAGTTTGATATCATCTTTTCCCTATTCTTCATTATCCAATCACTTGCAAATGTAATGTGCGCTCATCATTGTATTGAAGGTTGTTGCTCCATAAAGTTTTCCTTAAAGGGGACTTTAATCCTCCCTTTTCTCATAGGATCCTTGAGAACACTTGAAAGTTTTGGAAATCTTTGTCCTCTATCACATGAACTTTTAATATATTTCCTTAATGGGTTTAGGCTTCTCATACCCCACAACCTCTTCTATTGAATGATCATGATAAGTACTTACAAGTCATTCTTCACAAAATATTCACACAATTCCTATGATTGCACATACTCTTCTCATCGATTTTTCAAGAGCACATTGTTTGGAAAATCATCTTGATGATTTTTTTCTCATGTATCTTCCTTGTATGGCTCTTACTATTATTTGGGTGCATGTCCTAACCATCAAATATTTCCCTTCTCATACCTTAACAATCCCTATCCTCTACATAAACTATTATTTTATGCAAGCTCTTAGTATAGCTTTGGGTTGTTAAAATACCTTATGATATGTCATATTAGAATAGAATTTCATGGCTCTATGCCTTGAAAAATTATTTCTTGTAGGGTAAAAACACAATAAGACTTCACACATGGATCCTTGAACTATTTTAGTAGATTTTTTAAGGTGTTTCCTTCTATTGTATCAAGCCTATTTAATATACTATTGGATTAGGATCCTTTACATATGGTATAGGCCTATTGGTAGTCCCTGAATCTATGTGACTCTTTACACCTATTCATACAGTTTACTAACTCTTATGCATGCCTCTTCTCATAGGGGCATAAGTTCAAAAAGATGGGGGGCCAACAAGTGGCCACACCACTTTTTGGTCCCATACAAGACATTTAAATGAGTGCATTTCAAAGCACTCATATTTCCAATAATCAAAATAAAATCTCTCTTTCTCTTCCCACCTCTTTCTACCTCCTTACATAGCTCATAGTCTCCCTCTTCCTCAAACTATATACATGAAATAAACATTTAAGTAAAGTGAAATTCATATATGGACACTTAATTTCATAGACTTTAAGTTATATTTCATTTATATAGTTTCAAGACATGTTTGAGAATGGTTTTGGATCTCTAGGAATTATAATGCAAATTATAGGTTTTAGAAGATCTTAAAAAAAATTAAATAGTAAAATTTTAGTAATCAGTAGGTTCTTATCATGCAATTTTGTAAAAGTAATTTTGTAACTATTCAAGAGCATCATCAAGCCTCTCCTTAGATTTCTCTCTATATCTTTCTCTCTCCCCTCTCCCACTCTCTATCCATCTCTCTACCTCCTTCCCTATCTACTTCTCTCTATCTCACCTCTATCTCTCCCTATTCCTCTAGATATATTTCTATATCTATCCCTCTCCCCTCTCTTTCTAAATATCTTACTTATCCCTATAAATATCTCTTTACATATCTCCCTCTCTTTCTCTACCTACCTATCACTCCCTCCCTCTCTCCCCCTCTCTTTGTCCCTCCTTCCCTCTCTACTTCTCTCTATGTCACCTCTCTCTAGATATCTTTCTTATATCTCTTTGTCTCCCTGTCCCTCTCTCTACCTACATCTCCCTCCCCTCACTCTCTCTCTCTAATTATATGTATGTCCCCTCCCCCTCTCTCCCTCTCCCTCTTTCTACCTACCTCTCCCTCCACCCCCCTATTTATTTCTCTCTATCTCATCTCTCTCTCCCTATCCCTCTAGATATATCAATATAGATCTCCTTATCCCATCTCTCTATCTCCCTTATACCTTTAGATGATATATCTCTAAATATCTCTATCTAGATATATCTCCATATCTCTCCTTCCATCTCCCTCTCTCTCTACCTACCTCTCACTCCCCCCTCTCTCTCTCTTTCCCACTCTACTCCTCTCTATTGCCTCTCTCTCTCCCTCTAGAGATAGAGATGGAGAAATAAAGAGAGTTAGAGTAGAGAGGGAAAGAAAAAGATGGAGATAAATATATAGAAAGGGATAGAATGAGAGATAGAGATATGGAGAGATAGGGAGATATGTAGGGTTAAAGAGAGATAGAGGGATAAGGAGATAGAGATAAAGAGAGGGACATATAGAAGGAGAACTATGGAGAGATGGAGAGGAAAATAGAAATATAGATAGAAAGGTCTAAGAAGAGAGAGAGAGAGAGAGAGAGAGAGAGAGAGAGAGGTGACATAAAGACAAGTAGAGAGGGAAGGAGAGAAGGAGAGAGAGGGGAGAGAGGGAGAGATATAGAGAGATAGGGAGAGAGATAGGGAGAGAGAGATGAGATAGAGATAAGTAGAGAGGGAAGAAGGTAGAGAGAGTGAGAGAGGGGAGAGGAGATATAGAGAGAGAGATCCAAGGAGAGGCTTGATGATTCTTTTGAATAGTTACAAAATTACCTTTACACAATTGCAAGATGATAGGAGCCAACTGATAATTGAAATTTGAATTTTTGAAAAATTTAAGATCTTCCAAAACCAAGAAATTGCATTATAACTCCTAGAGATCCACAACCATTCTCAAAAATCCTAAAACTATATACATGAAATATAACATAAAGTATAAGAAATTAAATGTCCATATGTTAATTTCACTTATACTTAAATGTTTATTTCATGTACATATATTCTGAGGAAGAGGGGTATTGTGAGTTATGTAAGGAGGAAGAGAGATCTGGGAAGAGAAAGATCTTTTTTTGCTTGTTGGAAATACGCTCACATTATTCCATAGCCTACTTTGTGAATTTCCAACCCTTATGATTGGATTTTCTTTCAATATCCAACCCAAAGGGTTGGACTTACATGTCAATGACCACATATGTGTTTTTGGAAAATTCTTAAAAATGACAAAATGTCAAGCATGCTCTCCATTAGGTGCATGTCTTTCAATGTCAAGTTAAAAAATAACATAGTAATGTAAAGCTCCCTCTTAGCTTTCTAATGATGTGAATTTTCTTACATTTTGAATAATTTAAGGCTTTGATCTTTAATTTATTTTGCTAGTGTCTCCATTTCTTTATCAAAAACCTACATATGGTATTTTTGGTCTCATTTTTTACCTGTTCATTGAAATTTCAAACAAATTAAATTTTTAGAAACCATACTCTATTCTTTGCACATTCAAAACAATTATTTTTGATTAGTTTCCAAAACAAATAGGGGGGAGCACGCTCAATTTTCTATTTTTCAAAATGCATCCACTTTGAAAATTAGTAAAAATTATATTTTCATTAAAAAATTAGTAGAAAAATCAAGCATAAACTACATGGTATTAGCTATGTTTTCACCAAAGTGATTTTTAAAAGACTAATAAAAATTTAGGGGGGAATACACTGGACACTATGTTATATTTTTTTGATAAAACATTAGCGATTTGTGTAGCCCCCTATTTGAACCCCTTAATCTCCACCATTTTTAAAAATAATTAGTAGTTTAGAAAGTAGATTCAAAGCACTACAACTCTTTCTTTTGTTGTATCTTCAAATTTTGAGCGTAAATATCTTCAATTTCTCATCCAAGATTAAATTTTCCTAATTTAAAAAAAAAGGCCACCTAAGACCCCTTTTTGGTCCCCCATTTCTCTACACATACCTAGGGTTTTAAAAAATAATGGTTTGACAAGGATTTAAGTTATTCACTATTTACTAGGGATGGAATTTTCTTGGATCTATTTCCCTTCTTCAATAGTCCTAAGGTTGTAACATGCTTCTTCATTGTGATGACTAGCCTTGCATGATCAATTTCTCACACTTGAAGGTAGTTTGTCATATTTATGACCTTTATAAAAGATTGTTAGATTTTCTATATATGACCATGACTTCTCTGTTGACATGATTGAATTGTTGTTTCATGATGAGTATCCAAAAATCTATGTTGTATTTCAACAATCACATGATTTTTATACACTAGGCTTGAATGGAATTTGTTGTCCATTATCATCTGAAGACTTTTGTCATTGTAACTTGAAAACTGCTATCACACATTTGAGAACATTGTTAATATGGTTTGAACAATGCTATGATATAAAAGGGTTATAAACCTTTCATTTAAACTCCTATGTATGATTTTAGAGGCCCCATATCAATCATGTACAAGTATTCTATCTTGTTTAATAGATATAAATTCTATCAAAGACCTCTCCTAAACTACTTAGAAATCTCTTCAAACTCAAATGTTTAAAATAAAACACCCTATAACCTCAAAAACTCATTTAAACTTGTTGAAAACCTTTGAAATATACAAATCTCCAAAAATGCATGCATACCTTGTAAGTTGTGATAACAAACACACAAGTCTATGGCATGGATCAAGCTTTAAATGAACCTTTGGAACTTTGTTTGATCTAACAACATGGTGTTTTATTCCTATAAACTTCTTCAACGTGTTGTATACATTCTCTTATTCTTGAAACATGCCCAAACTTATTCCAAACTTCTGCAATGTGCCAAGCTAGAGAAGAAGATGTTTCTATGCCAAAAAAGAAGCCTCCTTCAATGGAAACAAAAAAAGCCCTACTTTTTTTCCTACTACATGGGTGAAAGGAAATAAAGAACCTACATTTTTCATTTTCTTTTTCTCTTGGCATGGAAACTGGTGCAATATCAAATTTCCAAACCACACAAACACAGGATACTTCTGACCCAATTGAATCAGGAGAAGAGAAAATTGAACAAGAAACCTTACTTCACTATTCTTTCATCAAAATTCACTTCTTTACTCTACAAAATTCATCAAATTCTTTGATCAATCCACAAAACAAACAATCATCCATTTCTCCAAAACATCATACCACATCATCATCAAACTTAAACACAACTTATTCAGCAACCAATTGATTGTACCAATTCAATGACTACATTAGAAATTGTGAATCAATCTATACTTACACTATTCATCCAACTCACCACTCTTGTCAACTTGATTTAATTTAGGAAAAAGATAACATTCACTCTATCTTGCTTCCAAGATCTGAACAAACCTACCATTACTTTTATGCACACTATTTAGACTAAAACAAACAATTATCAAATCAGGAAACTATGTCCATTCTTTCATCATGCATTAAATCTACTCATCTATGCACCTTATTCCTTAATAAAAACAAACCATCATCAAGAATTCCAAAACACAACATTCATCATGTTTTAATTGAAACCATTCAATACATCTAGTACAAGACCATCAGATCTTCCTACTCTGCAATCAAGACACCATTCATGCACATTGAACTCACATGTCCAAATCACCAATACTATCAAACTCTGCCCTCTCAACTTTATCCAAGAATTGATACAACTTCAATATCATTGTGCAAACAATTTCATCACAAATCTAATCACAAATAACTTTGTTTTGACAAATTCTCTGTTTTAGCAATCATTCCATCAATTTCCTTGTAGGTAATCAAAGCCCTAAATCGGGTGATATAGTTCTAATCCTTTTGCAACAACACAAAATCCTTACTGAATTAGAAGCCTGTTTTAGATTATTTAAACATATCCCAAAATAATTACCACTTTTCTTAGAAAACATAGAAGAAACAACCTGTTGTCTATTGGTAAAAGCCCCCAATTAGGCCATTTTATCAAAGTAAGTGGTCTTTAAACATCCACAAAATACTCAATAACCCCAAACAATCCTGGCATAGGTTACAAAACTCCAAATTTATCCACGTTAAGGAATTGAAAGGCTCATTTTTTATAACGTATTATCAAACCCTTGTTTATAGGCTTTTTAACACAAAATGAGAGAGGATTTATTGAAAAAGGCCATTGCAAACCTTGAACACTCCTGCCACCACTTGAAGCATATCATACTAGGTCTTCTTGTGCCTTAGGAATCAAATTACATCCTTCAAATACATTTCTTCATCATGTGCTATCTTGAAACCATCTCCTTACCAAGAAAAACCTGTGTTTTCTGTAGGGGCAGCACTCAAAACTCATTATTCTCTTCCACGCTGCATCTACACACACACAAAAAAACTTACCACACACCAAATATAACCTAATTATCCCATCCCACCATTCTACAAGACCTACAGTGGTGGGATGGGTGTTAGAAACCTTAGGTGACTCTCAAAACCTCTATTTCAGATTGAGTCCCTAAAAATTTGCTCTCAAAACTTTAGTTCTTAATAAGTTATCCTCAAAACCTTATTAAAAGAAGGTAGACTCTTTAATCTATGATTTCAAATGAAATACTTGGCCAACAAGATGATGTACAAAGACTATATATAAAAGGAAGAAACTCAGACTTAGCAGAACACAATTTATTAACAAAGTTCACTTCAAGAATACAAGACTACTTTCTTGCTCGCCCCTACAAATGTCTTTATAAATGTTTCTCTTCTTGTAACTACCTCTTCAACTTCTTTGAATGACCTATTCCTTCAAATCCCTCTTTGTCTTTTCATCTTCCTATTCTTTTGCTCTTCTTACATATTGGACAATATTACAAGTTTTGCATTTTTTCATTTCTTTGACCACCCTGGACCTATTACATGGCTTGAATACATTCAAATTAGACTTTACATGGCCTTGAAACATTATTTTAGACTTGAACACACATATTTTACAAATTAGCCTTTGAAGGAATTTAATGACCAAGGTGCTCCTGCACCAGAAACTTGGTGGAAAACATTCAACTTGTCTTTTGACTCTAAATTGCCTAAAACTCTTATTCTTTACTTTCCTAAGCCCCTTTTAAATATTTGATCTCAAATCTTAAGGACTTGTAACATAAAAATTATGACCTTGGAATAATTTAGACCATGTTGAGAAAATGATATTATTAATTCCTAATGAGAGTTTCTTGTTTGTTTCATTGGTGTTTGTGTCCAATGAGATTTTCTTTTTATTTTCTTAGTGTTTGTACCCAATTTTAGTTTCTTGTTTTGTGTCATTGGTGTTTATTCCCAATGAGTATTTCTATTCTTATGCATCATGTGATGTTCATTGATTGTTCCCTTCATTATGTGTATGTTGTGTGTATGCTTCTTGTATAGTGTGTGTGTGTGTAAGATTTATCCCATGTGTTTAGTGTGAGTGTGCTTGTAGCTTGTACAAATATCTCCTAGCATGATAGGAGTGGACCTAAGGGTACCACGTTGTTGGGTGGCGTGGAGCCACTATTGGCAATTCAAGGATTTTGGCAGGATCTCTAGGATCATGATCAAGTTAGTAAAGGATTTTCAATTCATAATTTTGTTATTGTTTGTTTTTTGTAAAATATAATTGAAGGAAGTTTGAGTCCTCTTCTCAATTATAATTTTTTATTGAAACCTCTTGAATGGAGACTGTAATTTGACCACACACATGGTATCAACTATGTGGATACCTTACATATTTCAATGTTGGAATTGTCCACACTTTCATTTTGTATTATTTTTAAATTAATTTCAATGTTGGATAAAATGAATGTAGATTACACTTCAATTTGGGCTTTAAAATAAACTCTAAGGGTAAGTGCAAGAAGTTGGGTCCATAAAAATTTCAAAAAGTGGAAGTATTTTTCTTGATTTTTAGAATTTGTCACAATTGGACTAAAATTTTGAAGCACTTACACATTGAGTCTTAAAAAAGTTGAGTGATGTAAAATTTATTATTTTGAGTCTAGTTTTCAAATATGCAATTTATTCTAATGCCGGATGATACAAAATAATTTTTAATAGGCATTTATAAAAACTAATTTTTAAAAAAAAATTAGGACCATAACATGCCCATGTACGGACACCATAATTTGACCTAAATAAAATTATTTTTCTAATTCCTTTTGGGGAAAGAAGTGTATTATAATGAATGTTGACTAGGATTTTTTGTATAATTTTTTTCTAAATATTGTTTTATTTATTAATTTTTGTTGGCCCTAATTTTTGGTTTTTAAAACCCTCATGTACGAACACCATAATTCGACCTAAACTTATCATTTTTTGAAAAAAAATAATCATTGTGTAAATATTTGTTTATATATTTATGCCATATAAAAATTTTAACAAGAAAATTAACAAATTAAAAGTTATTAAAAAAATATGAAAGCCTAACATTTCAAGTTTATAGACTAGTTTCCTCATAAATTAATTAAAAAATAAAAAATAATCCAATCATAAAAAAATTACATATTTGAAAACTTACATTGTCATCTATAATGGGTTTTAATTTCATAAAACAATTTTGAAAAAAAACCTTGTCAACCATATTGTCAAAGTTAGATTTTCTCTTGACATTGTACTTGCAAGTCCAAGGCTAAGGGTTGGGTTACTATGCCTTTTCTAAGCCTAAATCCAAATGAAAAACATGTATTGTGAGTTTCAAAATTTTTGGAATGAGTACCCACTTTAAAATGGGTATCTATTCTAAAAAATGAATGGGTACCTATTTTAAAGCTAAAAATGACACCTCCCTTGAATGTGGACCCAACTTCTTGCACTTACTCCTAAGTTAGAAAATATGCAATTTGATCATTGAAATTTTTAAGTTCCTTTTCGTGTTTTTTAGCATGCTTGGTTAAGAGGACCCACCTCATTGAGGGGTCATTTAGGGGCTTTCCTCATGGTCTTGGAATGAACAAGAGGCTTAGGTCACCCTTTCCCTTTACCCCTAGTTTTTTTTTTCTTGTCTTGGAGTCTCTTGTGGTCTCCTATCCCTTAGGAGTCAACTCCTTTGTGGGCTAGTGTGTCTTGTGTGATTGATTCCTCGATCATTTTCATCATTCATAGTCTATTTTTTATCATGATCCTTTATTTGTAGACCCTACATGTTTTTCATGTTCTAGAGACTAAAATTGAGCTAGGGTTTGCTCACTAGTTAGGACACTAGGGCTAGAGTTAGGGCTACAACACTAAATAGGAATACAACACCTATCGAGACTCTAGAACAAAAATAGAAGACTTATGCTAGACCAAAACTCTAGCATAAAATGTGGACACCTGTGCACTTGTGCTAGTGTCTAAACTAGGTGCAAGTGTCCTATTTGGTTGCTAGTATCCTATGGTTCCTTGTTTCCATTGTTTTATCTTTTGTTTGGTATTTTTTTCGTTTCTCAAGGAAACTTTGTTTACAAAATTTGTTCCCCATCGCCTAGAGAGTCTTCTCATGTTATCAATTTTTCAACAAGCATCAAATAGGGATTTATGAAACCTATTTTCCTTGGGAAGCATGTTGTTTCTTGTCAATGACTTATTTTCGTTCCTAGTTGGTGGAGGGATTGTACCTCCTAGTAAGGAAACCTCTTGTGAATGTTTCCCTTGGTGTTTAGATATTTTTTAAGATGTTTGTTGATTAGATTTGATTTGGTTTTTACCCTTGTCCTACTCCTTATTCTAGAAACTAGTGATTGAGCCATCTTGTTGAGCTTGATGTTAGATCCTAATCATTTCACCATCTAAGTGGGTTTCTATGGTGTTAATCCATGTTTGTAAGAGTGTATTGGTGTGTATTTGAGGTAGAATCTTCCCTCATCCTACCCTTGTGTTGTGTTCATGAGATAACATGATCATAGGGTTAGTACTTGATTTTTTTTGGGTGTCATTTTCCCCTCTTAAAGGTTCATCATGATGGATTTATTCCCACAACTAGTAATTCTTCCATTGGTGCCACCATGCTTTTAGAGATGGCAAGCTCGTTCCCATGTTTAGTTCCCTTATTTCCTTGTGTGTCACACAACATGTGTGCATGTTTTCTTGTAAGAGTGGCATGTTATTGTTACAACTTAATTGTTTTTATTCTTGTTCCAAAAATAAATGTTCAATTGACTAATGTCCTAAATGCGTGGCTTGGGGAATTACATTGCACACTAATGAATCCTAACACTAGAACAATTACCTATAAGAGATATATCCTCTATCTTATTAGGAATAGATTATTCTTATTAGTTGTATGCCTTCCTAAACTAGGTCAATGGACTAGGTCACATATACACCCATGTCTCTTAGAATGAGTTTTATGAAAACATAGTTTCCCTGATTTGAAATATGAAAGTTTCTACTCTCAATGCTAAGTATTTTGGAAATGATTACTATGTCAGTTTGTGCACCAAAAGTATCAAGTTATGTTTAGGAACATGAACTTAAGAAAATCATCCATGCTCATTATGGCCTACTAGATTTATATTTAGAGTAATTAATCAAAATTGCATTAGTCTCGGTCTATATCTCATTCACATCAATGTTTCCCTATGTTCCTCAAGGACACGGCCCCTTAGAAGGCTCAAGGATGTTTCCTAGCTATCCACACTTAAATGTTTTTACCAAAACATCTCTAGGATGGGGAGATTGAAATGGGATGGTGTGTGGATGACCAAGGACATCTCAAATGTCCCCCAACCATCCCGGAGACGACCAATCATCCCCACATATGTAGGAGGTGTTTTTTTAAAGCCATAATTTTTTACAAAATAATTTTATATGTTATTTGTGAGCCCCCACACCCCTCTAAACCCTAACATAACAAAAGGAGGACTCCATATGTAACATTTGTTTATTTTTACATGGAAAAAAAAATTGCAGCCAAGTTAGAAAGGCAAGCCAACAAGTTTGAAGGTGCAATTTGAAAAACCAACTTTAGAACTAGCACTAATAGTGAGGAGTGAGGAAGAAACTAGCAAGAGAAGTGAAAAAGGTATTTTTAATCTTTCATTTTTTTCTATTTTTTTTCAAAGTTTAAAGGATGAAATGTATAAAAAAATCTATTTTCACTTTCCAAATTCCACTTGCATATTGTTTCACAAAACAAAAAACATAAGCAATAGTAGTGAGAGTAATCAACATGATGAGATGGAAGAATGAAATGAAAGCCCAAATATAAGATTTCCAAGCTCACTTGGGGGTTTATTAGGGTGTGGAAGTGGTATGGGTGAAAGGGGACAACCAAAAAATCAATTTTATTTTCCTTCCAAAGTTCTAAAAACTTATGTAAAAGACCTTTTTAATTCCAAAAAAAATCTTCTTTAATTTGTGATAGCCGTGGACAAAGATAAAAAAATACGAGGGGTACTATAGTGTGGTTGTGTCACATTTGTAAAAAAAAATTTAGAGGGAGCTACACAAAAGTGTATTGTCGTCTATTGAGATATATAAGACAAGGGATGAAGGTTTGGAAAGAGATAAAGGTGGATGAGAGGGTAGAGTGTCATAGATTGCATATGGATGTAGAATCAAGGTCTAAGGAGTTGCCAATGTCAACACACTCCCCACAATTAGCTATGCATATGCCCTCTATGGTTGGTAGTGGTAGTGGTAGTGGTGATGTTTCCACAAGAGGGAAGAGGAAGACTATTACTAGTGAGCATCCAAGTACAATTGTAGGTTTATTCAACGTGCATGTACAAGATATGACAAAGTCTTCAATTGCCAAATTTTTATATGCCCATGCCATCCTATTCCATGTAGGATGTTCTCCTTACTTCAAACAAATGTTCAAAGATGTAGCTTCAGTTGGTCCCTCATTCACCCCATGGAGAACATAAACTACACACTAAACTCCTTGAAAACAAATTTCCAAGGTGATTTTAGTGATGGAAGACATGAGACAAAGTTGGATTAGGATGGGTTTCTCTATTGTCATGGATGAATGAACCGATATTAGGCATCGACTACTTATCAACGTCATTGTTACACGTTCAACAAACTCTTATTTTCTTAGAGCTATTGATTATTTTGGGAAGCACAAGGATGCATAATTCTAATTTCATATTTTAAGAGATGACATAGAGGAGGTTGGGGCCTCAATTTTGTACATGTGGTCACCGATTCAACATGTGTGTGTATATTAGTTGGTATGATGGTGGAGGGTGCTTACAAGAACATCTTTTGGACCCCATGTTGTGTTCATGTGTTGAAAAATGCATTAAAAGACATAGGGAATATAGATTGGGTGCAAAAAGTGGTGATAGAAGCTTGAGATATTAATATTTTCATTTGCAACCATCACACCTCACTTGCTCTCTTCAAGAAATTTTCAAAGAAGAATTATTCAAACATGTGGAGACATTGTATGTTAGTTATTTTATTTTTTAATAGAGGATGATTGAGGTGTAGGAGGCTCTACAATTAATAATGGTTAATTTATAGTGGAGTGGATGGTCTACTACAAACAACACAAAAGGAAAAAATTAAACAAAAAATTCTTAATGATGATTGGTGGTCCATTGAGAGGTAAGAAATTGTTGATTTTTAATAACTTGTTGATTTTATTAGTAAATTTTTAATTCAATTGTTGACTTTATTAATAAATTTTTTATTTTAATTTTCTAACTTGTCTTTTTTCAAAAAATTATTTGTAGATATATTTCTCCTTAATCTTACCTATTATGGATGTCATTAGATATGTTGATATGAGCTCTCATAGTCTTAGAGATATTTACAAGATATTTGATAACATGCTTGGAAAAATGAAGCAAGCAATTTGTAACAAGGATTCTAATTTGGGATTATATGAGCGACACATTAAGCCCATTGTGATGTGACAATGGAACACTATGAACACCCCGATTCATATGACAACCTTTTCTCTAAATCTCGTGGTATGCACCAAAGTTGGTAGGTTGTCTTCTTGCGATGACGAAGAGGTGAAAGAAGGTTTAATGAAGTCCCTTCAAAATATGTATTCAATTGAGGAGTTGAGTATAGTTCAAGAAAGGAAAGCAGAGTGTGGAATATACCTTCCTAATGCTAATCTTTAGGAGAGAGAAGCAAATAAACCGTTTAAAAATTTGCAATTGCAATTCATTTAAGATGCACATATAAGAATATAAGATAGAAACAATGAAACGATAAAACAAAATTTACGTGGGAAAACCCTTTTTGGGAAAAAACCCACACACCAAAGTAGAGATCTCTTGTATTATAGTAAAACAAATATTGCATACAAGTTACAGAGCTATGCTCTTTTAGGTGTTAATTCAGAACAAATCCAACATCATTTCGTACTATAATGTTGTAAAATTGCACCCCTTGCAATTTCACATACATTCTTGCATTTGCTTTAGTGTCCACTCCCCTAGCATTTGTGTAGGCTCATTTTATCCCCCACATCAACCTTTTTCCCTTCTTAAGATGCTTAGGACTCCTTTTCAACAGCTACCCTTGTGCGTCAGCTTTGTGTCAAACCTTATGCTTTTCATGTTCTTGTTGTTTTGTAGCATTATGTCTAGACATTAGCATGCCGTGTGGACGTCTGCACACTGCACTAGCATCCTGTGATGTTTTTGCGTTCAAATGACCACTTTCGAGCATTTTTCCACTTGTCTGCAAGTTTTTTCGGTGGTAACAGCTCGAGAATCTTCTTTTCCCTCCTATTCTCTCTTTTTAATCCATTCTTTCAATTCATTTTGTCTCTTTGGAGCTTTCTCTTTTGCATACACTCTCCTTTCCCTCTTTTCTTGCACAAATCTCACTTGTTACAACAACTTCAAGCACTCTTAAGCTCTTGCAACATTCTTTGCAGGTCTCTTAGCTCTCGCAGCCCTCTCTTTCAACCTTGCTCTCTTTGGCTTCCTTAAGCCTTCTAGCTGATATCTCTCTTACCTAGTGCTTGCAAGCATCTTGGGATTTATCACACCCCTGTGATACGGGTTCTCCTCCTTGAGCAGGGATTTCTTTTATCACTCTTGCATTCATTTCATTCCTATTATCTCTATCTATCTATTTGGCTTTCTCTGGAGGTGGGAACACTAAAACGGGGGTTTGACTGAGGCAAACCCCTATATAGCCCTAACATTTTCTCCAGATCTTATGTATGCAGGTATTGAAGACATTCATTTGCTCGAGGCTCCATTACTTGGGTTTTTGTGAGCATCTTCTATCCCTCATCCTCTTTAACTTCATCAGTTGTACTTTACTTCATTTCAATTCTATTATATTTCGTTACTTTCTTGCATTTTGTAAGTTCTTAGCAATCTGATTGTTGGTAGTCACTTTGATGTTTTCTATGATAAACTCATTTTTTGATCCATATGAGATGCTAGCGCGCCTCTGAGACTCTAGCATGCCATGTTGTCATCCTTTGGCCAAAAGCTTGCCAGTCTGTCCAAAAAACCTTTGTAATTTACTCTTTTTGGTTCTAGAACTCTTGCGTTGTTCCTTGAGGTAGTTTAGGGCAATTCACCCCTTGGGATTCTCTTGAGAATAAAGATACTCATGAGTAGCAAATCCCCCTTCTCTACAATTACATTCACTCTGATATCTTTTCCAATGCATTAAGGCATTTCATACATACTTCTCAAGCATTACAAGAAAACCATCATAACAGACACTTCAACTTCTACAACCACCAAACATACATAACCACAATCCCGCTGAGCCATTCTTAAACCATCGTGGGGTTGCACTAATTTCCATCACTCTGCCAGTTACCTTCGCACCACATAAAATACTACATGAGACCAAATGGTACCAATTTCTAAGGTAAAGGTCGGGCCACAGTAATGTCCATGTTGTTATTAATGGTTTGTTCTAATAGAAACCAACAAAAGGAATTTAGCAAGTGTAAGACTAAGCTCCACAAACTGTTTCGGGAGGATTATCGATCAGCGGGGTTAACACATAAACAAAGAATCACAAGTTCTCTAAAAGCACACCCAAATGATTCAAAGTGATCACATGGATTTTTCTTTGCCTTGCTAAAAGAAGAAAAGAGAAGACTGTTCATGCCAGAAGGATAAGGGAACGTTAAATTCAAACCACTTTCCTTAGACAGAATCCTGTCAGAAGAATTTATAGACAGATCAAGCTCATTTTGATGTGACCCGTCGAATTACATCAAATGCATCAAATGCATTCTTCAATATTAGCAAATTCAATTGTTATTTTATAAGACATCCATTTGAGTTGATGATATGAGGAACATACTATTCATTTCATTGAGATGTTTTAATAGAGTGTCTGCATAAAGGTAGAGTTCAAGAGGATATATCTCTGCAATTTGTGAAGGAAATCGCCTAAACCAAAGCATAAAATAATTAGCTTTTCATGCAAGATTGAGAACTCTAGGCAAGCTTTTCTACAATCATGGCATGGGGAAAATGAGACTTATCTAGTTTACAAATGAACATTTTAAGATCGCAACATCCAAAAGCTCTGCAAGTGTTGACATGGGTTGTATGCCCACATACCAATATCCAGCAAGCAAAATGGATTACATTTGAAGGATTTCTAATGCATAAAAAATACTAATGCCGATAAAGGAGTTTCAGTGCCAGGTATGGACATCCACCAAAGCATATCAGAAATGGGGAAAGCGCTTGAAACATTGCCGATGGAGGTACTCTATAAGCATACATGCCATTTGGGGTGCATACACAAAGCATGTGATTGTATGAAAAAATGCCTCATGGTGATGTAGCAACCTTTAATAAGTGAGGATGCACACTCTTGTAGCAATTACCAAGTACCCTGTTAGACATATGTGAAAATGCAAAATCATAGACAAGAAAAGCGACAGTTTCTAGCGCTGCCTCAAGGAGATGTGACTTCATGAGATGTCGTGACTAAAGGTTAAGCAAGAAGGAGTTTGATGAACCCATTCTAGAGATTTATTCATAAGGATAGTTGAAATTTGTAATAGATGCCCTTTTACAAGACAACATACCATAAGACATTTTTCTAACAGTTCCGAATGATATTGCTTTAAATCTGAAGACCTTTTAAAGAATGTTCTTGGCATAGCCGAACAAAAAGAAGGGAAGGAAGGAAAACACTTTAGAGAGGATATTGAAACCAGAAGACTCAGACTTAGAAAGACCCAAGTTATCGTTTGTAGGGTTGTCATTACATGCAGAAAATACAAGACCTAGAATGCACAAGGATGATTTCATCTTAGAAGCCAAATAGTAACCAAGACATTTTAAAAGATTTACCCATTTGATATACATATTGTGCAGGTTGTTTTCTGAGCAATGTCCTTTTGCTTATGTGGAGACATCTTCTCCAAAATGAGGAACCTCTGCTACATCCTCTTCCTTTTATTTCATTTCTCCCTTAAATTTACTGAGCACCCACAAGCAAATCATGAGCCGAGCCCTTCCTATAACTGTACAATCATTGTGACAATGGTCTCACGGGGTGAGAATGAAAGAATGGAATGTTACCCCCCTGTGAAGTGAGGCTCATTCATTCCAAATCTAGGTATTGTCCATTGAGGCATTTGTCATGCATTAAGTTCCATTATTGCGTTGCAACATCATGGCCTCAATTTTGACTGCATGATTATGATAAATCAAAAACACCCAACCACCATTGCATGAGTGGAGATTCCTGCAATTAATTTGAGAACCGACATGCAAAAGAATAACCCCCACTCCATTTTCACCTTCCAATTAATTACCATCATTTGGTAACACTCGATGCATGCAAAACCACATGCAATTCTATTATGCTATTAAAATTTAACACTCTTTCATTTGTTACTTTTATTTCTTTTAAATCTATATTATGAACAAAATAAACATCAAGCACATGCTTTTGTTTACACATGGATAGGTTATGAAATCATCGAAATATCGTGGGGTTGTGGGTTACTTGCTATACCGTAGACCCCCCTTATGGACTGTTGTAGGGTTGTGGGTTATCGCTATACAACAGCCTACCTCCATACCGCAGACTACATAAGTAAAGCATACAATGGAACTCCAAAGTCCGATTATTAAAACCCTTCAAATTTTCTAAGTCTTTTTCAATTGCATTCAGTAAGCGATAAGCCCAAAGCCCGAACTCTATAACCTGCAGATAACAATTAGGTGAACCTTTACCGCCAACCTGCCAGCTCTAGTTTAAACCTCTGTGGTACTGCGGTGTAGAAAACATTGACTCAGCTAAGTGTTTTCCTGATTTCATAGAGCCTTAACCAGTAAGTTGAGACACCTTTTTCTCAACATTCTCCCACTTGATGAAGAACTAACTAGCTCCCAATCAATGCATGAAGTCACTGTATCACCCTAGGCCTCAAGGCCCATCAAATTGGCACACCATCTAAACTTCTTTGTGCTCACTGGCTTTGTCGGTGCATCAACAACATTCACCAAAGTTTCAATCTTTTCCAAGTTAACCTTTCCATCTTCCACCATATCATGAACAAAACAGTACTACAATAAATGTGTTTTGTTCTGGCATAGAAAGTTGGATTTTTTGCCAAACATATGGCACTCTGACTGTCACAACAGATAGTAGACTATCTTGCATCAAAACGAACATCTGAGCACAATCTTCTAATCCAAATGGCTTCTTTACAAGCATGATTTGCTGCCATGTAATTTTCTTTAGTAATGGACAAAGTGACTATATCTTGTCGCTTTCTCGTCCAACTAATTGCACCACCAAACAACATGAAAACATATCCACTGGTGGATCTTCCACTATCAATATCACTCGCTCAATTAGAATCCACATCCACGAATGCTTACTGAATGATGAGATCCATTAGAATAACCATGATAACATAAGGTATACTCCAAAGTACCATTCAAATATCTAAAAACTCTTTTCATAACATCCCAATGTGTCTGTCCTAGATTAGCCATAAATCAATTAAGAACTACTACTTAAGCAATGTCTAGCCTAGTACAAAGCATTGCATACATTAAATTGCTAACTGCACTTGCATAAGGTACCCCAATCATATCCTCCATCTCAGTAGGATATTTGGGACAATCTTCCACAAAAAGCTTTGTTCCTTGCAACAAAAGAACCACTAACTGTTTGCAATCTGTCATATTGAATCTCTCTAGGACAAAGTTCATATATTTTCTCTAGCTAAGCCAAAGCTTTCTATTTTCTCTATCCCTTCTGATTTCCATTCCTAGAATATACCTAGTTGAACCTAGATCCTTCATTTCAAATTGTATTGACAATTGAGATTTAATTCAGAAATCATACCTATACTAGATTTCCAATTCACAACATGTCATCCACACACAAGGAAATAATAAGAAGACGAACATTTTCAATCTTAAAATAAATACAATGGTCGGACTTTGATCTCACAAATCCAAAAGACAAGACATAGGTATCAAACTTTTGGTACCACATTCTAGGACACTACTTCAAACCATACAAAGATTTTCTTAACTTACATACCAAGTTCTCTTTACCTTTCTCAATGAAATGCTCTGTCTGAGACATATAAATCTCTTCCTTCAAATCACCATGAAGGAAAGTTGTCTTCACATCCATCTTCTCAATTTCTAAATCATATGTTGCTACAAGTGATAATAAGAATCAAATGGACATTATCTTTGCTACAGGAGAAAAGATTTCCCCATAATCAATTCCCTCCACTTGGGAATATCCTTTTGTGACCAACCTTGCTTTATGCTTCTCAACACTGCCATCAAGACCTATCTTTTTCTTCAACACCCATTTACATCCAACAGGCTTTCATCCTTTTAGCAAATGTACCAGATTGCATGTATCATTCTTCTTCAATGATGCCATTTCTTCGTTCATGGCTCCTAACCAAGAATTTGCATCAGACATACCCATAGCCTCTCTAATAATCCTAGGCTCATCAATGTTAGTAATCAAAGCATAGACACAACTAGAATATAACATAGAATATTTGAACCTTTCAAGTTTCCACTTAACACGCGCAGACCTCCTCACAAGCTGAGGTTGAGGTTCTTCATCTTGTTCAAAACTTTAAGAGCTACCTGAGCTCTCCTCATTAACAGGTCCACGAGGAGAATGTAGTTCATCTGTATTGGGTGTAAGAGGAACTTCAACTGTCTCCTTTCTTTCTTCTTTCATCTCTTGTTGTAGATCAACTGTAAAAGATTTCAGCTCATGAAAGATCACGCTTCTATTGTAGAGAACCTTCTTTGCAACTAGGTTCAAAAGCTTGTACCCCTTCACACAGATGTCATAACCAATGAAGATACATTTCACTACCTTGTTCTCCAATTTAGATCTCTTTTCACTAGGCACATATGTGTATGCCTCACAACTAAAGGCTAACATGTATCAACGAGGGCTTCTTACGAGACCACGCTTCCATAGATTTCTTATCAATGAGTGTTGAAGTAGGATAATACGTAGTGGCTACAACCTCGGCCCATAACTTCAGTTCAAGATGAGCACCACTCAACATACTCCTTGCCATCTCCATCAGCCTTTTGTTCATCCTCTCTGCAACTTCATTTTGATGTGGAGTGTAGGGAGATGTTTTATGTCTCTTAGTCCCATAGTCCTTACAAAACCTATCGAAATATGTAGAACAAAACTCACCACCATTATCCATCCTCAAACACTTTAATTTCCTACCAGTCTTATTTTCTACCAAGGTTTTGAAATCCTTAAATTGATTGAATATTTCAATTTTACTTATGAGAAAATACACAAATGTCCTTGAATAATCATCAATGAACGAGACAAAATACATATATTTCAATAACGAAGCAACATTAACTAGACCAAACACATCAATATGAATATAATCCAGAATTCCAGAAGATTTATGAGAAATGGAAGAAAAAGAAACATGGTGTTGTTTTCCATATATACAATGTTTTAAAAAATTGAACTTGAGATTACAATCATCAAGCCCATCAACCAGGCTTTTAGTTTTCAAGGATTTTAAACCTTTTTCACCAATGTGGCCAAGCATTTGGTGCCACAACATTGTCTTCTCCACTAGGAGCTTCACCTCTAAAGAATTATCACCCTCACGAATAATGTCCTCCTTCTCTACTTGATCAGATGAAGAATCCATTCTCCCAGACTTCACATAAGTACTATTGCAATGAACTGTACAAGAATCCAACTTATACAGAGTGCCAATTCACACACCCTTAGCAAGCACCATAGAACCTCTAGTCATCTTACAACTACCATTCAAGAAAGATACCTACACACCCAAATCATTCAACTTGCTTACAAAAAGTAAATTTCATGCCGAACTAGGGATATGCATCACACCATCGATTCCCTTTATCCTTCCATCAGGAAATCAAATCCTGACTCTTCCACGGCCAACAATTTCCAAGTGAGAATCATCACCCAAATACACCTTTCCACAACCATACTCTTTGTATTTTGAAAACCAACCCCTATGAGAGCTCATTTGAAAAGACGCACCTGATTCAATTAACCACACATCTTCCAATGCATGTGTTGCCAAGGTTTCTATGAATGCATCTGCATCATTCTGAGAAGATTCATTATCAAAAGAATTATTGTTTTTCTTTTTCTTCTTCTTCTCTTCTTTGTAGTCTTTTCGGATATGTCTGGATTGCCCACAATTCCAATATTTCACCTTGGACTTCATACCAGGGGACTTTGATCTCCCATTTGACTTGGATTTAGACTTCTTTCCCTTTTTCTTTCCTTTCTCCTTTGATTCGCCTTGAACAACAAGGGCCTCCTTGGCCATCTCATAAGACTTCCTTCACATTTCTTTTGACAGCAGTGAAGCAACCACATCTTCCATCTTGAAAGTGGTTGTTGTACTCCCAATAGCCATTACTAGGTGATCCCATGTATCAGGAAAAGAACACAACAGGAGCATGCAACGATCCTCATCATCTATCTTCACACCAACAAACCCCAATTGAGCAAGGATCATGTTAAATGCATTCAAATGATCTGCAACAGACACTTCTTTCTCCATCTTCAAAGAGTATAACTTCTTTATGAGGAATAACTTATTTACCAAGGATTTCCCTTGATAAATGTCACCAAGATTTTTCTAGAGAATTTTTGTGGTATTCTCTTCATGGACGTTCAAGAGAATAGAATCGGCTAAGCACAATCTAATCAGACCCTTGGCTTTCCAATCCATTGCATCCCAGTTAGTTTGCGAGATTGTTGATGGTTTATTGTTGGATACCACATCCCACAGATCTCGATCTACGAGAAAATCTTCCATATTGAGTTTCCACAACTCAAAATTATTGTCGTTGAATATTTCTATTTCTATTCTTCTGGATGTGCTCACCATCTTAAATCTACAATAAGATTACAACCAGATTTCTCTACAAAACTCTCACTAAAACCATATCAACACAAAAAGACTCTTCTAATTCACAAGGATAACAAAGTTGGCCAAGCTCTGATACCAATTGAAAGGAAAACAAAGTGTGGAAAATTCCTTCCTAATGCTAATTTTTACGAGAGAGAAGAAAATAAACAATTTAAAACTTTGCAATTACAGTTCATTTAAGATGCACATATAAGAATATAAGATAGAAACAATGAAACAATAACATAAAATTTACATGAGAAAACCCTTCTCACACACCAAAGTAGAGATCTCTTGTATTACAGTAAAACAAATATTACATACAAGTTATAGAGCTATGCTCTTTTAGGTGTTAATTCACAGAACGAATCCAACAAAATTTTGTTACATTCACTTTGATATCTTTTCCAATGCACTAAGGTATTTCATACATAATTCTCAAGCATTACAAGAAAATTGTCATAATAGACACTTCAACTTCTACAACCACCGAACAGACATAATTGCAATCCCTCCAAGCCATTCTTAAACTGTCACAGGGTTGCATTAATCTCCATCACTCAGCCAGTTACCGCTATAACACCTAATATCTCTCCACCATAGTCCATCCAGAAGACCATTGTGGTGTCATGGGTTACTGCTATATCACAACCCTCCTCATCAGATTGTTGTGAGGTTGCGTAGGTTACCCGCTATACCATAGACCCCCCTCATAGACTATCGCGGGGTTGCAGGTTGCTGCTATATTGCAACCTACTTCCATATCGCAGACTACACAAGTAAAGCATATGATGGAACTCCAAAGTCTAATTGTCGAAACCCTTCAAATTTTCTTAGTCTTTTTCAACTGCATTCGATAAGCGATAAGCCCAAAGCCTAAACTCTATAACCTATAGGTAACAATTAGGTGAACCTTTACTGCCAACCTGCCAGCTCTAGTTTAAACCTTCACGGTACTATGGTGTAAAAGACTTTGACTTGGCTAAGTGTTTTCTTGATTTTAGAGAGCCTTAACTAGTAAGTTTGAGACACCTTTTTCTCAACATACTTCACACACAATGACTTTCCTTTACTAATCTTTGTGGTCCAACATTCGACAAATTAGAGGAAAAAATAGATAGAGCTACATTAGCTCAAACTAATCCTATTGGATGGTGGACATGGCATATCAAGGATATGCCAAAGTTGAGGATACTCATTATTCACCTCTTTTCATAGGTTGTTAGTTCCTTTATTGCAAAGAGGAATTGGTCCACATACAACTTCATTCACTCTATCAAGAGGAATAGGCCGATCTCTAGAAGAGCAAAGAAGTTGGTCGTCATGGATAGTGCTTTGTAACTCCAAGATTGTCAAACTCAAAGTATCGACAAACTCTAACTTTACGATAAGATGTTAATCTAGAGGATGCCACCCAAATTGATGAGGAGGAGACACATGAGGGATTGGTTAGAGTTCCACTAAATGAGGCAACCCTTCATAGTGGCAGTGATTCAAAGTCATATTTTGATTTTGATACAGCTTTGGGAGATGTCAATTAGAGGCAACCTCCTACTTTCTATCACTATGTTTTTGTTACTTTGTCATTTTAACATTTGTAGTGCAAACTCGTAGTCTTTGGACATTTTGGTGTATTATTTTTTTAATTTTATATCATATGCACATTGACAAAGAATTATGGAAGGAATTAAATATTAATTTGGTTGACTCTCATGTGAACTCTATTGTTGTGTTTTAAAGATTATATAATGTATATCATATGTCAATATGATTTTATGACCTATCAATATTATCAATGTTATCTTATGAATATTTGAAATTTCCCTATATTTTTAAAAAAATTGTATTTTATATAGCCATCCTTTTTACCATCCCTTATCATCCCAAAAATGACATGAAAAAATTCATTTAGAAAATGCATATGCTGTCCCGACATCCCCCTATCTCAAAAACTTGATGGAACATAGATGTTTCCATCTCTACTTAACATGTTTCCAGGCCCTCTCCATGGACTTTGTGATTTCTTCCCTCTCAGATTTCAAAAGAGTAGTAAAGATAAGTTAAATTGGGTTCATCAAGTTCGTGTACTAAGATAAATTGTACATCAGTCTTAATTCTACTTCTGAAACTTTTGCCAGTGATCTTGATAGCTTCCAAAGGTGTAATATAGTCACATTTCATATGGTTCTCATGCCTGAATTTTCCAACTGGAATTGTACCAGATTTTAAATTTTCCTCAACGTGATTAAATCAGATTAAACATGGATCTTGGGTGCATCAGTTCAACACATACAAATTTCTTGGGTGTGCATTCATGTCCCCTATCTTGAGTAACAAGGACCACCCTCCATGTGAGATGTTTTACCATATGTCCTGATTGTATATCAGCAACTAGTGAGG
Organism: Sequoia sempervirens; assembly: GCA_007258455.2. Lineage (NCBI taxonomy): Eukaryota > Viridiplantae > Streptophyta > Pinopsida > Cupressales > Cupressaceae > Sequoia > Sequoia sempervirens. Next base: position 509,498,467 of record VDFB02105785.1, read on the forward strand.
GAGCAGGCTACGCAGCATACAAAATGGTATGCCCATGCGATGGCCTGTCATGCCCTGCCTACCTCTAACGGTCTGTAGCTATCAGAATGATGGAACCCATCTTGTGCAGTTTACCTTCTGTAAATCTGTGCAAAAAATAACCTAATTCGTAACCCTCACATTTTTATTTCCAAGCCCACATACAGTGGTTAAACTTTTATATATTTTTTGTTTAATATATTTTAAAAATATTTTATAAATTATTTATAAAATATTTTTTAAAATATATTAAACAAATATATATAAACTCTTTAATATTTTTTATTAGTGATTTAAATCATGTATTAATAAAATATTTACATTTTAAAAAAATAATAATAATATTTAGTAAATACAAATAAATTAATTTTGAAGTAAAATAAAATAATTCTTAAAAATATTAAAAATAATTTTATTATATAAAAAAATGTAATGAAATATTTTTCAGGAACTACAAATCAGGTTTAAATTGGTATCAGAGCCAATTTTCTAAACCCTATATAGTCTGTCCTCGTCCCCGGTCGTCTGCCCCTTGTTTTCCTTTTCCCTCCTTACCTCCTTCCCGTCCGCCCTTCCCCAGTGGTATTGGGGTGAGTTGTATTCGGTCGAATATTGTAATGGCCTTTCAGTCTGGCCTTTCATATGAATGCAAGTGGTGCTTATTTATCTTCTGTCTATTATGTGTTATAGTTCTTATCACCTTCTGCATTTATGAACAATCTCGCTCTTGAGTAATCTTAGTGTTTATTATTCATTCTTACGTATATCAGCATCTGGGATAAAGGCTTAATCTGAAGCACTTGATAGTGATCTCACGGGTCTCTCTTCATCTTCTTTGCTCGTAAACTAGAAAGAATATCTGCAAAAGATTCAGAAGTAGCAGTCGACGGATAGGTGAAGTAAATCGTCGCTTCATTCTTTTGTAGTATCTGGTAGCGTGAAAGATGGATGCACACTGTGAAGAGCCACAGACGAGTCCTTTGCCTCCCGCTAAAACAGTAAGTCTCAAACAATTAAACTCTGATGTTGCTTATGAGCATAGATCTATATATGAACCTAGAGATGATGAGACTAGCTCATCCGGAAGATTATTTACTGAAATACCCACTGCAAGATTTAGATTAAAGACAAAACCCTTTTCTGATATTTATGCTAATTTAGGAACATGGTCTTATAAGTCTAAATGGGTCTGTCAGATAATAGAGAGACAAATCCAAGTAACTAATGAAACCCAAGAGTTCATCCAGCTTTTCATTGATGAACAAATAGAAAAGATGCAGAAAGTTGCATTACAAAAAAATGGTTATCAGTATTTACACATTAGTTATGTATTATGTGGAATAGAAGCCCATTATAGATTAGGAATTGAGTCTTATGCCTACTATACATTACTTGATGCTAGGCATAATAGTTATAAAGATATGTTGTTAGGTGGAGCCTCTGGTTGTGTCGGTTACGACCCTGTATAGTTTGATGCCGTACCTAATTTCTCTGTCTCTCTCCGAGATAAGAATCTAAATCAAGTCTTGAAATTTCAATGGAAAACCGCAGGCCTGGATATGAAAATAGGGTCAGTACCCCATACGTTGCACTTTGCAATAAGTGCACAATTCTTTAATACTACTATCCCTATGATGAGAGATCCCAAATCTAAACCAAGTCAAAAAAAATACAGTGTCGTCTGGTAGACTAAGACAAACAAACAATTGATAAAGCTGAAGGCATCAAAGACTTTGCCACTAGCCCAACTTCAAATTCCTCAAAATTGGGTTATTAATTACATGAGCTTAGTTGAAAATAAACGACCAAAAGCCCTGGAACAGATCTCTCACATCAGAGGAGAAGGCGGCAAAGCTTATGTTGACTTCTCTGATGATGAAGAAGAATTTAACTCTAGTACCGGAACATTATCTTGTACACATATTTTTGCTAGTACTCGAACAGGTTTCTCCGAGCCTAGCAAAGGAAAAGGGATTTACCAGTTTGAACCTTATAAACCAAATTCCTTGGATAGCAGATACCATGGCAAGGATACTCAGTGTAGAAAACCCTAGAGCTCAAAACCAATAAATCATATGCCCAATTGCACATGCCATGCCATAGTATTCTCCAGAAATAGGGTCATCCATAAAAAAGGATAGACCATACCTGAGCCAACTCCCAAAACCACAGTCTATTCACATCCTAATTGTGAAACTGATGAACATGGGATTATTACCTATAATAATTGTAAATATTCTTGGCATGAAAGGTATGGACCTGAAGACCCACCTGTCCCTGAATACCACAGTAACATGATGGGTGGTAAGACAGTAAAATTCCCCGAATACCCTGATGAGGCCACAGAAGAAGGGGAAATAGATATAGAGGTAGTAGTTACTATCTCTGGTGGAGGGCAAAGAACCCACACATTTGAAGGACTCCTTCCTCCTTTTAAGGACTTCTTCAAATATGACCAAAGCGGCCAACAGTGGATCCAATATTGGCCACAACGTCCTAGTGATGTGAATGTTGATGCTACTGCATCAGAAAAATTGCTCAATTGGACCAACTTGTGTAATAGAAAAGCTAAACTATTGGTTAAGGATGCCCAAGCACGGTCCCTCCAAAATGTGATCCAAGATAGATTGGATCATGAAGAAAATAAGCAAATGTTTCATGAGTTGCAGGCCAAGCTGGCCCAATTTAATTCCGAATATAAGGTATTTGTCACCCAAGAGATTAATTCTCTTAAAACTAACTACAATGCCTTAAAAATTGACCTCAATAGCTGGATGAATCAGCAACAAACTATACTGAAACAAGTACAGGAAGAAGCTGATAAGATTAAGCAAACTCATCAGGTTTTGGTCAAGATAGGACTTGATCATAAAGTCAAACTTGAAGTACTTGAGCTTACCATCAATCATCTCTCCTATAAAGTAGGGTGTACTGAAGACAAAATTGACAGAATAGAAACTGAAGCCTTTAAGATTCAGCCACTCCAAGAGCATTAGGAACAACTGAAGGAAACTTCAGACCAGATCTCTAAGAAACTGGAACAACTACGTTTCAGCCCTTTTGGTGAGGAAGTCACACAACCTGCTAGTAATCAAGCCAATAGCAGCGAAATAACTAGAAGATGTCTGCTAGGTCAACAATCACTCAAGAAATTGATGAGCACAGAAGACAGTTCTCTTTCACAAGAACTGTGGTAGATGAGGTCTTCAACCCTCAAAAGGTTACCTTTGAAAAGAAGACTAGTAATATGGCCAAAATACCTAAGGCCACTACCAGCACAACAGCAAACCCATTTCTGCCAAATCTGAAGTCCCAAGGAACTCTGCTTCCACCATGGTCCCAAATGGAAACATATGAGCCTCTTAAGAATAAAGCCATGATTGAAGCACTTTCAGGATGGGTCGAGAATCAATGTAGTGCCACACCACAGCAAGATCCAGCAGAGACAATTGAAGCTTCCCTTAATGGATTCACTGGTGTTGCTGCCAAAGTCTAGGGTCAATTGGACCAGACTTACAAAGCCGGTCTCATACAACAAGGTATGGGAGTAGTTGTTGGAGAATTAACTAGGCTCTTTGTAGGGAGTACTACAACATTGGAAGAAGAAGCCCTTGATAAGTTTACCAAGAATCGGTGTTGTGATCTAAGTTACTTACAACAGTATTGCAAAGAGCAGTTCGCCAACTTCTGTAATTTAGGCAAAGCCATGAATGAAGAACTTGGCAAAGGATTCTTACAATCCTTTGAAGATTTTGGTGAGTTATACTATACCAAGTTCCTAGAATAGCTCTGAGACCAGAACAAGGGATGGGAAGCCGTCACCATGATTGAGCTCTTTGAGTTTATCAAAGATCTCAACAAAAGGATACTAGAGGCTAGAGAAGAAATAATTCTTATTAGATCAGTTAGACCAGTCATCAAAGTTGCGATCATGTGAATTGCAGAAAAGAAAAGAGGTTATGGTTATGACCCTGTCAGCAAGCTTCATCAAACTAATCATACCTTGTGACCAAAGAAAAAGAAGTTTTCTGGAAAGAAAATAATCTGTGAATGCTTCCAGAAGACTGAGAAAAAGAAACGGAAAGGTTTCTTTAAGAAAAAAAAGACATTCCCTAAGTCCTTTAAGAAAAGTCACAAGCCAACCTATTACATTTGTAAAGGCTCATATTATGCAAATAAGTGCCTTGAATGCGGGAAAAGTAAAGGTAAAAAGAAGGTTCATCTGATGCAAGAAATGCTCAGTGAAACGGAAGAAGAATATCACTTCTTCAATGAAACAACTTCTGAGTCTGACTTAGACTATGTTCATTTTCATTCATCAGAAGAATCTAAAGAAGAAGGTTATGTCATTGAAGAGGCAGAACCACAAGAAGAGTTGGATCTCGAAATCCCTTTCATGCATAGTAACATGATGCAGTTCAAGGGAAGATTCTGCAAGCCTGAAGCAGTCCTGCAAGAGCAACAGGCAGAAAGGGCAGCACTACTCCAACTCATTCAAGATAGAGGAAACAAAGACGGTTACCATGACATGTGGAAATCACACAACCAAAGGATTGAAGATCTGGATAAAGCAATTTTCCAGACCAAAGCTAAAATTGAGTATGATGAAGAAAGAAAGCTACGAGGTCTCTAGCAGATTAAACAAGAGGAAATGGAGCACTTAGAAAAACATACTCTCAGCTTCACTCTAAATCCTATACAAGAAACTTCTACCCAGAGTAGAAGAGCTTAGTGACACCAGCGGATCTTGCTCCTACAAAAGGTCTTGAAGGAAGCTACAGCAGAACTTGAAGAATTGCAGCAAGAAGAAATCAAGGACCAGGAAGAAGCCGCCAAGCAGGAAGAACCCACTCTTGAAGCCTATCTGTGTACTCATAATCAGAAAAGTGAACCAGGAAGTTCTAGTAGTTCACGAAATATCTTCACCACATTCACTCCCGTAGCAAAAGCACAAGCCTATCGTCAGCAGAGACAAACTTATGGGAGAGGAATGCCACCACCATTAGATGTCCTCAACATGGTAGCCGGAGCATCTAGAGTCTGCATTGAGGAATTCAATGTTGAAGCAGAATTCGAAGCAATTCAACAAAAGTACAGTGATGAACTAACTGAGGCCATCCTCAATGAAGTTCTGAGTCCTACAGACTCTGAAAAGGCCCCGTACTTCAGTCACATGATCAAAGGATATGAAAGTCCGGTGAGTAACTTCACTATTCATTTTAAAGGTATTAAAGCTTACCATCTCAAGATCATGCTAGATACTGGTGCAAATCTAAATATTTCTAGATACAATTGCTTTCCTGCACATCAATGGGTGCCTACCAAAACTAAAATTAGTTTTGGAGGACATGAAGGATATTCCTATTGGAGCGCTTGGGTGCCAATCCAGTTTCCAGATGGTACTGAACACCATCTACGGTTCATCCACACAGAGTTTCCAAATAGCGACATAGCCATAGGCATGCCTACCATGCAAACATGGAGTCCTATAGAAATTACTTGTAACCATGTTTGTTTTGGTCATTTTAACAAGTTTTCTCTTCTCAAGGATTTCACTCCATCAATGAAGATAAAAGTTGATGTCCCTATTCCAAAAGTATTTCAAAATAAGAAGAAAGCAAATTACTCCTGGATTGCCTGAGAACTCTCGAGTCATGAAGGTGAATTAGCAGAAGTCAGGAAACTATTTGAAGATCTTTTCAGCAAGGACCTGAATAAGATGGAAAGAAACTTCGTCTGCAAGTTACCTCTGAAAAAGGACGAAGAAGGCCACTACATCAAGCCTAAAAGTAGGGCCAATAGTTTTCTTATGAACAAGGATGAAAGATCCCTCTGTGAAAAAGAAATCCATAAATTACTGGATCTCAAGCTTATCGAGCCAAGTACCTCGCCATATAGCTACCATGCCATGTACATCCCAAAAATGGATGAAGAAGGTAACGAAATTGCAGAAAAACGATTAGTGGTTAACTACAAACCTTTAAACAAGTGTTTAGAGTCAAACTAGCATCCCTTGCCTTCCAAAGATTTTATATGGCATAATATCCAAGGAACCTTGTTTTATTCAAAATTTGATCTAACAAAAGGTTTCTGGAAAATTAGCATTCACCCTTATGACAGGTACAAGATGACATTCAGTGTACCTCAAGGTTTATACCAATGGAAGGTCTTACCCTTTGATATAAAAACAACACCTTCAATTTTTCAAGGATTTATGGATTTTGTATTCCATAAATATCATAAAGAGATTATTGTTTATATTGATGACATATTGGTCTTTTCAAAATGTGTCAGAAGCCATTTGAGAAGTCTGCGAACTCTCTATGAGCTCTATAAGACCAATGGTCTAGTTTTAAACCTAGACAAATATCATATGATTGTAAAAGAAATAATCTTTTTAGGTGTAAAATTACTTGAGGAAGGACACATGCAAGTGCAACAACACATTTTAACTAGAATCTTTACAGTCAAGGTCATTAATGAGAATACCCTGCATCAGTTTCTCGGCCTTATTAATTATGTTGTTGCACATTATCCTCACATTGCCAAAGACCGCAGAATCCTCTACCATCTGCTCTGAAAAGATCAACCCAAATGGGAGCAGAAGCACTATGATGCGATTCAACGCATCAAAGAGAAATGTAAAGATCTGCCTACTCTGCGACTACCAGGAAGCGGATACAAAATAATTGAAACTAATGCATCTGAATCCTGCTGGGGAGTTGTTCTCAAGGAATGCAATGAAAGTGGAATTTAACAACCTATTCGATATGCCTCTGGCACATTTACAGGAGCCGAATGCAATTACCACTTCACTCACAAGGAACTTCTAGCAATAGTTAAAGCCTTTGAACATTTTATGATGTTTATTGCTGATAAAAGTTTTCTTGTCAGGTCAAATCTCCAGCATGTGCATAGCTTCCTACAAGACGACACCAAAGATAAAGTCAAGCGCAATTGCTTGCTGAGGTGGGAAGAGTTTATCTCTGGGTTCGATTACAATATCAAACACATCAAAGGTAAGCACAATTACCTTGCAGATTACCTCAGCCGAGAATTTCATCTAAAAGAAGATGACATTCAAACATTCAGTCTGCCACTTCTTCACTAACATCATTGAGGAAAATCTTGAGCCTATACGTCAAAGTTCTCGGGAGCATTACTTCATCTACAAAGGTCTACTTCCAGATGAAGGTTTCCTTCAGATTGAACCTCCCTCTTTCTTACCTACAAATCATCGATACCGAGACCATTTACCAGAAGATGTCAATGAAACTAAAATTCCAACACCTTGGGATATCACTTGGAAAAATCCGCATGATCCATCACGATATGCTACTGGTACACTAGGTTTCTATTGGGTATCTAAAATTCTAGCCACAACTATGATAGGATATCTCCATGGAGCTCATGTTGAACATCATTCAGCCACCTCCTACCATGGTAGCACTTTCAAAATCTGGTTTACAAACCTAGATCAATGGGATGATGGAAACAGTACAGTGTTAACACCTACGGTCCACAAGGTGTCTATCAAATCCTACCACTCTATGAACGCATTGACCATGTTGTTCGACACAAGGTCCCCACATGGTTATGGACCCGACACTTTACACATCGCCAATATTGTCCTAACTCAAATAGGCTAGGCGAAATGTTAGAACAATGACAACAACATACAATTGAGTATCTGTATTCGTGGGATGAAATACTTCCACCATTCTGGTCTACACATCATCAACCATGGACTAATGAAGAATTCACCGATGCACTTGGTGGAGAAGATCCCGAGGATTTCTTTGAACATGAAAGTCCCTAATGATGGAGGGTGTCCATCATAGGATTTACTTTACTTTACCTTTAATAAAGTAAAGATGAGAGACAACTCATTCTATCAAATCCGTGAACGCACTAACAAAAGTGTGTGTACGAGATACCCTACTCGTGATCAAAAGTGGGACCACGTAAAAGATCAACTTCGGTGGAACAAGTTTCTTGCTATAAGAAGACCCCGAAGATGTCTATCTCGACACACAATCTTTGAGCGAGTTCTTGAGTCCTAGAAGAGTTGAGTCTGAATTTAGTCCTTTAGCAAATTGGTATCCTTAGGTTGTTATATTTCCGCAAGTTTTTATATAATAACCAGCCGCGATTTGTACTCCCTTTCAAGAACTACAAATCAGGTTTAAATTGGTGTAAATAAATATTCTAACTCAAAATTTACATTAGATATATTTATATTAATAAAATCAATTTTTAATCAATTTTTTAGTTTAAATTCTATAAAATATTCAATAAATAATAATATAAATATTATAAGAATTATATAATTTGCATTTTAAATTACATACTCTATTTTATTTTTAATCAATTGAACCTTAAACCCAAATTGAACCATACATATATTAAATATTAATACATATAAATTACGTGGAGAGTTATCATTATCTAGGCATCTATTGCAACCTAATTGAACTCTTATTATAACCATAACTCAACACTAATTAAATGCTAATCCTAATCGTAGTTGTAATTGAACCCTAACCCTAATTAAATGTTGATTGAACCCAAATCCTAATTAATTCCTAACCTTAATTGAAACTTAGCCCTAATTGTATCATAACCCTAGATAACTATAATTGAACCCTAACACTAAACAAATAATACTCCTTATCTTAATTGAACCCGAACTCCAACCCAAACCGTAATTTAACCCTAACCCTAATTAAACCCTTATTGAATGAACATTAGTGAAGTTAGTGAATGAACCCATATTATTTTTTAGTGATAAGTAAATCAATATTTCATAAATTTATCTATAATTCTTATTAAATTTTTCTTATTTTATTAAATTGTTAAAAAATTTAAGTTGCTTATAAATAATTTTATGTGTTTTTATAATTAACTTGACATTGTGTATAAAAGGTTTAAGTTATGAATGTTATAATATAAAAAAATTAATTTGTTTTCAATGTTTATTTGTTAATATAAAAGATGTGTGAATAATGTTGCAATTGCTAATGATTAATTTTTTCTTGATTGGTTAAGTGGCATTGTGCAATTATTCTATGTTAATTTAATTTATAAATGCTATAATATAAAGAAGAATATTTCTAATATATTTTTAATGCATCTTTATATTTTATAAACAAACATCTAAAGTAAAAAATGTGATTGTAAAAAAAATACAACTTAATGAGTAAACATACATTTATTTAGTTAAAAGTGAAATTTTAAAAAAAAGGCATATTTATTTTATTTTTCTTTTATTAAAAATTATCTTTTAATATTATAAATGTTAATCTACTAATCTCTAATAAAATTTATAACTATTAAACTCTAAACCTAATCCTAATTGAACCCTAATCCTAACCCCAATCCTATTTGAATTTTGTCCCTAATCATAACCATAATTCAACCCTAACCTTAATTGAACCCTAACCCTAACATGAGTTCAATTAAGTTTAATGTTCAAATAGGGTTAGACTTTAATAAAATTAGGTATAGGGTTGAATTAGGATTAGGGTTGGGGTTGGAATAAAGATTAAGGTTCTATGATAAAGCTTGGGGTTAGTGTTAGGGTTCAATTAGGGTTTCATTAATGTTAGTTTTTGAATCATAGTTATTTTTAGGGTTGGATATAAAATTAGAGTTAGGTTTGAAGTTAATTAGTGTTAGTTTTAGGGTTGGGGTTATGGTTAGACTTATAATTAGTGTTAGTATTGGGATTAGATTCTATCACTTTAATAAAAATAATCTTCTATAAATTCATTCATTTTGTTTTGAAATTATATAATTTAAAATATTTTCAAATTTACCTATGTTGATATATGAGAGATATAAAAAATCTAAACTCTATACCATTTATAGTTAAATTTAAATTATATTTTATTAAATTGTTAAAAAATTTAAGTTGCTTATAAATAATTTTATGTGTTCTTATAATTAATTGACATTGTGTATAAAAGGTTTAAGTTAGGAATGTTATAATTTATTAAAAAAATAAAAAAAAATTCAATGATACGGGATCATGTGAACACAATTTATTTTCAATGTTTATTTGTTAGTTTAAAAATTAATTTTATTAATATAAATATATCTAATATAAATTTTGAGTTAGAATATTTATTAAAAAAAATATTTCATTACATTTTTTATATAATAAAATTATTTTTAATATGTTTAAGAATTATTTTATTTTACTTCAAAATTAATTTATTTGTATTTACTAAATGTTATTTTATTTTATTTTAAATTATTTAATAATATTTTTTAAAAATACATATATTTTAATAATACACCATTAAAATCACTAATAAAAAATATTAAAGAGTTTATATGTATTTGTTTAATATATTTAAAAAAAAAATTATATTATTAATATTTTATAAATAGTTTATAAAATATTTTATATATATATATTAAACAAAATATATATAAGAGTTTAACCGTTGTATGTGGGCTCCAAAATAAAAAATGTGAGGGCTGCGAATTAGGTTATTTTTTGCACAGATTTACGGAAGGTAGGCTGCACGGGATGGGTCCCATCATTTTGATAGCTAATAGACCGTTAGAGGTAGGCAGGGCATGGAGGCCATCGAATGGGCATACCATTTTGTATGTTGTGTAGCCTGCTCCACTAGCGAGGACTGCATCAGATTTCACATGGTTTTCAAAGTCCTTAGTCATGAGATAACCCCACGCATCCAACTAGAGTAGACAAAGACCACATTTTTCAAATCAAAAGATGTGTATTGTCTGTTGAGCAGGAAAAGACTAAGGATTATATCATGAGTCCATACTTGTATTCTTGATCAATCAGATGTCAACATGCATCGAATCAAATAGGGCAGAGGACCCACTAGTTGTGTACCTTAACTTGGCGCTTTTAATTATCTTATGTGGAAATTTCAAATCACTCCCAATTTTTTCCAGCGGCTTACTTGGCAAGTCCCCTACTTATAACTAAGGTTTCAAGGCCACATCATCAAATATGATGCCACATCAACGTGCTTTTTGTCAAGGTGTCCAAAAAGGTCCAAAAAAAAAGTGAGACCAATACTTGTACATTCACAGCATGTTTTATTTAGTGTTGATGTGGAATCACATGATTGGTTGCTTTTTAGATCAAAGGAATACATTTTGTTAATTATGGGTAGCCATCATCAACACTAGAACAAATTTAAAGTCACAACTATTGGTCCAATATTGAGAACAATATTGGGCATAATATAAACAACTACTATCACAACTATTGAAACATGCTCAGGTATTAGGTCCTCTCCCCTATATCATGAGTCCATACTTGTACTCTTGATCAATCAGATGTCGGCATGCACCAATCAAATATCTACAAGTTTTGAAGGGAGAAGATATAGTACTTGAAGTATTTTAATTTATGGTGATTTGACAAGGCTTCTATTTATAAAGAATATTTTAGGTCATCATTATCAATTATGATGTCATGTTAGCATGCTTGTTATTCAATAGTTCATAAAAATTCAAGAAAAGGTAGACGAAAAGTTGTACATTAAGTTCTAATAATTGAACATTGAGAGATGTTTTATTGGTGGGTCAATAAGGAATCACATGATTTGTTGTTTTTTAGATCTAATTTTATTCAATTACGAGTACTCATTATCAACACTAATAACTTTAAATAACTTTAAATGTGATGAATATGTTAAACATGAATGATCCTATTGAGAAGAATCTTTGGTTTCCTTCAAACAAGTAAATCTAAACTCTATAAAAGCAGTGGAAGATGGTGGAATCACAATGCATGTCTCTATAACTTGATATTTTAGATGTCAACATTGCTTATCCCATAGTTTTCTTAGATGGTTATTTGTGTATGAACATCTATAGATAAGGCACATAAAGGAGGATCTATAGTTGTTTCAATATCATCCACATGTGCAAGTTTCTTCAAGGGAACATCATAATCATATGAGGTTCAAGATCTCCATATAGTGTCGATTATGTTCTAAACTATAAAAGGTATTGGATATGCTCTAGATGATATAAATATTCTTAGAAATAGGCATAGGCATATTAGTCTATAAACCATCTTATTTTTGTTTGACTATGCATCCTTGTATTTAAGATCACTTCACTTAGAAATGAATTCAAAAAAGATAAAATAACAACTCCTAATCAAGACAATTCCAAAACAAATAGTTCCTTTGATCCAACATAATTGAAAACATACTAGAAAGTATAATTGAAACTTGATCGGACTATCTCCATTATAATTTTTGAAATCTCTTAAATAAATGTAAAAATAAAACTTTATACATGATATATTTTACATGTCTCTTTATAATTCTACAAAATTTTACAACTTACAACTGAAAGTTTAGTTCTTAAACTAAATGGAAACAAAATATGAATACCACTCTGAAATACGCAAGATATCATGCAATTGAAAACAAAATGCTCAAATTTACCTGTTTGTGTAAGAACAGAGCTCCCAAAATTCTCAAAACAAAAAATACACTAAAAATGTTTGATAAAACTACAATTTTTGGAAAGTAAAGTCACCAAATCCAAAAATAACTTCACCACAATGTACTCATTGAAAAACCAAGTACATTAAAAGAATTTGACCTAGTTCAGAGTTATTGTTAGGAATTAGTGTTCACATGGTTGTTTAGGTTAGCTTTATTAGTATGTTTAATAAAATAGAGTTAAATATATGTTAATATTAAGTTGTTAAGAAACAACTTAATATTATATTATAGTGAGAATTTGTTTGTATTAGAGAGTTTTTTTAATCTCATATAATTAGGAGTTTGTTAGTCCCGCAATTATCTATCTAAGAGAGTGGTTATAGGAGTTAGAATAACTTTCCTATAATATAGGATATACAAGTCCTATATATATGTAATTTGTATTGAATGAAAGATATATAGAAGCAATATTATTTTGTGTATAAATTTTTTGGCTTCTATCACCCCGCTCATATTTCTTACATGGTATTAGACCAATAACAAAATCCATGGAACTTCCTTCAAAGAAGATTGAATCCCAATGGAAAAATGAAGAATATTATTTGAATCAAACTATTGCATAGGCAAGTTGGTAAGAGCAGTGGTATATGGTTTTGATTTTAAAAATCATGTTTTTTTATACTAGTTATAATGCAGTCTCAGTAAAATGGTGATATCTCATTCATTTCTTAACGAAATTTAAAAATTTAATGTGTTTTGGAAAGTTGATGAAGAGGACAATAAAACCTTGAAATATTTTGGAGATATTTTTTATATTCAATGAGCAATTTGAAGAAAAAAATAGTGACTATGAGTTTTGACGCAATTTGTTGCTTGTTTATGAAATTAGAAGTTTTTCCAGTGAGAAATTCGCTTGCAAAAGGACATCTTGTAGGTAGTAATGGTGACGTTGATGAATAAGTAGTTGGAGTAATAGAAAATCCTAGCTCTATTCTTATATATTAAGGGGAAAGTCTCTATCATGCATCTTCTGGCAAGGTTGATGCAACATTGAAGTAGAGTTCATTGTTTCCTCTAAGTCCATCAAGTCATTATATAAATGTGAAGTATGTGACTATATACCCATTACATTATTGTTTGATTATTTGAATTTCATACAAGAGCATGATGAGTTTGTGTTACAATGCACACTAGAAGGTTAGACTACCTTGCACTCTACCTGTAGGTATGGTGAGGTGAGATGCATCAAAGTAGTTCTTGAAGTTGGAGCAACTGTTAATGCCCTTGATAAAAACAAAAATACCTCCCTTCACTATATAGAACTAGTCATGAACACAAGGAGTGTGTAGAAATTTTATTGAAGAAGGCGCTGCCATGACATTTTAAAATGTGAAGAATCCCCAAGATAACAAGGGCATCAATGTTAATAGCTCCTCTAGAAGGAGTTATAGATGAATGGCAAGAACATGGAGAGAGATATATTGCAAGGAAAAAATATAAAGTGATTCGTTCTTATTTATTTAAAGATTAATGGTAATTCCTAGACATATATATTAAAAAGGAAAGGGTAGTATTATTTATTGGTTTTATATATTCAATATATCTAAGAGTTTACATATATATTTTAAAATAAATTATGATGTAAAATAATATTTTTGGAGTGGATGATCGGTGGTACTCGACACTCTTTGTCAAAAGTGATCACATCAAGGGGGGAGGATATATTCTTTCCTCACAACTAATAAAATGAGCCTCAAAAGAAAAATTTGCTAAGTAGCAAAGTAACTAGAGGATGGAGGCATAGGAGGTTGGAAGACATTCAGTGACCTCTCGTCAGTCACTAATGATGGGCCCGCAATATTGCATTAGTGACAAAATTATTTGTGTTAAATGACTAAAGCCAAGATTAGTTTCCAAGCATGACAACGACAACCATCTCATATCTTTTGTGATCAGAGTGGCAATGATCTATAATGGTGGTTGCATATGTGACAACAAGGACTTGGTTCACAAGCTATGTAAGTTGTGTTTGGACATGTGTATGTTCCCAATCACATTTCTTGATTGTTAGTGAATGGATGTGCTTGTCCCCATTCATGAGGTAGTGAAGTGATTGGAAGTTTTTGTCCCCAGTCACACAAGTTGGTGATTATGATTGGATGTATTTGTCCGGAATCATAATTGTTGTGAGCAGATGTGTATGTCCATGTTCATGACTTTGATGTTGAATAGATGTGTTTGTCTCTATCCAAACTTGATGTAAGACCTTGGATAGATGTGTTAGTCCCTATCCTTAGTTCCATGGGTAGATGTGTTTGTCCCTATCCTTGGAAAGTATACTAAGCGTAGTGAGGCCAGTTCCACTATTGCTTGACATGAGTAGATGTGTATGTCCCAACTCTTACCTTATATTTTTGGTGAACTACTAAAAGTGGTCATCAAGTATTGTGATGTATTTTCTCCCCATGTTCACACTAAGGGGGGTGTTAGGAATTAGTGTTCACATGGTTATTTAGGTTAGCTTTATTAGTATGTTTCATAAAATAGAGTTATGTGCGTTAATATTAAGTTGTTAAGAAATAACGTAATACTATATTATAGTGAGAATTTGCTTGTATTAGAGAGTAGTTTTAACAAATTATATAATTAGGAGTTTGTTAGTCCCTTAATTATCTATTTAAGAGAGTGGATATAAGAAGTAGAATAACTTTCCTATAATATAGGATATACAAGTCATATATATATGTAATTTGTATTGAACTAAAGATATATAGAAGCAATATTATTTTGTGTATACAATTTTTGGGACCCCCGAGGAGGTAGATTAGTTGGCTCCCTGCCAACCCCCTATGAAAATAGAGTATAGGCTTCTACCATTCTGCTCATATTTCTTACAGTTACTAGTAAGATTAAACCTTCTAAATATCTAATGAAAACTCCAACAATAACCCTGTAGTCCTCCAAGTGGGCACTGACATCATGCTAACTGGTTGATGACAGCATTAAATGGATGGTACAGTCTTACAATTTACTAAGGTGACAGAAAGTCTCAAAACTTTGCAGTTATCCAAAGCTGGTAGGGCCCAGAGATAATGCAGTACTCGCCAGTCAGATTCAAGGTAAAACATCCACTGGTGTACAACGCTAGCAGAACCATAGATATTGCAACTTGCTTAGCAATCGAATCAAAGATATGTGAAGGTACATGGCAAACCAAATATACAGTACTGAAGTACAAATATAGAGCGCTCATACATGGGAATCAATTGTACGTCGTTTAATGGTAACTAAATATTGAGACTTCCGTGGAAGGATATAACAAAAGGAGGTGTATTTACAGCAAGTTAAGAACAGAGGAGGTGAATATACTTAATCCCATCTGGATGCATTGTCTCACATGACATTAAAAGACTCCTTAAAAGCCTTCAACTCTTCTTTACTTAAAAAGAAACTTTAAAAGACATTCTTTCACCTTGAAATCTATGTAGGTAGTGCTTCTTAGAAAACTGTATACAGCAACTTGGTAATGCGTCCAGTTGAGAAAAAGAGATTCTTTCACCTTAAAATCTGTGCAGTATTCTATAGACGATTATGTACAGCAACCTTGTAATGCGGTTCAAAGAGAGTTTCTGAATTATGATATAATATTTGTTGAATGTTGGATTTGATTTTGGAAGAAATTTTATGGTTAATCATGTTTTGAGACTGAATATTATTTTGGATGAGTCATTTTATGGGAAGTCTCGATGCAATGTAATGACTATTAAGTAGATTATGCATCTTCATGAAAGATTAGCTCTGTTGAACCATTATTCATGAAATATAGGTAAATGAATTTGACTAAAAACCTATGCAATTGAATCTTGATAAAGTAACATAATTTGATGCGCTATTTAAAAAAATAGCTCCTACTTGTCAATCAATCTTAGAATTTGGGTCCTTCCACATACAATAATGACCACTGATTTTTTTTAACAGGTCTGAAAATTAGGTTATCTATACAAATAAATTTAAGGTTATTCAATTTTCTTTTGTTCAATTTGAATAAAACAAAATGCTAACCTAACTTTCTCAAGCCTTTTTGACATAATTGTGAGTTCAAAAAGACTCCCATTCACTAAAAATTAGCTTCATCCAAAACCTGCCCTTGGCCCAAGTGAGAGTGCTCTCCATCTTTTGAAGGGTAGTAGAGAATTAAGAGTTGAAAGAATTGGTTAATGTTGAGAGGTGTGGTGAGTAAGTCCAAGGTGTTTTTTGAAGTGAATAAAGAGTTTGATCTTTATCCAAAGGAGGCCCAGTTTACTTCAAAAGAATGATTGGAGGTGTTCTACAAAGGTCGATGAGATCATGTTTATGAATAGAATATAAGTTGTTATAGTAGAAAGAAACTTTGAAGAACTATGAACTTGGTAAATTCAATGGAAGCACTTGGACCAATGATGTTTATAGACTAGGAGATGGAATAGGTCAACAAGAAAATCAAAATTTAAGCTTGTAGAAGATGGCAAGTTAGTACTTGAATATAAATTAGTTGTCAAAGAAGAAAATAATAGAGAGTATATTATTTGGAAGGTAGAGAGAAAGAAGTGCAACCCAAGATTTTTTGAAAAGAAAAAGATGTTGAATGCTCCAACATATGCATAATGAGCTATCTAACAAAAAAGGTGAACATCTTTTACTTGAGGAAGAGATTAGAGGAATCTAGACTTTGTTATCTTCAACTAAGAACAAGGTTTGAGTTGTGAGCAGACCATAAAAGGAGAATAAATCATGAAAGGAGGATAGAAATATAATACATAAAAAATATACATATCATTGAAGGAAACAAGCTTCAAAAGATGAAAATCCATAGAGGAATACTTTTAAAATGATGAGAGAAGACATGATTAAGAATTTGCACAACAAGAAATTAAAGATGGGTAGATGCATGCCAATGAAGGAGTGAGAAAAGCACAAGAGAGCACAAAAGAGAAGCTAAAAGGAGTACTAGGAAAGGCACATAATGAGTACCTTCGAACAATGCCAAGTGTAGTAAGAAATAGAGTTACTACAAATGAATTAACAAATAGGAAGAATAATGAAGACTAAGATTCAAAAGTTTCCAAGTGAAAAAAAAATTATAACAAAAAGGTGGAAAGAAGAATAAGTCATTGAATAGAAATAAAACAAAGAACATAAGATTCCAAGTTGGAATTCATGGATACTAATAGAAGAAGAAAATAAAAAGGATAAGAAGGTGCAAGTAGAGTTAGGGATACTTTAAAAAATATGAAAGTTTTGTGGAAGAAGATGGGCACCATAAGAAGGAATCAGAAAAGTAAAATAGTTGAAGTGGATGGTAATAAATGGGCCAAAACCCACAACAGAATGGAAGGAAAGTAGAAAGAAAAAATAGATGTCCAAAGTTGTATAGTGCTATTTACCTCATTCTACTGTATGTTAGCTAGTATTAGTTGGATGCATATGATTCCTAATTCACATTAATAAATTCTAACATCAAAGCTTGATGATAATGCATTACACTACCATCCCTCAGAATTTTATAATTAATTCTACTTAAACATCCTTGTCAATACCTATTTAACATTCAACATTTCTCATAAATCATATTTAATTTATTTCTTGAGTAAAATTCATAGAAGAAATATTGATGCACGGGAAAGACTGCAAGTATGAACAAAAATAGATCCTTGATCAATTTTATTCATAAATGTTGAAGGTAAATACATGTAGGAGACAATTTTCTTGCAAAATTTGTCATGTATTGGATTCTAAATTCTAGTACTATTATACAAAATTACCACTGCAAGAGACAAAATGGACCCCATCACTGAAAAAGGAAAAGAAGAATATGGAAAATACCTTATTCAACATACTTCTCAAGCCACGAGCTATATTCTTCTTCTTATGTCCAATTAAATGCTAATAGATTTTGCACCTTGTTATTATGTGTATGATATCTAGCATTAGTTACAATAACTCTTGCCTCTTTTACAAAATTGTTTAAGTTAGTAGTCTCCAATTTAAATAGATCATCTATTCAATTGTTGAGGAGAGCTAACTCAGGTTTACCATCCTTATAAATAAATGATGATAATGAAGGAATGATGCTTTCAAACTCAACCTTCCATATATTCAAAGGCTTAATTGATCATGAGTCATCTATAATTCTAGGCATTATTCCTTTCTTCATGCCTTCAAACATCTTCAACTTTTCCTTAAACCATACGTCCAATTTGGTTTGAAAGGCAGACATATCTGTTCGGTTCAGTGAAGCCCAAATTAGCATGTTTCCTTCTTAATTCGAAATAGTTTCATTCTTTTGATTAACTTCTATTGGCATGTGTTCGCCAATTTAGAAGTTGTCTATTTCGAATGGTTTTTTCCATTTAATTGGTTGGAGACTTGTTTTATAAATAATGTTGTTGGCTAAATATGTAATCAATTCAGAACTTGATAATAAGAAGAGATAATCCCTGAGTGTGGACGTAGCCATCAAATTGATGGTGAACCACGATAAATCTAGTGTTCATAATCTTGTGATTGATTTTTAATCTTTTATTTTCTGCAATTTATTTTTCATTTGATTATGAAAACTATATTCAACAATTGGTATTAGAACAAGTTGGAGAAATTTGGTGCAGGAAATTGTGAAGAACTTCTGCAGCCATGGAAGATGCAGACAAGTGGAAAATATAAAAGTTTTCAAGACAAAATTTTGGCCTATGGAAAGTGCAGATGGAATCCCTTCTCATCAAGCAAGATCTTTCGAATGCATTGGCTGGAAAAACCAAAGGGAAAGACTCTTTATCTGATGAAGAATGGGAGAAGCTGGACAAAAAAGAAAGAGCCACAATCTTTCTGTCACTATCTAGCAATGTCTTATTTAATGTCTCTGCAGAGAAGACTACACAGGCGTTGTGGGACAAATTGTCTTCAATGTATGAGATGGCTTCTGCTTCCAATAAGGTATTTATTATGAAGAAGTTGTATAATTTAAAAATACGAGAAGGAGGGGTTATGTCAAACCATTTGAATGAATTTAATGCATTAGTTACCCAATTGATTTATGTAGGCATAAATTTGGATGATGAGATAAAAGCTATTTTATTACTGTGTTCTTTACCCAATAGTTGGGAAGGTGTTGTGATGGCAGTGAGCACCTCGGTGGCTTCCAAAAGCAAGTTGAAATTCGATGATGTTGTAGTCACTCTTATCAGTGAAGATATGCAGAGAAAAAATTAGGAACCCTTGTCTGGTGAGGCATTAATGACTGTAAGTGTTGGCAATAGAGGTAGAAGTAAAGAAAGAGGAAAATATAATAATCGAAGGAGGTCAAAATCTAGATCGCAGTCAAGAGGAAAAACGGGTGCCTATTGGTTTTGTGGCAAGCTAGGCCACACAAAGAAAAATTGCTGGAATTATAAGAAGGCACAGGACACAGTCATTAAAAATCAAGTAAACACTGCAGCTGAAAAAGATGATGGAGTTTTAATTTGGCTGTTGGAGACATGACTGCAGACTCGCACGGGTACTTGATTCTAGAGCTTCTTTCCATGCTACTTCGTGCAAGAAAGCTTTCACAAATTTCAAAGAAGGTGCTTTCGGTAAGGTTTTTCTTGGTGACAATAAGGAGTGTGAAATTATTGGTAAGGGTGATATAGTTTTAAATTTAAAAAATTGCAGTCAATGGATTTTAAAGGATGTGAGATATGTTCCTTTATTGATAAGATATTTAATTTCTGACATTCAATTAATTGCTTCTGGGTGTGATGTTGAATTCTCTTTAGAAAATTGGCAAGTAACAAAAGGGGTTTTAGTGATTGCAAAAGACAAGAAGTTGGGTAATCTTTATATTTTAAAATGCCATGATGAAGTGGGAGCTACCATGACAGTCATGGACAACAATTCAAAAATTTGGCATAAGAGGCTCGGTCACATGAGCAAGAAAGGGCTTGAAGTAATGCTTCAATGAGATCAGCTACCTAGCTTGCAATCAGTGGATTTGCAGTTTTGCGAACATTGCCTCTATGGCAAACAAAGCCGGACCAACTTCTTGAGGACAGGCCATGATCAGAAAACCGATCCTTTGGAACTCGTTCATTCAGACATTTTTGGTCCTACGGAGGTAACTTCATTTGGTGGTGCAAATTACTTTGTCACATTTCTTGATGATTATACTCAAAAAGTTTGGATTTACATGTTGAATAAAAAATCAGAATTTTTTTCAAAATTTAAAATTTTCAAGGCTCTTGTTGAAAATCAAATAGGGCATAAAATTAAATGTATGAAAACTGACAATGGAGGAGAGTTTTGTTCCTCAGAGTTTGATAATTTTTGTGCAGAAAATGACATTCGTAGAACCAAGGTGGTCCCATTCACCCCTCAAGAAAGTAGAGCAGCTGAGCAGTTGAATTGGACAATTTTAGAGAGAGCTCACTGCATGCTCTCCAATGCCAGTTTGGGAAAAGAGTTTTGGGCAAAGGCTTGCAACACTGCAGTTTATTTGATCAACCGTACCCATCATCTCGTTTGGATTTTGACATTCCTGAGGAGAGATGGCTTGGGAAGAGAATTTCATATCATCATTTGTGGGTGTTTTGGCTATGAAGCGTTCGTGCATATTCTGAAAGAACAGTGAATGAAGCTTGATTTCAAATCAAAGAGGTGCATTTTTCTAGGCTATGGAAAAGATCAATTTGGTTTTAGGTTGTGGGATCCCGTTGCAAAAATATTGTTCATAGTTGGGATGTTGTCTTCAATGAGAAAAAATTCCCAGGTTTGCAGCCTTTGGACAAATCTTCAGATGAATTTTTTGAAGTTGATTTATTTGAAAATGATCGTGTTAAGAAAACTATTGTTTCTTTCTCCCAACCCTTAGTAATTTCTTCAAATAGTAGCACCCTTGTTTGTTCACAACCATCTAATTTACATGCTCTGCCTTCACATGTTGATGCCCCTATTTATACTATCCCTCTGCCAGTGCCTACTTTGTTTAATTCTCAGCCTTCATTCAATAATACACAGTCCTCAAATCCATCATTGCCTATGGATTATTCAACCCCGCCCTTAATTACATTCCATACGCATTCAAATCAAAGTCATTCGTTGCCTTCTCTATTTGCTATGCAACCCATAAGTCATGCACACCCTTTGCAAGGTCATTCGCTACAAACAATACACCAAGCGCAACCTTTAGAAACTCGTTCGCACCCTCTTGGAATTCAATCACTGCCTCTTCAGGATAACATGTTGCCTCCCTTATTGCATATGTAGCCTCCATTGATTCATGTGCTGCCTCCAATTATTAACTCGCAACCTTTGATACACAAGGTGTTGCCTTCTAATAATCATTTGTAGTCTCTAATGCATAATTCACAACCTTCATTGTTTCAAGCGTTATCTTTTAAGGATGGATCGTTACCTATTACAAACACAAGCCCCACGCACCCTATAATAGGTGAATCGTTGCCTTCACAAATAGTTACGCAGCCTCAAGCAGTGTCTCCATTAATGCATAATCAAGGGCAGACACTTGGTGGATATGTGCAAGAATAGGGGAATGTAGGAAATCAGTTTATTGGAGGAAATTTACAAGGGGGAAAATATACAGCCACAGGGTAATTTTCAATCAGACAATGTTTCTCAATTGAGGAAATTAACACGAAAGAGGAAGCTACCAATGAGGTATAATGATTTTGAGTTATTTTCTTCTGATAATTATGATTATAAATTATTGCTTTGTGGTGAAGTAGAGCCGGTGACTTTCAAACAAGCTTGCAAAGATGCAAATTCAATTAAATGGATGGAGGCGATGAATGAAGAAATGGAGTCTTTGCATGCTAATGACACTTGGGATTTGGTTCCTCTTCCACCAAATCGGAAGCCTCTAAAAAATAAATGGGTGTATCATGTCAAAGAGGAAGAGGGAGGTCATCAACGTTACAGGGCCAGATTAGTTGTCAAGGGTTTTGCTTAGGAAAAAGACATTGATTTCAATGAGATATTTTCACCAGTTGTGAGAATGACCACCATTCGAGCAGTGTTAGGCTTGGCAGCCATTTGGGATCTTGAACTTCAGCAATTAGATGTCAAAGCTACTTTTCTTCATGGAGAAGCTACTTTTCTTCATGGAGATGTTGAAGAGGAATTATACATGGAGCAACCTGAAGGTTTTGCAAAACTGGGTCAAGAGCATTTATATTGCATATTGAAGCAAAATTTGTATGGGCTCAAGCAAGCCCCCAGGCAATGGTATTTAAAATTTGACAGCTTCATGAGTCAGCAACAATTTATTCGTTGTGACTTAGACCTGTGTGTTTATTACAAGAAGCTTCCAAATGGTGAGTTTGTCATTTTATTACTTCATGTTGATGATATGTTGGTTGCTGGCAATAGTGTGAGGATAGTTCATGAGTTAAAACAACATTTTCTCAGAGATTTTCCATGAAGGATTTAGGGGCAGTAAAGAGGATTCTTGGGATGAATATAATCAGGGATAGGAAAAAGAGAGAACTTAGATTATCTCAGGAAAAATATATTCTAAAAATCTTAGATAGGTTCAATATGAAGAATGCCAAATTTGTGAGTACTCCTTTGGCTGATCATTTTAAGTTATCCTCAGCTATGTGTCCTAAAATAGATGAAGAAAAATAACACATGAAGTGTGTCCCTTACTCATCCGCAATTGGCAACTTAATGTATGTCATGACTTGTACTCATCCGGATATTGTACAAGCAGTGGCAATTGTGAGTAGATTTATGAGTAATCCGAGTAAACAACATTGGCAGGTAGTACAATGGATATTTAGGTATTTGAAAGGTACTTCTGATCATGGTTTATGTTTTGGTGGTAAGGACATAAATATATGAGGTTATGTTGATTCAAATATAGCTGGAGATCTGGATAAAAGACGTTCTACCACCGGTTATGTATTCACTTTTGTTGGGGTAGCGATCAGTTGGGTTTCTCAGTTGCAATAGGTGGTTGCACTTTCTTCTACGGAAGTAGAATATATTGCTCTTTCTGAAGGGGCAAAGGAAATGATTTGGTTGCAGAGATTGATAGGTGATTTATGGTTTCAACAATCAGTTTTCACTCTCTTTTGTGATAGCAATAGTGTTATTCACTTGTCAAAGAATTCAACTTTTCATAATCGAATGAAGCACATAGAGCTGCGATATCACTTCATTCACCATTGTATCAAAGAGGGGAAGCTATAGGTGGAGAAAATTGACACAAAGTTGAATCCAGCTGACATGTTGATGAAAGTAGTTCCAAGGGAGAAGTTCAAATTATGTAGAGCTTCTCTCAGACTTGCACAACTCTGACATTAACTCTGCAGTGGTGGGATATCTCTTAGCAGCAATTTGGTCTTCAAGTGGGAGATTGTTGGGTTCAGTGAAGCCTAAATTAGCATGTTTCCTTCTTAATTCAAAATAGTTTCTTTCTTTTGATTAACTTCTATTGGCATGTGTTCACCAATTCAGAAGTTGTCTATTTCAAATGGTTTTTTCCATTTAATTGGTTGGAGACTTGTTTTATAAATAATGTTGATGGTTGAATATGTAATCAATTCAGAACTTGATAATAATAAGAGATAATCCCTGAGTGTGGACATAGCCATCAAATTGATGGTGAACCACGATAAATCTGGTGTTCATAATCTTGTGATTGATTTTTAATCTTTTATTTTCTGCAATTTATTTTTCATTTGATTATGCAAATTATATTCAACAATATCCCCCAATAATTCAATTCTTGTAAGAACTTGGGCCAAGTTCTTTGGGGGCATTTCCATCAAAGCTAGTCATATTTATCATTTCCTTTATTACATTGGCTCTAAGGCTCCATTTTCTTAAGACTTCTTGGAAGTTGTTTTAAATTTCCTAATTGCATAAGATTTGCTCAACCCATCAAAAGCAATCAAAGCTCCTTCAATTTTATGTAATAAAAAAGAAATCCTATGACCTAATAAGTCATGAATCATGTATTAGTAGCCACTTTATTTTCCTTCTCCTTGGCTTTCTTCTCATTTTCCCTTCTTTTCTTCAACTCTTATTTCAATTATTTAATCCTTAGAGATAGAGAGTCTCTCTATCTTGAGCTGAGAATTCTCCTAATGTAGATGGAGACTTGATGGAGCTATAGTTTTTTTTGAGGCTACAACTTGCAGTGGTGAGATCCTAGCAACCACTTTATTATACTCATCCTATAACTTTACATGCTTAGCATGTAATGCCTCATATGATTTTTTTGCCTCTTTGCAGTATCTACACTAAACATACCAGTATGCACCACCAACTATGCTATATGTAGTGTTGTGGTGTCATAAGTTCTTTTGATAATCACATTACTTGTGATATCCCCAATTGTCTTGACCAACCTTGGCTTATTTGTTGTAGGGCCCTTGCCCATATAGCCAATGTTTGTAAATTGGGGTTGAAACCCAATCCAACGTAGAATTGATATCCTTTCTCTTCTGAAGTAAAATCCCCTTCATCTTGATTTCTTATTGTATCCACGACTATAGCTAAAGTGAAATCCTATCTTGGCAATAAAAGAATGCCACTTTCTTTCACTAATCTTCTTCCTTCATCAAGAGTGATGTTGGATCTATGAAAATCCATTTCCTAAATAACTTGTTGGGTGATCTCCTCATGCCTAGATGGATCAACCCCTTCCTTTTCTTTCTCCAACTTTTCATTGAGCTCTTTCTGCTTGATTTTGATGATATAATCTTTAAATTTCTTTGTATGGACAAATGTATCATCATCCATGAACTAACTACAGGCTTTATACCTTACATCATCTTAAATAGATTCTTCATCATAAAATTCAATAACTTGTCTATTTTCAGGCACTTTTTCTTCCTCTTGATTGATTTGGGGAGATGGGAAGCATTGATTAACATCCTCATGGATCATCCCACAATAATGGGTCCCAAACTTGGGACATCCTGATTTTTGCCTGAAATCACATACTTTTTTAAAAACTAATGATTTAAGCCTTAACGGATTACATCTAAAGGGTTTTAATTGAAGAGGGTTAGATAAGAATACCTTAGATCAAACCCCTATAGTCTTAAATCATACCCACAATGGAGTCACCTTCACACCTATCAAAATGCTAACAAAAAAATAAATTTTCTTCACATTTTGAGGGATTAAATAAAGTCATTTAGAAATTATGTTTTGTAACTATGTAGCTCTTATCATCATCATTATTATTATTATTATTATTATTATTATTATTATTATTATTATTATTATGTAGCTCTTATTATAAGCTTTCTAAATAGTATAATTTTAAATATTTTTAATTTTATTATTATATTTATATTTTATTTCTTGTGAATGTTGGTTTTTCACTAAACATCAAGGTATATGATTCACAACACAAAAAAAATAAAAAATAGAGAAATAAATTCTAAAAAGTATGTGTACACTAGGTATTGATGTTCTTGTTTCAACAAAAATAATAATAATTTCAATACATACAAAATAAGTTGTGTGATGGCATACACCTATGTCCATATTATAATTAGTTTGACTTCAAAAATTAATTAAAAAACTATGCAACAAAAAATTATGAAAAATATATGTGCACTAGATATTTATGTTAAAAATTTATATTTCATAAATTATAATTTTATCCCTTCAATAAAAAAAAGTTATGTGTGATGACATAAACATCAGTTTTTTAAACTATTGTTAACTATAAAAATTCAGTTATTAAAAGTTACGTAAGAAAATTCACAATTTATTTCTATTTTTTTTTTTTAAATATATGTTTAGAATCTACAAGAAAATCCTCACAAATCACTAGTTCACATCATCTCCAAATTATTAATGGTTTAGTTTTTATAGGTTTCATAAAGTGAAATTTTATAAAAAAAATGTCAATATTAACATCCTACTTTGGCCAAAAAGTGGGACATAGTATTGTGGGTTGACCCTTATCTCTAGGTATATTCTTAGTAGACTCCTCCTGCATTGTCTCTCTATCCTTTGGTTGCTCAGAATAATCAACCAAAGGTTGACCATGCACTTGCATTGGTTGGTTGGGGGTTGCATGTATTGATGACTCTGTAGGGAAGGATTATTGTTGAATAGGCTTCTCAACCTCCATTTTCCTTGCCTCTTCCTCTGCCAATTTCATCATATTACTAAAATTCCAATCATTTAGGGTAGCAAACATTTTCTCCATTCTTTCCGTGAGATTGGTGTACTTGGCAAATGGACTAACATAAGCAGGATTAACTTTTATCCTCTTCTCTTTAGCTTGCATCATGAATGTCCAATCCCTTTTTCTTTGTTTCACCTCTTCATCATCTTTTAGGTTTTTGATCACATCATCTAACATATGAAAATGATTATAAAATTGAGATCTACCCCTCTCAACCCTTGCTTTGCTAATAAACCCTTTAGGGTCACAATTCCTAGTGGGTGCACCTTCATCCCAAGATTCTGCAAATTTGTAGCAAACTTCTCCAAACCCTCACCAGTGATGATAAAGTGAGAGAATCTCATATAGCCAAGGATAAATGATCTCTTCTTAAACAATCTATAATTGACCTTAAATCAAATTCATCCATCTGCCACATTATGTCCATGAATGCTAATTTGTCTGATACATTGGAAGGAAATGGGGCTACATTAGTGTACCATATATCTTGAATATTGTTTAATTGGTATATAAATACCAGTCTCCCTAGTTGTGGTCAATCTTTAGTGCAAGATCATATTGTTGTGGCCTTAATAATTTCATAATGTTTATTAAAATTCTTTTATGTAGCTTACAACCAAGATTATCTAGTACACTCAATGCAAAAGTGTTTTAAAAAAGTCAAAAAGTTGGAAGTGTTGCAATGTTGGTTTCATAAGTGTGTCTATACTTGAACTGACAACCTTCTTCATTTTGCATTATGAGTTTTCAAATTGAATGGTTGTTGCCATGCCTTTGCCGCACTATACAAGATCATGTGCATCAACAAGGAATACTATATGAAGTGTAGACCAACCTTGGGGTCTTTTAAGTCTATTAATTATTTATGGATTCCTTCAACAATGAATGGAGCATAGTCAAAAAATTTGTTGGCATCCCTATGTTATATATCAATTTCCAACATCATCATGTAGATAGGAATTTTTATCTTATAGTCCTCTCCAAGGACTTGGCACAAGGAAAAATAGGTGTTGATAAAATAATTCTCAAAAATATCATAGCTGAAAGGATCAAATCTCATTGGGAGAAAATATAACATATCCTTTTTCTACATCCCTTATGCTGTGTTTTGGGAGCCATAAAACCCTATAACTATGCTTGTCCTTCTCATATTGTTGGCATAAGGATCCAAAATCAATTGTGACACTGGTAGAGGGATTCCGATCAAATGTCCCAACAATTTGCTCCCTTGAAATCTCCAACAAAGGATCACCCTTCTGACTCATGATCATTTTGTTCTTATCACCATACAATCGTGCCAGTGCTTTAACCAATTCAACATTTACAAACACATTTAGAACCACTAATTTTCCCAAGTTTGAGGTCCACAAATTTGATACCGAGTTAGGAATTTTACTTCTTTTGTAGGTGTACTCAAATAGTGTAAGGTACAGATCTCAAATAACAATAAATAAATTGTAAATTGTTAAGAAATAAATTCATTTACATTAATTCAAGAGGATTATCCTCATTACATGACAAGTCATCACTTGAATTTACATTGTTACTTAGGACAATTGCATGGAACATTGAGGTACAAGGTTGACATAGGTTGTTCATTGCCAACAAGTCATGACAATATAATGAAAGTACAAATAATGTACAAAATGCATTGAAAACATCCACAAGATGTACAATTTTGAAGTACATACACTGATAACAAGTCTATACAAATGTGGAGATGCAATAATAAAGCCTTTGACTTCCTTCAACTCTCATATAACCATCTACAATTAGTAGATGAGAACATGGTTCAGGTGCATTTTATGCCCAACCATGAAGCTTACACTTCCCCAGAGATTTCTTCCTGACCTGAAGAACCATTGACCCTGCACAAGGTTCTTAGCAAAAAGAAATCAATGTACATGATGGAATCTAGTGCATGCTTAGTATAACTACATACATTTTTATTTACTCTAGAACATGCTATGATCAATACTAGCATATGGAAGAGAGCAATAATATAAAATTAAACCATCTATTTCTATGGTCTATATTCGCTTGGTCAAGAATGTAGTCGTATACAACTATATAATGGTAGATCCAGAAAAGAAGAATCTACGCTCCCTGATGTCCACATTCAGTACCAGCCTAGGAAGGTAACTTTCCACAAGCACTTAAGAAAACTGTAATTTGCATAACAATCGTAGCAAGAGAACACCCAAGAATACAACATCACAGTAAGAGCACACTTAAAAGTACAGTAGCATAGATGATAATCACATAAAAATGATTATTCATTCTTTATCCTTTCAGAAAAATGTTTAAAATACCCTTCTTTCATTAACTCAAAAACATTCTTGCATTAAAATGGTAAATTGTACCAATATTCTATTGACATGCAAATCATCCATTTTACATAAGACTAGATATAACATGAAAATCGATCCTCGATGTAATTCTCTGAATTCTGCCAAAAATAAAGCACCTCTAGTGAAAATGAATACCTTTAAACTTCCATGCAATATTTAACTAATTGCCTCCCAACTTAAAACTTGATTTTAAACTAAAACCCAATTATTCAACAAATCAAATGATTTCACTTCATGTTTGGCTCTATAATGATTCTAGATTCATTTGAGAGTGCTCATCATTGATAAATATTTAAAATGAGAACCTAGACATATAACATTTTCTCATCTACCCTAGACCAAGTACTCAAATTCCAACTTCACAAGACAACGTGTTATCATTTATCTACTTTTATCCTTATCCCATTAACTTAGAAGTTTGGGACAAAGACCTCCCAATATTTTTTCAAGACTTATATACTTTTCATAATACAACCACAGTCCCATGAGCCACGTTTGCTAAAACACAGTTGATCTCTACTTAAGCATAATCTTAACTATCTACACAAAATAATTGCTTACATACTTTGGCTTAATCCCTTTCTATAAGACATTCACTATGATCTCAAGGAATATATGACTTTTACTTTAAAAGGAATTTGATCTTTCATTGACTTGGGGCTCTTCCTCATATTCTAGGTGTATTTATTCTTAATATAGTCGGTTGATGTTATCAACAAAGAAAAGATACGTAATCACCATGTAGCTTCCAATATAATAGTAATTGAAACACAATCCGTTCAAAATAAAAATAATAAGTGCCACGTAGTGGCGAGTACTTGCCTTTGTAGTATTCTAATTAGAGATTTGTAGAGTTGGAATAAAAATAAATGTAAGTTTAATTAATGTGAATAAAATTAAATGTAATTTTTTTTAATTGTTGTGTTTTAGTTTTGACTTTTGTATTTTGTGTTTTGTTTGATTAATAGTGTTGGATTTTTTATATGTTTTGGTTATGTAATGTAAATACTTATTTGATGTTAAATATTTAAAAATAAAATAAATTGGAATAAATGTTTATTGTTTGGTGTTATTTTTTTTCAAAAAAATTAAAGTTTTTGAATATTTATATAATGAACCCATTCATTGAGAGAAGGAAGTAGTTTATGAATTATTTGTACTAGACATAACTATGACTAATAAAGTTGAAGTTGAGTTTGTTCTTTAGAATAAATATTTGCTAAACATTAAATAATCAAATGATTTATTATTAAAAATAATTATTAATTGATTCTAATTGATTTTGAATTTGATAGTGAAATCTTCATATTATAGTTGAAGTTAAATATACTATTAATATACTAAATATATTATATTCTAATTTAATATTAATAATTTATAAATTACATTATATAAACTAAGTAAATAGGTAATATTATAATATTAATATATGTTAAAATATTGTTATAATTATTAATATAGTGATTTACTATTATTATATTGATTATATTAATAGTAATAATATAATAATATTAATATTATAATTAACATAGTAGTTAATTAAGATAGTTTATTAATATATATAAATATTTATGAAAGGAGAACCTACAACATAAAATAACCTATATTATATATTACATAAATTAATATTACATATAATATAAATCAATATATTACCTAAAGTTAACTTATTTACCTACAAATTATTACCTATAATAATATAAGATATAAATAGAAATAGTATATATAAATTCTATAAGAAGAAGAAGAATATATATAATCAAATTATACCATAAAATATTAAAAACATAAAAACATAGATAAAGATATTAGTTTAATGGAAAAAATAATACATTTTTTTTAAAATAGTGTGAATCCAAATCTCAATAGTTAATTGATTTTTGTAAGATTTTCTTTAATAAAAATATAATTAGGGGAGAGGGGCCTATAGTGGAGCACCCTAACTTCGGGTTTCTCAAAATCCTATGTGGAAATTTCAAATCACTCCCAATTCTATACAACAGTTTATTTGGCAACTCATGTGCTTCTATATTTTGCTTTAGGGACACATCAACATGCTTTTTGTTGAGGTATCCAAAAAGGCCCAAAAAAAAGTGAGACCCATAGTGGTGCACTAAGTCATGTTTTATTGGTGTGCTGATGTGGCATCACATGATTTGTCACTTTGCATACTTTATGGATAAAACATGTTTTGCAATTGGATATTAAAGTGCTCCATTATGAGGTCCACTGAGGACTACTTCTATCCCCACTATTGGACCCTGCTCCATTATGGGCCCCTCTCCCTTACATAGATAAAAAATTCATTCTTAAAAAAATGTCAAAATACATAACATTTATTTACTTTAGAAAGATTTAATGAAATGATTTTATAAAGAAAAAAAATGAAAAATCATTTTTAAAAAATATTTAATTTGCTTTATCCCCCAATAACACACAACTTTTTTAACCAATCAAATACACAAAAAATAATTTTTTTAATTTGTAAAGTTAAATATTTTACAAGTTGACTTTACCAAATTGAATTTTATTTTAATTTTTGTTTAATTATTTTTTTTGATTGGTTGAAAACTAAATTATTAATAACTTAACTAAAAAAAGCCAAAGCCATTACAATAGAACTATGCCTAAGGCAAGTACTAATAATAATACCAATGTACAAATTTTCTTTCATTACAATATGTTCGGTATAAAAGCTCACGTTGGATTCCTATTTTGGCTTAAGTTGTGTGTGTGTGTATATATATATATATATATCCAATACAAAAGTAAAAATATAAGCCGATGATACATACTTTAAATTTTGGTTAGCTTACGTTGCCTTCACCAACTGGCACCCCCACTCCGCCATTGTTCCAAGATACTAATTGTTTTCCCTTCATGGTCTTAGTGGCCAATTAAACACTCTAGAATAAGTTAAAAATAGGGCAACTTGCAATATTTTTTTTTTTAAAATGTCATGCTACTTTTAAATCCGTACGAAAGCACAATCCCCTTAACAATTAGTATTTATTATCTAATTTATTTACTCTTTAATTTAAGACTTCATTTAATTAATTTAATATAAATATTGTATATCAATTTAAAAACTTTTAAAGGGGTGTAATAGTTGAGAATTTATATTGGGATGAGGTCCTTCATTAAACTAGAAGCCCTTATCAATGTTAAAAACAAACCCCAGCACTTGGCAACACACCATTCAGAAGCTTGATATATGGACAAAAACTAGAAGCCAGGAGATTTTTCAAAAAGTGCCATTAGATTTTAGGTTTTTACTTGATTTAAATTTGATTACCTAGGTTATTGGATTAGGATGAAAATTTGGATTTATGATTTGGATGAGGGCGTTAGGATGATTGATTAAGGTGGATGTTTGGAAGGGTGATGAAGGTCTCAAAATTTTATTCACCTTTGATTCACAATAGGATCTTTGAGTTTGATTTTGATTTCTCCAAAGGTTGGTTTTTGTTTTAGATTTGATTGGTGACAGTGAAAAGGTTTGATGTTGAATGAGATGAGGATAATGGATTATATTGAAGTATTAGATTTGGGATTAGTGGATCTTAGAGATTATGGATTGATTCAATTTCACTTAGGATAGGATAAGTTCCTAATGTAGATTGGAGTTTGATGATTATTCCTAGGATATGCAAGTTCTCAAGTATAAGATTAATTTGGTTGGATTTTTTTTATTAAGGTCTTGATCTTTATTATAGTTTATATTTTGATAGGGTATATGTTATGGTTTGATTTGATGGCTGGTGATTTAGATTGGGGATTGGGATGATATATTGAATTATGAATTAAAGGGGGCAGATTTTATTAGGGTTTGGAGATTTGGTGTTGAATGCACAAGACAATTGAGAGGGGGGATGAATCAGTTGTACCTTAAAACTTTGAAACCCTCACAACATTTAGATCCACATTAATTGAACATTTTACCCTTAATATGTTAGAGTGATTTATCATGAAATAAAATAACAAAAACATAACTAAATTAACATCATACACAAGGAAACACCAAATTTACGTGTAAAACCTAATATGGGAAAAACCATGATGAGGATTAGCTCACAATATAAATTAATATCAATATCGAATACAATAGGACTCACTTCCAGAGGGCTCACTACCTAAAAGAAAGAAAGGCTCACTGCCTAAGGCTAGCTGCCAGAATAGAAAAGAAGATAGAGAAGAGTGTTACAATGAGAAATCCATCTGAATGCAATGAAAAATCCACCACAGCATCACTAACACCTTTGCAATCTTTTTGAAGAATTGTAGACACCTTCTTCTCACTACATTCAATAATCTAACACATGAAAGCTCACATTGCACTGCACAAATTCACACCCTACAACTTTGCACTTCACATCATTCACATCTCCTGCATCTATCTTATCATCCCTCCACAACTCAACTCATATTTATATCATCTTCAACCTTAAAAAATTCTCCCAAGTCAGATATGCACCTCAACCGTGTAAATTCAAATTAGGTCGACACCAAAACATTCCCTCGGTGGAAGGGAATGAAGGCAGACCACAACACACCTTAGCTAGGACCTAAATCCACTCATACACACCATGCCACACTTCCACAAACACCAAATCAACTTCCCAATAGTAAACACCCAAGGTCAGTAAAAATTGTTTTAACACCATTAACACTTAAGTACATGCTTCCTCAAATCCAAACATGACTCACGAACAACACAACATGCTTGAACATGATGTAGAATATTCCCAAAAACCCTGAAATCCAACAAATGCCTTCACAACAACTTCCACTTAAAAAATGTACACACCCAATACACTCAAACAACTCTACCCTACATTGCAACATAAGAAACCAACTTGTAAAGCACCAAACCACAAACTTCATCTGAAGAAAGATATTAATACATTATTGGCACACTTCTAGATATGCAAGACCTGGAACCACTATGTGGAGAAATGTAGAGCAAAAACATCTCTCCCAGACACCTCTGCAATGCACAGTTCACATATTGGTGAACACACCTTCCTCTACACAATGATCCAACACACCAAATTATGTATGCAACACCTCTAATCAACATATCCAAACTACACAAGTAGATCTTCAACATAGAAGAAATGTGGAGCCAAACTAGAATGATATCACTACAACAAATCCTTGTGATTTGCTCCACTTTTTGCTCCGTTTTTTGCTTCCACCCACTATTTTAATGTATTTTTTTCCAATTTTTTGAAAACGTCGGCGCTATTTATCAAGATGGTGCTATTTTTGGTGTTTATTTGTGCCAATCAGGACAAGTCAACGCTAATTTAGGCTCTATTTTTTGCCAAAATTAGTGCCACCTTTAGTTCCAATATTAGCTTCAAGTGTGGTGTTGTTGTTATCGATGCCTTTGGCTCCAAGTTTAGCTTCGAGTTGAGTGCCACTTTTAGCTTCGGGTTTAGCGTTGGTTTAGACACCCCTATGTCAAAGAGACTTATTTATATGTGTCATTGATGATGAAAACAATGAAATGTCAACAAGATACGGGCATATCGAGGAGAGAATCACTTACGTCATATCGACAAGGTATATTTACAAGTGCTTGAAAAAATAAAACTCTTGGATATAACAAAGTAATGTTGATGAGACATTGAGATATTGGTATGACAAATAAGATTGTCTCATTGACACTCTTCAAGTAATGATCAAAAGCATACACTACTAGACTGTCAGGAAGGTGAGCAACATATGCGATAGAGAGGTATACACTGCAACCCCACAATAAGAAGCCTTGAGCAAGGTGGTAGTGTGGTAAACAACTGAAGGGAATGGAAAAACACCACCATACCACAACGATAATCACGAGTCTCCCCGACATGGCAGAGTTACACCAATATATAAAGAAATACCACCAAAGGAAAATATCGATGAGATAATGGCATATTAGCAAGAGTTATCAACTTGTCTCATCAACACTAGCAACCAACATCAGAGGAACATAAGATCTAATGTCGATGAGACATTGAGATATCAATAAGACAAATAAGATTATCTCATCGACACTCTTCAAGTAATGATCAAAACCATACACCGCTATACCACTAGGAAGGTGAGCAACATATGTGATAGAGCGGTATACACCGCAACCCCATAGGAAGAAGCCTTGAGAAAGGCAGTAGTGTGGTAAACAGCGAAAGGGAAGGGAAAAAAATTGTCATACCATAATGGGTATAATAAGAGACAACAGTAGTATGGTAGTTGTGGCATCATTACAATTTATAGCACTAAATGCAGCAAATCATGTCAGTCACAATCCATTTGAATAAATCATTTAAGGAATCAAGAATATAGCCCACCAAAATACTCTAAAACTCTAATAAACATACTCTAAAAATTTCATCAAAATCTTATTTTCAGGCATAGCTCGCCAGAATGGAGTTTTCATTTTAATAAACATACAATAAAACCGATGATGAAACCTTATTTTTAGGTGTAGCCCAGAAAAATGGAGAAGTGTTTCAGTAAAGAATGTCATAGAATGGTAAGGAGATGTGCATGATAGGAGGCATAGGATTCATTGTTGTTTATCTCATTCCTGCCCTGATCAATAAGGGTTACAATGTTCACGCTACTATTTATAATCCAGGTATTTAATTGACATATGTTTGCATAATCTCAAATTCCTTCAGATGCTTTTGAAGTATCAATGTATCCTATATAGGGTTTAGAATGACTTCTTTTAATTTAAAAAAATAAATCAGATGCTTTTGAAGTATCAATGTGTCCTATATAGGGTTTAGAATAATTTCTTTTAATTTAAAAAAAAATGATGTATTTTCCTTGATTAGATAATGTGGAGATCTCCTAAATCTACCCTAGCACACCCCTTTTGCGTGTTCATTACTCACTAGGGTTTTGCATTTGACATCTTTAATATCTTCATGATAGTGGCTTTTAAATAGATCTAGTCTTTGCTTTAATCTTTATCATGGTAACCCTTGAGTTCCATAATCCACCTTCAATCTCTTCTAAGAACATTGTCTTAAGCTAGACTGCATAGTATGCATATAAAGCAAGTCCTTCATACCTGCCATTGTTCCAAACCACCACTCACTGCCTTGCTTAAAATGCTACCTCCATAAGCACAATAGCATGTTTTAAAATCATGGCTGCTAGTGATTGACCATTAAGGTCACTACTTTCATCAAGATACAATGAGATTTTTTTCTTCAAACTTAAGGCATTATGCAAGATAAAATTGTGAATTGTTTGTTGTGTACAATTTGATTTTCTTGCACATTTACTACTTTGCTAATTTCCTTTAAGACAGGATATTGCACCTTCAATTGCAATCTCAAACAACTCACTCACTGTCACTTGAAGACTCTTTTCATGAGCATCCTTGTATAAAATCAAACTATGCCCTATAGACTGCCTACTTACTTACTAATATAGGGGACTCATTGTTTCATGGTATTTTGAGTTTTATTAAGAAGGGGTTAATATGTGGCATTTTTATGTGTAGGAAGAATAGATTGTGATGCAATGTTTGGGTATGGATGGTTCAGGCAAAGTTGGATTGCTATCAGTGTCATAACCAGGTTGGATTGTACCTTGAGCTAGTGTGAAACACTTCCGGGTGTTTTCGCTCCAAAGCAGAACTTGTGTGTAGGAATTTCCAAATATCTGATAGAGGAAGTTCCTACATTCTAAAGATAAAATCATAAATCTGCTTATCCAATTTATGATCCAACCTGACATCTTTAATATTTGATAGAGAAAGTTTGTACATTCTAAAGATAAAATCATAAATTTTCTTATCCAACGTTTGATCTAATTTGAGGTCGTGAATATCAAATAGAGAAAGTTCCTATATTCTAAAGATAAAATCATAAATTTTATTGGTCCAATTGGAGATCTAATTTCAGGTCGTGAAGCTCCAACAAAGAAAGTTCCTACAGTGTAAAGATAAAATCATAAATTTGTTTGGTCCAATTTGAGGTCCAATTGTAAGGATTTTTCTTTTTAATTATACTTTCTGGCATTTGTCTTGATACAAATTGTTACTTTAGAATTATGGTATTTCTTTTCTTCTAATTTTTTCAACCCTCATTTTAGGGAAGAGCTCCAAAGATGGTTCCTTCAAATGGAGACTACACTTTTCCACTATAGGTTCCATCTAGAAACACCAGAAGCTCAGGTACTGTCATACTCAGGTACAACAAAGTTTGAGGTTACCTTGTTCTTCTTGATACAAAATGTTGTCCTTCAATCCCTCTTAATCAACATTCACTATTATGGACTTCATCAATGTACCTTTCATGCATTCGATTTAATTTGTTATGTGGAAACATGTTGTCTCTGTCTTTGCAAGTGATGACTATTGTGTAAGCTTTTAATCTACATGACTGCCCCTCATGTTCAATTCTTGTGACTGTTATGATGCTTGGGGTTGCTTACTTTTAACCAGGCTATTAATGAAAACTATCTTGGAATCTTGGATGATCAGTTTTGTCAGAATCATGGCTATGCTGATAATGGAATGTTCTTATTAATAAGGATAAATCTTTATCAATAAGGAGATTACCCCTTACCAACATACTCCACTATCCTTGCAAAGATTGATCTTTAATGCTTCATGGATGGTTTACTTGTGATTATCCTTCTCAAATGAAACAATAGGGAAAAAGGTTGGGCTCAGCCCTTGTGGGAGCCACATTTCACCCCACATGCTATGACCAAATAAAGAAAACAACAACCTAATTTTATCTATACCTGGACAATGAGAAAAAATGTTAGATAAAATTGAGCATATGATAGATATGTTTGATAAATTTCTTGTTTTCCTAGACATCTATGGTATGCAAGTTATTTGAATTCACATGATGATCAAATTATATGTTTATATATGTATGCACATATTTTGACTTGTGATCCTTCATTGCTCTAACATAACTCTTCTCACTCAAATGCAAGGAACCTAGGAGCAGCAAGGAAGACATCAACTTGGAGGATTAGACAAGCGGGAAGACTAAAGATGATGCAGAACAAAGCAACTAAGATTCATCATTGAGGAAATGACGGGTCCCCTTTCTCTTTATGTGCATTTTTCTCTTTTGTATCTATAAATGTATAGTTTTTTTATTATATTCATTCAAATAGGCAGTTCCATGGCTTGTGTGGAATAAAATACATTTACATTATCAATAAAGACTATACTTTTGAAAGGATTGTGCAATCTTTCCTATATTATATGCATTTGCATAAGTGTAATCTAGTAATGTAATCTTCTAATTTTGTTTATGCACATGAATGTAATGTAGCAGAAATAAAAATGTACCTTACTCTTCATTTGAAAATCACAAAAGCTCTACCTGATTGAGCTATTAACTTTGTGTCTTCATGAACATATGTTGATACAAAATGAATGGAAGAAGTATCCAAGTAATCCTAATTTTTTACACCAACAATTCATACCAAAGATTGAACAATTTAAGGATATTGCAATAGGTAATTTGTATCGACACAAATAATATTACTGAAGCATTTCAAATTTTAGGCCATAAGAATCATCCTTTTTTAAACATGGATTGTGTTGTAGCCAAAATTCCATCCTAATTATTTTTGCATACTTCCATTTTCACTCATCTATTACATCCACCATATGTATAGAATTACTATCATAGTAACTTAAATTTAATAAAATCCCTCACGTGAGCTTCCAAATAAAACCCTTGATCACAACATCAAAGTGTATTCCTCCTTTGAAGTACTCCTATGATTGCTCATAGAATATCGCCAAGACAACACTATGTCGATGAGAGTCCCTCCAAAGTCTCCCCGACATTAGCACAAAGCACAAATCAGAAATGTAGATGAGACACCCCTATGTCGAAGAGACTTATTTATATGTCTCATCGACGATGTAAAAAAGTGAAATGTCAACAAGATACAGGCATATCGAGGAGAGAATCACTTATGTCACATCAACAAGGTATATCTACAAGTGCTCGACGAAGCACAATTCTTGGATATAACAAAGTAATTGTCGATGAGAGAATGGCATATCAACAAGAGACATTAACTTGTCTCATCGACATCGGAAACCAACATCAGAGGAACATAAGATCTAATGTCGATGAGACATTGAGATATCAATAAGACAAATAAGATTATCTCATCGAAACTCTTGAAGTAATGATCAAAAGCATACACCACTATACCGTTGGGACAGTGAGCAACATATGTGGTAGAGTGGTATACACCGCAACTCTACAACAAGAAGCCTTGAGCAAGGCGATAGTGTGGTAAACAGTAGAAGGGAAGGGAAAAACACTACCATACCGCCATATTAAAGAAACAACATGAACTTTAATTAAAAGTCTCTTCAACAGTTATGAAATGATGATTAGTTCGATTGATGTGACTAACAAAAATATCGATGAGACTACCACTATTAATGAAGAACTTGATCATAAAGGTGGCGTGAGCACCATTTATGAACCAGGGCTAGATGAAGTGTCCTAAAATTTGATAAATACGGCCTCAAAGAAGTTGAAATCAATGTGAATTGTAATTGAAGGATTTGGAGAACCAAGTTGGATGGCGGTAGGTAGCTAGAAATTTGTAGCATTTATCCAAGTAAGTGGTCTAGACTTAGCTCAAAGTATTTTATCAGTAAGTAGATGAAATCTTGCATGAGTAGGGTTGAGATGGAAAAAATCCCAAGCAATCATAAAGCAAAAAGATAGAAAACTGAAGCTAGGTAATTAAATCAAGACTTAATCGATCAATTTCCTAGGTCTGGGCCAAAATCCAGAAGAATAGCACAACTTAACCCATCGTGTGTGACATTAGAATATAAACAGAAAAATATGGGAGATGTATGGACTCCGTGTAGGGGTTACGACCTCTTTATTTATCATTATAGGAAGAAATTATGGCATAGCCCAGTGTCAAACCCGTGGAATTTGAATTTGGGTAAACTTGTAGTACCTAATGTCTTTGTGAATGTAGAGTTAATCAAGGTTTTGGAAAAGAATTACAATCTGAAGATGAGAGCAATTCATTTGCCTAATGGGTCACAGTTCATGGTCATAAAGCCATATTATATTTCTATGATTTTTCAGCTAGACACTTCCCTGAAAACAAAATTACGAATCAGAGACTTGTTGGAGGAATACCGCACCATGGACACAAGTTACAAGAGGTAGAAATTTTCTCTACATAGGGTTAAAGGTACGGGTAACCAAACTATGAGGTTCTCTAGTGAAGATAAGCCGCCATTCTCTGTGGCTTTGTTTGAAGAATACTTTCAATACACTTATTACTCAATTGGTCAAGTACTAGGAATTGATGTTCCTGAGAACATGACAATTGCTCCCATGGTTTTAGCCATAGACATCTAGAGCCATAATGCCTGACACTATGAATATGCAAAGTATTTATCGAAGGTCATCAATAATTCCCTCAATATCATCAAGAATGAGAGTGAAGCCATTAATTTCAAGCACTATTCTCTTTTCATGCACATGATATTATACGAAGGGTAGGTGATGGAGATATGGGGTGAGGAATTAAGAATAAAAGACTTAGATAATGATGGAAATTCAAGGCATGTACAAATGTGGACATCTATGTGGGACAACAAGTGTGGGAGGTCCCACTACCTATATTTTGAGGAATATTTTGTCAAACCACTGTACAAGATGCTAGGCCACAAATGTAACTACAACCTCTCCCTAGAGATCTTAATATTTCTCCAACCAAAAGATATGGGTCATGAAGCAGGGATAAATCACAATTGGGGGGACTAGTACATGTTTGGGGGCTTGTATTGTTATCAGGGTTTATGGATTTGAAGCTGCACCTTATTTGTTGCCTAAGACTATGCCAGACAGAGTTGCTTATTTAGATATCTTAAGGAAATTGTCATTTTCAGATTTCATTCATTTAAAGAGCTATGGGAGGCAGAATTTCATGCCTTCCACTTTATGCTTTGGTGATTTCACTATTATCTCTGATTCAGGCTATGACTTGGTTAGTGGTAAATTGGATTATTATGGCTTGTCGGTTGGCAACAAAAGGGAAAAGTTTTATCCTGAACACTTCATTTGTGATGCAAATTTCTTTTAGAAATTGAAAGGGTATGAGCATAGTTTCCTTTTAGAAGATTTCATTAGAAATTGTGAAGAAAAAAAACACATGATGAGAATGAATGCTTACAGTAGGGTTATGATGTTTGAGGCTTGGAAGGTGAATAATAACCTAGGCTATGTAGGGGCTTTCCCTGAGGTACAAGATCCCATAGAAAGAATTGAACAGTTAATTCTCCATGAAGAAGAACTAATAAGAGATGTGCCACTTGTGGCATTTGAAAGAGGAAGGGGCATCGGTCCTAGGAGGCAAGTAGACAATATCACACCACTAGATCACTTATCACGTCAGCCTACTCCTAAAGTTAGCTTTTCAGTTGGTTCCCCATCCATGGAAGAAGATAGCATTGAGGAGGAAGAAGAAGTCTCATAGTTTAATGCTCATGTTATAACCCAATATGAGATGTCATTGGAAAGAAGTGTGATCACCTTTGAATCCTCTGATGAGCTATCAGATGATGTGATCCATCGTGCAATTCAGGAATTTTTTGTAGATGATACTTTTGTGCAAACCCCTGAATTTAAGTCCTTTATATATGAGTATAAAGGAAGACTAATAAGAGAAAGGTTAAAGGACATTGACCCTGAGAAAGAGGCTTATGCCTTGAAAGAATTGCAACATGAAGTTGATAGGGAAATGAGAAACATGATTGTTGAGAGAGGAAGGGCATTATTGCAAGAAGCTATGAGTTATGCTCCTTCCTGGGTGGGATATTAGTTTAGCCATTGTGGTTGAAAACTTTTTGAAGAGAAAGAATAAAACTTTGCAAATAACTGATGAAGCAGGTGAAAGGGTCTATACAGGGTCAGGGTACAATCCTAATAATACCACTTTTCAAATTTGGGCTATTTACCCCCGAGGAAAGAAGCCTTCTCTTAATGACCATGATCAAATTTTTGGAAATCTCCTAGTGCAAAGAGTATGGGAGACAAATCCCTTGGAGACTGCTGACTTGAATGTGAATGTAGCCAAATTCACCAAAGTCCAGATCCAAAAGCTAGTAAGAGATAACCCGTGGTTGATAGAGGAAAATGATAGGTTAAAACAAGAATTAACCAACTACAAAGATAGGCTTCCTTCTTCTCCAAGGCTTTACTCTCCTTTAATTGAACATGAAAGAAAAGTGTTAGAGGCCATGTCTGAGACTGCTCAATGGAAGCATAAATTTGAAAAGGCTCAAAAGGAATAGGAAGAACTAAAAAGAAAATTGAAGGCTACTACTTTTGAAGTAGCATCAAGGATAATTTGTATGAAATTCAAATATATGTGCCAACATGCAGATGGTGTCTAGCGTGCTCACAGTGGAACATACAAGGCCCTCATGGAGCATGGAAGACTGCTTGATAGGATGAAGGAAATGGAATCCCATATCAAGGAAAAATATGGAGATAATAATGATTTGCTCCAAGAATGTTAGAGCCTCATGAGTACACATGAAAACTTCCAGAATATCTTGACATAGGAATTGAGTGACTTCAGCCAGCCACTATGTATGGCCATGCCAAATTTCTTTGAAGAAATAGATTTCAAGGATTAGGAAACTTGGAAAAATGAGATATCAAAATATTTGTCAAGCATCCTTGATGAAATCAATGATGAGGATGAGGTACTTAGGAAAATGGATAAGTATTTCAGGAGGATTGTTGGATTGGAGAATGTAATGATAGACACTCTACAGAATGAAAACACTTATGCCTAGGAGAAATACATTGATCACATGTCAAAGGTTAATTTGTTCCTTGCATGAGCTGTATGAGGAGGTAGTCAAAGTTTGGTTGTTGTGGACGTATTAACATGGTGCTTGAGCCATGAACAGATCTTAGGTGGTCACGTGTGCTTGTTGATGATTAACAAACTGTGGTACATCCAACAATAAACTCTTTTTAAGTTTCTATGTTATGTTAATTATGCTTTAGTTAAGAAACGATGTAACTTTTATGAACGAACCCGAAGCTTGTTGCTTCCCTACAAATAAGGAAACCAAGGTCCAATTTTGATCATCATATCATCATCATTTCAATCCATTAGAATAGATACTAGACCATCTCATCCACTTATTCATATCAAAATAACTCATGTTATGTATGTTTATATTTTGAGCAACATAATGGAGCAAATACATTATAACTTGTAAGCCATTTTCAGTGTTCAATTGTTGTGTCAATTTTCAAGCTTATTTATTGCTTTGTTGTCTCCAAAGTGGTATTTCAAGTTGTTTAAATCTGCAAGATTTATCAGGGCACATTTTTTGTTACTGTGTGGATGCTTTAATTGGTTTGTGGCTAGCTATGAATTAAAGTCCTTTGAAATAATTTACTTTAATTGGTTTGTATTAAGGATTAAAGTCCTCTTAGAGATTGGCACCCTCTTATGGTCTAAAAACCTATGTTTTTGAGACCTAGCAGATTGAAAATAACTCTAAAAATTTAGAAGTCTATGAAACAGTGTATATACTCTATGAAACAATGTATATATTCTTGTACTTGTATATTCTATGAAACATTCCTTATTTTCTATAAAATAGTGTATATATTCTTGTACTTGTAAATATTCTTTTACTGTTATGTCTATTAAAGAAAACAGAGTTTGAATAAAAAATGCTTGACCCTTTTTTGTGAGTATGTAAATTATTGTTTAAGGAAAAATCTTAGTGTTTCATTTTCAGTTTACTAGTTTCAAATCTTCATTTGCTATGTATATAAAATTGTATGTGCTCTTTATCTCCAATGACATAAAATAGTAATGTCATCAGAATCAGGGTTTTCAATTTCAGCACCATCATTGTCCACACTTTTCATATCTTGTTCACTTTTAAGTACAATCTTCAAAATTTTATTTTATTTATTGTCCCAATTAATCTTGATTCTTTTCAGTGCAACACAATAGGTTGCATGTTAAATTTCAAACATTTTATTTGCATTTTTTTGTATATATTATTTTCTCAGTGCATCATTATGTAACAACAATCTCACTTCTGAGATATACAGTAAAAATAAATGAAAGAACATGTTTTCTTTGTCAAGGGAAATGTATGGTGAATACCCTATGTCTTTTAGATAAGTGTACAAGTGAAATAAGACATAACTGATTGAATCTAATTTTCTACTGTACAATTGTTTTTTTATGTGCTTTTTACTTTTTGCATGTGGATTACCCTTAGAAAGAGACTACTTATCTTTTCTTAAATGAAGCCTTTACATTTCCTATCTACGAAAGGAATTTACTACTTGACAACAGGTTCGTGAACTTCATACAAATTAAGATTGGTGTAAAAGGCCATCCCCACAAATGATGTTTGGTCTAGAATTATAATGGAAAACAAAAAAGCTTTCTAGGAGAATAAAAAAAGTTTTCAAATGTCCAAGTACAACATAATATTACTGAAGCATTTCAAAGTTTAGGCCATAAGAATCATCCTTTTTTAAACATGGATTACAAATAATTTTTAAAATTTAG
The DNA here is from genome assembly GCA_007258455.2 of Sequoia sempervirens. Classification (NCBI taxonomy): domain Eukaryota; kingdom Viridiplantae; phylum Streptophyta; class Pinopsida; order Cupressales; family Cupressaceae; genus Sequoia; species Sequoia sempervirens. Next base: position 509,543,070 of record VDFB02105785.1, read on the forward strand.
AAGTCTTGGTCATTAACATTATTGTCTGCTACAATGTCATTCAGTGTTTCATTTTCAATGTTCATATGTTCTTTCAAGTATTTAATATTATCATCATCCTCATCTTGACCTGCATCATCTTTATCATCATTGAAATTTGACTATAGACCATCTCTATTGTTACCAGATATATTTGGATCATCATTTTCTATACCATCTGTATTGTTGTCTTCCATAACATCATAACTCTGGATTGTTATCTTCTTGTGCCTGAACATAACCATCTTCAACATCATCATGGATGCCAATTTCTTCGATGTTCTCTAATCCCTCTCTCTCATTTTGTTGGTCATCATTGGTTTTCTTAGTATCCACTAATGCATTTTCAAATACATGCCTTAATCTTAGATCATAATGTATGGCAAATATCCATTTTGGGTCCAAAATATCTTCATAGAAAAATACCTACACATGAACGACATACATATATTACACGTATGTTATAACAATTTTATTGATTAATAAACACATGTATATATTCGAAGCTATGAATTAATAATTAATGATCACTACCACTTCTTGTTTGAGTTAAAGAAATACCTACTCATAATGAATTGGTAGAACATAAGGTCCTTATCCTCCGGTAGGAACGATGAGGAATCTATAGAAAAGAATCCACTACGGGTATCATGTCTTCATGTCCTCTCAAATGCTTCATACCATCTACACTTAAAAATATAACATTTAAAAGAGCGGTAATCCAACTCAATAATTTCTTGTATTTTCCCAACATATTGTAGATTCCCTTCAATTATATTCTTATCTTTTGAGCTTGATTGACTGGATTGCTTGAAGTCAACCATGATGCCACAATCGAAGGATCATCTCTTTACATCAACACTTTCTACACGATAATGTCGACCATATGCTCACAGTGCCAGATATTTCCTTACCTATGAAAGACCATTTATTTCAATGAAAAAAAATATAATGACAAATATTAAAATAGTTAATATTGTCAAAACTGTAAGGAAACAACATTTTGTAAAATTCCAACTGTACCTTTCTTTCGCATCCTCTAGACATGTTGATTTCATCTTCTGTTATGTTTGAATTTGTACCTGCATCTTCTATTTGATTTTGAATTTGTTCGGTAACCCATTCTAGTGTGCAATATTTTCCCCATTACCCAAGCAAATGAGTGGGAAGTGGAGTATTCCTTGGGTTCAATCTCTTAAACTATCTCCTTGCTTCTAACACTTCTCTCTTTTTATCATACAGATCAATCCATTTGTTCATAAAGTCGATGTGGTACAAAATGAACTTGTCGAGTATAGAACTTTCATCTACACCTATTACATGTCAACATGTTTATTTCAAACTCTAAATGTCATGCTGTTAATTTGACAAATAAATTACAGAGTAAATTAATGATTGCAAGAAAAACAACCACACTGATCGTGAATTTACTTACTAATTTGTACTTCAACAACATTAGATTGTGGTTTTTTTCCATCAATAATATATGATGCTCGTTCTTCATCCCAGACACATGGGCCATATTCAAAATCCTTAACAAGGAATTCATACAGGAAGAAAAATGCTTCATTCAATACATACCCTTCAGCCATGTAACCCTTTGTATGTACCTTTTGTCAGACATATCTTTTAAGAGTTTTCATATATCTCTCAAAGAAAAACATCCACCTCATTGATACGACATCCGCCAATCAATGTCATCGACTAGGTGTATAAGTAAATGGACTTGTAGGTCCATGAAACTTGTCAGGATCTCCTTCTCCAATACACATACAATTTCTACAATTTCCTTCTTCCACTTTGGCACTTTAGATTGATGGATCTCCTTGGAGGTCACCCACCTAATATAAGAATAGTAAATTAGTATGAACCTTTAGTCATAAATTAAAATGCAATATAATAGATCTATCTCTCACACATGAACATTTCATATAACCACATACCTTGTAAATGTTGACAATTGACTTATGGCATTCCTTAAGTCAACTATAAGATAGGAATCCCCACTAATTTCCAATGGCATGATATGCTATCAAACACATTTATGAAAAGGTCATTAGTAATTTTTTCTCTCACAACAAAATATCAAAATAAATTTAGTGCTTAATCAATGTTACCAATAAATGTTAAATGCTGATAAATAACACCTTCATTAAATTATGAAAATCATGTGTTTTAAATCCTGCGATATGTCCATCAACTATAAAAGCTTTAGCCAATGATGACCCATATCCAATAGGTGTCCTTATTGAATGAATGACATTTTTTAGTTGGTCTCGCTCTTTTTTTTCAAAATCCATGGAGCTTTTGCATATGTTTCATTTTCCCTGTTTGGCCACAAATGTTTTCTATCAAATTTGGTACGCGAAAGAGCAATATCTCTCCTCAAAGACAAGGTGTCCTCTTTTCTTGATATATGTCAAAATATAGTATTTGGGATATTTTTGAAGATGTGCATAGGATCTAATATGTGAGATATTAATAGATCCTTCTAGTAAGGGAGCTCACAAAATATGGTTTTCCTTTTCATTCCTTCTGGCATATTAACTACAACTTGTTTTGGTTCTTCAATTGAATCACCCTGATCAAAAAAATCCTCCCAAGCTTTCAATTCAGCATCTTCATACTTCTTAAGCCAATCACCTGGACCCATAATCATGGGAGGGCCTCTATTTTCAACTTTTCCATCAAATTGATTCTTCAGGCGATTTCTAAGCCTATGATCTAGTGGTAGAAAACCCATGTTGTTTGCGTAAATAAATTTATGTAGATCTTTAGAATACCACCCTTGAAATTTTTTTGCACATCTTGGACATGCAAATATCCCCTTTGTTTCAAGCCCTGCAATTCAATAAGTAATGTTAATAATATCAAAAAAATAGTATAAAACTAAGTATGAAAGTTGGGATGAAAATAAATTATGAGTGTAAATACGAAAATATTTTATCTTACTAGAACAAACACCAAGTCCTGGGAAATCATGAATAGTCCAACATAGCACACCATACAACATGAAGGACCTATTTGATGCAGGACATGATATATCATACATTCTTATGCCTTTCCATAGCAGTTGCATCTCATCAATTAAAGGCGCAAGATAAACATCCATTTTTTTAACTTGATGTTTTCTTGGAACAATGAGAGCCAGCATAAGGTGCTCCTTTCTAACACTCATCCATGGGGGAATATTGTATACTATCAATCCGACTGGCCAAACACTATAATTTGAGCTCAGGAAAGAGAATGGGCACACTTCATCAATTGCAAGACCAAACCTAATACTACAGGTTCATATTTGAATTTTGTCGGCCATTTTTCCTCTATGTGTTTCATTGCTTTGGAGTCGGTCAGAATTCACATGAATCCATCTTTACTCATGTTCTTTGCATACCAGTCCATCAATTGTACTAGTGAATTGCAACAAAACATTCGTTGAAGTCTAGGTATAATTGGCATGTGACGTAAAACCTTCTTTGGAACTGTAGGACCTTATACGTCTATATGATATCTCTTCTCTTTTCATACAAGGCATTATACCTTGTTTTGATATTCATCTCTGTATAAAATGCAATCATTTTTACATGAATGAATTTGCTTATATTCCATCCCTAAATCAACCAACAACAAACACGCCTCTCTGCAAGTTGATGGCAACACATTCTCTTCACAGAATATTTTAGATTTTAGTGCCCTGTAAGATTGCCAGAGATTAAATCAATTGAATGTTTGACTTATGATGAACATGTTTGATATGTCAATCTATACTAGGACTGTTTATATACAATATATGATTTTAAAATCCCCTTAAAGAAATATAAACAAAGTTGATGAATGTTTACGAATTATGTACACCAATTGACAATGCAAAGTAAGAAATAAATTTCAACTCACTTCAATAGGGTAGTGAATCCTTTGTCTGGCCAACCAAATAGTACTTGATTTCTAATAATATTAATGTGCATGCCAATTTTGAGGTTCTACTTGCACTCGATTTGAACACGGGTGTCTTCGCTACTTGCTTCATGGAATCTTTGATGTTGTTATCATCAACATTACATTGGTGGTAATTACCCCTGCTATCATCATTACTGTCAACCATATCATCATTATTGCCATCATTGTTTCCATCCCCAAAGAAACCAGTAAGCATTTCATTCAATCCTTCTTCATGCACTGCATTTTCACTATCATGATCATCATCATTAAGGCTAGGTGGCATGTAATCAGTGTATGTGACTCTCATCAGCTCTTCAAATTTCTTAGGTGGTAGTGTTCTCTTCAATCTTGCTCTTCTCGCCCTGGTATGGTTTAAAGGATAGTTTGGATCATCCTGTCCAAATCTTAATAACCCAACTAGATCTTGGGTATTAGTATGTGTCTCATCAAAATCTTCTACCAATCAACAAATGTAAGTATTATTTAATGTTTGGCAACAATTAGATAAATCATAAATGTATCAATTTCAAAGAAATTTAATCAAATATGGCTTAAAAAATAAAAATAAAACTTGTATGAACATATATACATCAATTGAATAATGGAACATTATTTTATAGACTACCTTTTTTATACAATAATTTAAATAAAACACAATTTTGACAACATAGTTTATAAAACATTAGTCCACACTCATTTATTATTCTTTGGTTTTAATCAATTGTAGGAGGAATACTACCAACTGGAAGCCCATCATATATGTAATGTCTTTGTACAATCGCTCATTTGAATTGTTTCTTTCCATGACATACAAAGCATCCACAAACAACAATTTTCTCAAAGTATTCATCCCATGTACTATAGTCCTAAACTACCTCTTCTTCAGTGCAATCATTTGTTGTGTCTATAGTATCCATTGTCATATCCTCTTCCATCCATTGTTGTCTACGTGATTTAACAATTTTAGGTCCACGTCCATGTACATATCTTCTTCTTTTGCTAGTTGAATGCTCAAGATCTATATTTGCTCCAATCTCCATCTAAAATAATCAACAACATGCATTAATTTATGCCAAGATTGGATAATACATTATAATTTCAATAATACTATGAAAAAAGATGGACGTATCACAAAATTCCATCAGATCATTTTTTCCTAAGTTAAGTTAAAATTTGAGTACTTGATGTGCCACTTCATCTGTTGTGTCCTCATTTGATATGACACGATTTGTTGCCATGGCCTCGTCTCACCCCTATAATACACAACATAGTAAATAATGTTTAGTACACCAATTATATCATTTCAACAAGTATGCTATCCAACACAAAACCTCACTTTAGTCATATATTTGACATATTGATATCTCCTCTATGTTGTAGCATTTGTGAATTCATAAACACCTTCCTCCTTTGGTTGAGGTTGCTTTCTCTTCTTACCTCTATTGTACCTACAAATTTTGTTGTCTCATCTATTTCCACCCACTTTCCTCTCAGTGATTTAGTATTTCTACCATCCATTTCCTCTCTCCATGGCCTCCTCTGTGAATAAAAATGTTGCCACAGAAGCTTTCACTGCACTACTTCTGAGAAGGAAGAAGCAACTTGCGGGACCGTAGTAAAAACCGCTCTACCGCACCGAGCTAATGAAGGAGCTGTGAGATAGCGGTGGTCACCGCACTACTGCACGCCAATGGTAGAAGACTTGCGGGAATCACCACAACACTTCCAGGAATAGAAGGAAGACTTGCGTGCTGCCATAGAAGATTTCACCGCACTACTGCCGAGAAGGATGAAGCACCTTGCAAGACCATGGTAAAAACCGCTCTACCACACCAAGCTGATGAAGGAGCCACAGGATAGTGGTGGTCACAAAAAAAAGGCAGGAGTTGGAATTATTTCCAACACTTTGGATCCTGTGATACGCAACAATGAAAATAGTCACTATATAGCAATGATAAGCACTCAATTAGGCACACTTGGTGCCGCCTTAGGCGCCCCAAAGAGATTACATTAATGGCCAAAAGTCGGCACTAAAGTTGGCGTTAACTAACACTGACAAAATCACCGACTACTGAATCAAAATAAAAAAAATTAAAAATTTTGCACGTGAAGGAATAAATCAGATGACAAAAAAGGGAAAAATGTCACGTGAAGGAAGAGAGTAGGGCGCTACCAGCAACTGATGAGAAATTTGATTTAGTTTGTGACACCATAGGTAAGGTTATAATTTTTTTTTCTTGGTTGAATTCGTGATTGTTTACTGCTCTTTTATTGCATTTGAATTCGTGATTGTTTACTGGTTCGTGGCCTAAGCTATCTAGGCAACCTCTAAATTGTCCCATCATTATAAATTGTAAAACCTTTGAGAAACCAACAAAAATTTTTACCCTACCCATTTGAGCTTTGGCTCAAAATATTATAGCACGAAGCTAGGATGCCTTTTTATTCTTTCCCTTAACCTAGGTATCAAGGAAATAGAGAACTTCTTGGAAAATCTAGGAATTGGTTCGGTCAATGTTGAGCAACTGCTAAAAATAAACACAAAAACTGCTCGGTTTTGCCCAGTCGCACCATAGTCACCGATGCCATGAAAAATTCATGGAGGATTGCATTATGAAAGAGTTTTCATGATAAGTTTATCAACACTAAGCATACCCAAAAAACATATTTTCCCTAGGTTATCAACACTAAGCAAACCCAATGAACATATTTTCCCACAAAACAAAACTTTCATACCACAAACTGGATGAAAACTTTCACACCTGACAATGTGTACTTTTTTTGCCTCCATAGACTGGATGAAAATAATTTTCCCTAGGTCACCTCAAAATGTCAAGCAATAGAAGGAAGCGAGCATTGTCAATAGAATCTGGCCACAATGAGGTAATTCATTGTCAATTTATAGATTTGTAAATGTTTCCATTATTTCTTTGAATTTTACTTTTTAGTTTTTTATTTCTAAATTTAAAAGAAGAAATATAATTTAAATATATATATATAGGGACATGAGACTGACAAAGATAAAGAGGAATTGGCTTCCATATTGGGGGTAGAGGCAGTGAACAAATTGGTTAATGTGGATTGGACAACGCTTGCCAGATACATAGAAAAATAATCTGGAAATGCCCCTCAAACATTGCAAACAAATCAATTATGTCAAAGGGAATCAATTGATTCCCCAACCAGTCCTAGATCAAGAAAAAGATCTAGGAGGAAATCAGTGACAGTAAACTCTAAGAATGTGGAATAGGGAGTAGAGACTTCCAATGTCCCAGCCACTCCTGGGACACAGACTTCTTCCACCACGCCATGTTATCAATCTTGCATTGGTAGCTACAATACAAAGATAGAATACGAGGTGGTTTCAGGGGAAGTCCGAATGACAGATGTTGGGAAAACGATTGTGAATAGGTTGAAGGAATCATGCCTTCAATGGTTCAAATACCATCTACATTTGTCATTCTCACAGATACCCATGCAACTGAAAAAAGCAGTTATCCATGACATGGAGACTGATTTTGGCACAGGTTGGTCTATAAAGAAGATAAAGCTATGAATGTCTCAAAATTGCAAGAGATTTCGGTGCATCCAAACAAAGAAGATAAAAAAAATCCCTCCTGAGCTAAGGTAGAAAAGAAGGCCAATTGATGTAAGTGTGAAAGTATGGAAAGAGCTTGTAAAAGCATATGAGAAGTCTGATGCATGGAGGAAGTCCAGTGAGGAGAGTACACATGTATTTGAATTTTCTCATAAGATTATATCAAATTTATATTAAACTATATTTAAATTGTATTTGTGCATAGTTAAATTGAATTAGTATATGTTTCAGGACAAGGCCTCCAAGCCTAGGCTTGATAAACTCTGTGCCACGCATCGCAGTGGCCAGAAAGGTGTACAAGCCTTGATTTATACATTTGTAAGTATATTTAATATGTTAAATGATATATTTTTTTGTTTCCTTGGAAAAAGTAAATGATTGCATATTAATTAGTTTAACTAGTCCATGTGCCATGTTTTGACAGGAGGAGAAATATGGCCGCCATCCAAATCAATTTGAAAAGAATATGTTACAAAACAAAAAGTGGAACGATTTTTTGTAATCTAGATGGAGAAAGGTATCAATAGTTGAGTTTCAATAACTTAGTTGGATATTGTTGTGTTAATATGTCAATTTGCATCTCTTGTGTTGAGTTGTTTATTGATGTGTAGGATGAGTAAATAGAGCTCAAATCTTATGATTACAAGATGACCATTTATGTACATGAATAAATAGTAGAAGGATGTAGATGAACTCAATTCATCTGACTTTATGCATCTTGGCAGGAATTCCTCTTGAATCTCTAATATCAGGTTCCCGAGACTTCCCTGTAGCTTTTACCTTTCATTGTTGCCTTTCCTCTTCACTATTAGACTCATCTCCTTTTTCCTTATCTTCATTTTTGGCTTCAACTTCTAATTCATCCCATGTTTTACCTTCCTCCTCTTCAGAATCTTCTTCTTCTTCATCCTCCTTTGACTCCACAAGAGATTCATCTTTTGAACACTCCTCATTTGATTATGATTCCTCTTCTACTTCAGAGGGTTTGTTTCCTTGATCTAACTCTTCTGAATTTTTAGAATCATAATCACTAGCTTCCATATTCAAAAATTCCCAACCACCATCTTTAATAAATTTATCTAGATCATCAGTAATAGTCTTCAAAATTGGCCGCTAGTTCAAGTTCATTATGCTTTCATAATACTTTATATCCATGGAGTTCAACCATTCCTTGATGCCATCAAGTGAAGATTGAGGAATGGAATACATGTGGAGTACATCCCATTTGAAGTCTTTGAAAACAATAGCCATATCAAATTCCTTTTTCCCAAGTCCTACTCTCTCAAGGTTAACAATTCTCAATCTCACTAATAGTGATTGCTAAGAAAGGTAATTCCACCAACTCTACCAAACAGTTTACCAAAGGAACAATAAAATCAGAGGCTTTGAAAAGAACTCCATGAAAACCAAGCTCTCTAAATGGTATATCAAACTCTAGTTCAAAATATTTTAGATGAGGTTGCTCCCATAGCTCTCTTACTCGCTTGAAAAATCCTTGAAACTTTTACTTCTTAACATTCAAAAGATAAATGGAATGTCCTCAACACCCAGTAGAGCTATCCAAAAAAGCTAACTAAAAACACAAACATGCTCCCGCAAACAATGGCCTAATGGCTGGTTGTCATAGAAGTCAAACTACCAAAGTAACAACATTGATTGAGTTAACATATATGCATCATTTGCATAAACAACTGAAATGCATAACAAATGTTAATCAATACATTGAATTTTGAGATGCGTTGAAATAATTTAAAAAAACATGTTTTGGGGAAAATATCAGCAGCATGGGGGAAGAAGCATTAACCCTAATAAAAGAATTTTTTTTTGTTCCTGATACACCATCTGTAAGTTTTCCTTGGATGAAAATACTGAATTTCTATATGTTGCACCCCTTAAATGTCCTACATGTTACAAATATGGAATAACAATGCACAACTTTGTATTGAGTCCAAAGGCCAAGGCATTCTGAATAAGGGTAGCCAAACTTGATAAGGATGCAGTCACTATTACACGTATTGACAATCCAAAATAGTCATGTAAAGACAACTGCCTGTGAAAACAATAATCAATCAAATTATGCACATTCAAATCTAAGTTTGAAAGCTTGCATTTCAGTCCATGCATCTAAGTCCTTTTTGAAGATTGAGGGTGTCAACAACAAAGCTAGAATAGCTCTCCTTAAACCATAGCTAGTTTTAAAGTGCATTATTTCCAAATTCAAATCCACTTCTTAGCTAAGGAAAGGGGGTAGGATTGTCAAGTGCTACCTCAAACATAGAAGGCCATAGAAAAAATTGAAATAGAATATCCAATAAGTAAGATGACATAGTTGTAGACCATAGATAATCAAAATTATTGCAATGCATAGATGCTTGTAAACAAACAAAAGGTGGTTACACATTGGATAAATATATCCTCATCAAAATGACTAGAAAGAAATTTCAAATTTGTAAGTAAACTCTCACAGTCAAGAAAAACAGTCATAAAAATTGGAAGTAAACTTTGGCAGACATGTAGGTGAACTTAATTCATCTGACTTTATGCATCTTGGCAGACATTAGGATCTCCCCTCCTAAAGTTTGGACCACATCCATTACCTCCACATAAAACTAGACATCCTTGGTCTTCTTGGTTCCCATGCCATGATATGGTTATGCAAATGAAAATGAAGCAAAGTAATAATCTCCTTCTCCACTGGCTGGAAGAATGCATGCTTAATGTTTTGATACATGATATCAGCTCTCTCTTCTACTCTCATGGTTGAATACCAAAATCCATTATGGTGGGCCTCTAGAGTTCTAGTCATCTTTTGTCCTCTTCCACCAAATGATGGCCTGATCCACATGTCTACCAGCCTAATTGGATTTGTTTTAGAAATTTGAAGTTTCTCTTGAGTCACTAGTGTAGCTATCTCTTCCTTTTCAGAATCTTTCATTGCTACAAATCATCTCTGGGATTTAATCATTTGTACCACATGGTTGATGTGCTTTGAATCCTTGCATCTAAAGGAAATTTCCTTAACATAAATACTACTAGGGAATTTCAATGTTTCCATTGTAGTTGGCACTAAATCCAATACCTGCAACATTGAAAATTATCCTTATATAAGAATTCCCTCCATCTTGTTGGCATGTAACACTCTTGATGGTGGCTACATGAAATTTGATTCTAATTCCTCTTCTACATTAGAGGATTCATATCCTTGATCTGACTCTTCTCAATTATTAGAATTAGAATCACTAGCTTCCATATTCAAAAATTCCCAACCACCATCTTCAATAAATTTATCTGGATCATCAGTAATACTCTTCAAAATTGGTTGCCAGTTCAAGTTCATTTTGCTTTCATAATACTTTATATCCATGGAGTTCAGCCATTCCTTGATGCCATCAAGTGAAGATTGAGGAATGGCGTCAATGCATAATACATCCTTCTTGAAGTCTTTGAAAACAATAGCCATATCAAATTCCTTTTTCCCAAGTCCTACTCTCTCAAGGTTAACAATCTCAATCTCACTAATAGTGATTACTAAGAAAGGTAATTCCACCAACTCTACCAAATAGTTTACTGTAGAAACAATAAAAGTAGAGGATTTGAAAGGAACTCCATGAAAACCAAGCTCTCTAAATGGTATATCAAACTCTAGTTCAAAATATTTTAGATGAGGTTGCTCCCATAGCTCTCTTACTCGCTTGAAAAATCCTTGAAACTCTATTGATTTTATTTTTCCTATCCCTCTCTTGTTGTTCTTCCTCAATTTCATCAGGATCATACATTGACCTTCTTACCCCTCCTAAAGTTTGGACCACATCCATTACCTCCACATAAAACTAAACATCCTTGGTCTTCTTGGTTCCCACGCCGTGATATGGTTATGCAAATGAAAATGAAGCAAAGTAATCATTTCCTTCTTCACTAACTGGAAGAATGCATGCTTAATGTTTTGATACATGATATCAACTCTCTCTTCTACTCTCATGGTTGAATATTGAAATCCATTATGGTGGGCCTCCAAAGTTCCAGTCATCTTTCTTCCTCTTCCACCAAATGTTTGTCTGATCCACAAGTTTGCTAGCCTAATTGGATTTGTTTATGAAAGCTGAAGTTTCTCCTAACTCACCAGTATTAGTTGTAACATTTTTGAAATTTTATTATAGTATGTGCACTTTGATATGATTTAATATGATTATGGTTTCATCTCATATGTTGTAATATTAGATATATAACAAAAAAATGAATTATTGCATGAAATAAATAATTACTTTTCATTTTAAATGTTTTTTTTTTTGTAGAACATGGGTCTTGCAAAAGATCAAGATGATCCTCATCATGATATAGTTCCACAAAATATTTGTTCTTTCGGTACAAACCACGTGGCAGAGGATGATGATGACGTAGATATAGAAGAGACTAGGCCAATGAAAATGATGATGATGACGACGACAGGATGATGATGATGATGATGATGATGATGGTGATGATATGATGAGACAGTTGGTGATAGTAACCAGTGAATTCATGATCATATAGACCACATCATGGATCATTGTTGATATATCGTTATGATGACTCTTTTCATGGTTACTATCACATGTATCATTTTCTAGCCTACAAGACTATATTGTTGAGTTGTATCATATTGACATGTATCATCTTGACTTGTATCAATTTGAGTTACATAATTTATCAATTTTATTTATATCATTTGTACATGTATCATTTCACTTATGTCGATTGTTGGACATGTATCATTTTGACATGTTTTGATGTACGCATATTTGAGTTTCACTTGTTTTAGTTATATATGATTATGATCTTATCAGTATTGACTTGTCAATTTATATATATTAAAAGTGGTCGATGATTTTTGGATGGATATTTATTAAGTATGATGATTTTAATTTACTGCTTAGGATGGATGTTGTCAAATTCAATTAAATTATAGATATTTGACTCACTTGTTTTAATTATAGATGATGATCATGTTACAATAATTATATTGTTATTTAATCATATGAGCTAAATAATTAAATTACTTACTCTATAATCATATGAGTTATTTAAGAGGCACATTATATTTAACTAATTAAATTGAAATAAAACATATTAAATTAATAAATGGAAGCAAAATAAGATGCATTTTTAGAAGCAAAAAAGGAAGCAACAATGGAATCCAAACTAGAAGCAAAAATAAGAAATCTTGGAAGAAAATTGGAAGCAAAAGCTGGAAGCAAAGCTAGAAGCAAAACTGGAAGGCAAAATTGAAGAGAGAAGCAAATCTAGAAGCAAACTAGAAACAAACTGGAAGCAAAATTGGAAGCAAAACTAGAAGCAAAACAGGAAGCAAACCTGGAAGCAAAACTAGAGTAAAAGAAGCAAAACCATAAAATAATTTGGAAGCAAAATCGAAGCAAAACTGAAAGAAAAACCAGAAACAAACTTGGAAGCAAAACCAGAAGCAAAACTAGAAGGAAAAGGCGGAGCAAAACTAGAAGCAAACTTGGAAGCAAAACCAGAAGCAAAACTAGAAGCAAAACTGGAAGCAAAACTAGAAGCAAAATTGGAAGCAAACTTGGAAGCAAAATTGGAAGCAAACCTAGAGGCAAAACTAGAAGCAAAACTAGATGCAAAATTGGAAGCAAAACTAGAAGCAAAAATGGGAGTAGACATGGAAGCAAAACCAAAAGCCAAATTGGGCGCCAATTTTGGTGCAATTTCTAACATTACTTCCCGACAGTATTTTAGGTGCTAACAGAGGTGCTCTAATTTTTCGGTGCTAAAACCGACACTAAATTCAATGCTAAATTCGGTGAAAAAGTTGGCACAAAATCTGATGCCGAGCTAACCATGCCAGTTTGCACCGAGTTTAGCACCAACCAAATTGTTCAATTCATGTACTCAAAATACACTAAAATTTGGTGCAAAATTTGGCGCTAATTGCCTGTTGTGCTGTTGTGTATTCTACAACACAAAACACCACTGCAACACACTATTTCCTCTTTTTATTCAATTTTCTCAAAAGCACTTGGAAACCAAGCACCAGAGACACATTCCCAACATCTTCAACACTTCCTCATCACCACCAATCCAACTACAACATAGAAACTTAACTATACACCCATAGACAGTAGCTTATCAAATCAACACTAGATGTTGACACCAATAGCTTAACAACATAATGCAACTAATCAAAGCATCATCAGAGACAACAATAACTCAATATCAACTTCTCACACTCTTGCAAAAATCTCATACTCATACAGTTCTTGCTCATACAATTGACACTAATGACAATGCAAGCTTGTTGACATCAATGGAAACACCAATGACACATACTTGCAACAATATCCCCCTTTTTCATTAATGGAAAAACATGACGTGAAAAACCATCAACAACAAACATAGAAACTTTGATCATAAATACTTTTTCTCCACACCAACTCTTCTTCTCTTTTCTCTTACTTTTTCCTTCTTACACAACTAGCTCATTGCTTTCTCTCTTTCATATTGTTAGACCTCCCCCTTAGATTTTTTCACATTAATCTCTCCCCCTTTGACATCAATGGAAAAGGGAAAAAAATATTTGCATCTCTCATTCTCCCTTTGGCATCAATGTCAAAGGGCGAGAGAGTAATGCAAAAAAATCTAAGTGGGAGAGAGTCATGTGAAAAGACAAGCTACAAAGGGGGGAGAACAATATGAAAGAGAAAGCAATGAGCTATTTGTGTAAGAAGGAAAAACTAAGAGAAAAGAGAAGAAGAGTTGGTATGGAGCAAAAGTATTAATGATCAGAGTTGTTTTGTTTGTTGTTGATGGTTTTTCAGGTCATGTGTTGTCATCAATGACAACACCAACATAACATACTTGCAACATTTGGATGATAGCAAAGATTTGGATTAGGGTTAGGGGTATGTGATTAAGAGTAGGGATTTGATGGCTTCAATTAGGATGATGGGATGGGAGTGGGAAACCTTTGGTTTAGGAATTTTTTTGATATATTTTAAATTTAGATTCAAAGGTTGATGATTGATTTTGGATGAGGTTAAAGAAGAAAAAGATTTGATATTTTGGTTACTTTGGATTTGAAGGGGGTGGTTTTATGGGTTTTTACAATAAGAAACACTAAAAATAATAACAACCTAGATATATTCAAGTAGTGTGCAAATGGTTATAATCCCACCTTTATGCCTTGTCTAGGCATGGGGTGTAAGGCCTATGTTGGGGAATTAATAATTTTATCACCCAAGATTACTTTATGACATAAGGAGAGAGTATACACAATTGAAAATATTATTTCTAGAGACATGAGATGAGTGAATTCCTAAGGATAATTGCTTATCAATGCATAAAAATCATACAAAATCAATTGTTCCTATATATGATACATAAGGCTATTAGAGACATGTCCTTGATATACCCAAAGGTACGTAAGGATCAATCCCATGAATAGGATTCCACCTACAAGCATGTGTTCAATAGACTAGTCCAATTCCACTTCATCTTGTCTACCTTTTAATACAAGGAGAGAGCATACACATCAAAAATTTTGATGAATAAAGAAAATAATAATCTTTCTCTTAACTAAATTATATGTGCAAAGTTAATTGGTAGGAAATAAAGTCCTCAATAAATTAGTTAGTAGTTAGATAAAAGGATATTTGATAAGTGGAGTACTTTCAAAACTCAATCAATACTAGTAACTTATATAGATAATTAGCACAAAAATTGAAGAAAGAATAATACAAAATTTACAAGGTGGAGGCATCATAGGAAAGTGCATGCAATAAATGAAAAAATGGATGATGAAGGAAAGTGTAGATTTTTAAATAGATATTTTACCTTTATCACTAAATTAGTTATGGATGCATTAAATGGTGAATCATAGGAATCATGCTAGAATGAAGATATTGAAATAGAAGGCATATGTGATGAGCCAAAGACCTTCAAAACAAGAAAGAAGGTATTAGTGAAATTTCAACTCAAAAAATGGAAAAAAAAAATACAAACTTGAGGATTGTGAATCTTGAAATAATAAATTAGAGTGTTTGTTAATGGACTAAGAAAAAGATAAAAGTTAAGAATAAAAATATAGGGGATGAAAATTGTTAATTTAGGGTCAAGAATAGAGGCATTAGGTTGTGAATTGGAAGCAATGTAATGTTGATATGTGGAGCCTGATTTGACTTGATGTTTACATTTTTTCCTCTTCACTTGATGAATTTCCACCCAAATCAATTAACAGGGGAATGCAAGGGGGGAAGAGCCCCTCTTGCAAGGTCTAAGTGTATTATCTTCCCAATGGGGGTCTAGGGGCAATGCCCCAAGTGAGGGTTGTTGGGGGTAGTGCCCTTATCTGGGGGCTTAGGGGTAGCACCCCTGAAGCAAAAATTGACTAATTTTATTAAAGAAATTTTGTTGCACATTTGTATTTGAATTTCAATTATAAACAATTAAGAAAACTACCCAAAAATGAATAGTTGATTCATTGCCAATGGAAAGCCAAAAGTCACAAATTGAATATCCAATTGAACAAGGAACACCTGGGAACTCAAATAGCAACATGATGTTTGGTTTTGTCGCTACAGGTCATGTAGAGTGTGTGACATTATTTCAGTTTTTCACATAGATTTATGTGAAGTTATTTACAAGTTATTGCAATAGGCGCATGTAGCATTGTGCATGAAAAAAGAGCAGTGGATATCAATTAAATTCATTGTTGCACATTACAGCTATTGCTAGAGGCTATTGTAAATTGTATTTGTTGGGAATTAAATAATAAATAGACTATTGTTTGTGGATGTAGTTCGAGAATAGGGTGAACCATAGTAAAACTCTTGTTGTCTCACTCCATATTTGTGAATTTTGTATTCCTCTATTATTTATGTTTTTTGTTTAATCTAATCTACATATAATTAATAATTCATACCCTCTATTTCTTGCTTACAATTCCTAACATGTAGGGAGGTCCAAATGGAAATCTAGAAAGTAGATACATCAAGATAAACGTGGGCCAGAAACATAATATTAACTTAAAAAACAAGGGTTATCATATATACAAAGGAATACAATGAACACTCAAACAAGACGATGACAATGCCGTTGTTAGTATTTTACAACAATCCAAAATGAGAACACTAGAAAATGATGAAAATAAAGGGTTTTTAGCCTTAAAAATAAGGGCATTGATATGTTACAGTTAGAAAAGACATAGGAAAATGGAAATGATGTAGGATAAAATAAATACCATAATACAGTATGTGGTCATGAGATGGAGAAAACCTATAACAAAAATAAGTTATTCTATAACAAGACTATTAGAAAAATAAGATAAATCAACTACAATGTTAAAAAAATTACAAAAAAATAAAAAGGAGTTTGAAAATGATAAGAAAATATAAAATTAAAATAGGAACTACCAAGTTGAATTGCTCCTAGTTTGCAGAGTGGACATGTTGCTTGAAACCAAAGATGGTGAATCATGAATCATATGTGGTGTTCATAGGGCAGATGTGTTGACTTGCAATCTATAACTAAAAACCTATAAAAATATTCAAAATAAAATCATATTTGGGATGTAGGGTCCCTATAAAAGAAAAGAAAGATAGAAAGAGAGCTAGTTCCCATTTGAATCCATATCTTGGACCCACTAAACTAAACTTGACATGGTTAGAATTAGGCAAGACAAAATGTGAACAAGGAAGTAACACTATATAAGCAAAGACTCAAATCATAAAGAAAATAATATATACCTTGATTCCCTTGCACCTCCATTTGAGATTGAAGACGTTGAGCACCCAAACTTAAAAATTATTCCACAAGATCTCTCAAGGACCTCTCATTGTACACTTGTGTGTAGTTGTGCTCAAGATATGTGATCAAGTGATGTTGGTGTATGTGGTTTTTCTTGATACCAACAACATAACATTAGCATTGAACGAATTGATTAAAAATAGCCTCCAAGATGTTCCATTTATTGATTTTAGGATTAGTGATCAAGGGTTGATATTTGAACTTGGGATCAATGGATAGGATTACATGAGAGATTTGAAGGGAGGAGAAGCTTTAGAGTGACACCCTATGATTGGTGCAGTTGGAGAGGCCAAGGACTGGCATGATTTGGAGGGATAAGATTACCTTATTGTAGTAAAATGGTGGAGATTAAAGCTCCTCACACATTTGTGAAGGAATATGGGGAATAGTAATATGATATTTTAATACTCTCACATTATAGGAGATCACATTAGAACATGGATTCAAGTCAAAATTCTCACACAATCACATGTCTAATATAAACTATATGTTGAACATGATAACTGAGGGGGGGGGGGGTGAATCAGTTGTCACCAAATTAAATCTCTTAACCATTTATTGAAACAAGATCCAAATGTTGCATAAGTGATTTATCAATAGATGCAAAAATCTGAAAGTCGTCACATAAACACAGTAACACTAGATTCACGTGGAAAACCCGATGAGGGAAAAACCACGGTGAGGATTAAATCATACTATAGAGAATATCAAAATTGATTACAAAAAGGATCACTGCCTAAGATAAGGATCATTGCCTAAAATAAGACTCACTATCTACAATAAGGACTCACTGTCCAGACTCACTTTCCACAAGGCTATAACTCAAAGATACAAAAAGATGGCTCACTGCCAGAATACAAAAGTTATGGCTTACTTCCAAAAGTGAACTGATGAATTACACCTTTCTTGTGCTAAATTCAGTTCCAGATGAAGCTTTATAAAGGTAGTACTACATATCAGTAATCACTCAATAATTTTGTTTTGATCACACACTTATTGTCTTGGCTTGCTTTGCCATTCTGATCTATTGCATTCACTCTTTAACCCTTTTTACTACCACACACTTTTTTGTCTCTATATCCTTCTTCCTCTGCTCTACTTTTCTTTCTAGAGAGACACACACATACATATATATGCATATCTTACTTATCAATTAGGTTGACCATGTATAAGGTTAATGCATTTCTTATGTCTGCCAAAGCATCGATAGGACATAATTAGTATTGCATATGCTAATTCGACCAAGATATTCAAATATCCAAATCCTAGCTTTTCGCATGGTAGGAACCAGACCTAAAAACCAACATACTGGACCACATATAATGGTCATCTTTGATGGGAAATAACTTTTAGTAAACAACTCATACATGCAGTACTATGTTGACATCAATGAAAACCTACTGAAATTAATGACAACCATTTGATGCAACCTTCAACTTCCAACAATCTCCCCCTTTGTCATTGATGGCAACACAAGATGTGAGAAGCCAATAACATCCTTGTAAATATTTTTTCTTCTCCCCCTTAGAAGATCATCTTCCTCATTACCTACTTTTAGCTTTCTCTCCTTTTCACATGCTTTCTCTCCCCCTTTGACATCAATGACAAAAAAAATTATATCTCCCCTTTACTTCAAAAATTTTGCAAAAAAAGTTATCAAAAATGGTTCTTTACCTCAATCCTTCTTTCCTTAAAATATTTCCTTGTATTTTTCTTTCAGTTTCAGAAGATATGTCTTCTAGGAATCCATTGCTAGCTTGATGCTTAGAAAAATACTATCGTTCTTTGCTATAGAATCATTTGTTTCTAGAAGAGTATCTGGAATAGCAATATTTTGTGCATTATTCTTAGCATCCATCAAGAGACCAGAAAGTTGTTCCAATCTTAATTCAATTATCTCTCTAACTTTCCAAAAGGACTTCACAATACCATCCCTCTGTACCATAGTGACTGCAAGACCAGATTGTAAGGAATTGATCCTTTTCTTTTGTGTTCCATCCTTGCCATTAAGAGTATCATATGTTTTTCCAATAGAATTCAGTTCATGCTCAATAATCTTTAACACTTTTTCTTTAGTAACATCTTCTTCATCATCATCCATTGATACCAGATCAAATGCTTCTGCATTTTTTGCTTCCTTTTCTTCTTTCTTCTTCTCTGTCTTCGACTTCTTTATTTCCGAAGGGGGACTTGAACTGATTCTTCTTGCTTTCCTCTTTCTGGAAGATAATACCGCCTTAGACATTACAATCAGACTAGAAATCATACCCAAACTCCATGCATTTATTTTGATTTCAAAATATTCTTTACAAATCTTTTCCTTTTCTACTAGACATTCCAAATATTAGTAAACTTGCTTCCCAATTGGTATAACTGACTTCCACACAACACTCTCTTTTAATGGTAACGATTTTAGAAAATACATCATTAAGCATATAACTAGAGATCCAAAGTGAAAAGGGTAATTGTCATTCTTTTTCATAGTTATATTTTCCATTAATTGATTCCTCAGTAACTCACACAAGTCAAAATCCTCATTTTTCTCAACCATTTGATGCGCAACATAAGTAGAAATCGTTGAAGTGGAACCTTCCCTATTTCTAAAATAAATCTTATCTAAAATGCCATATTCCACATTCCTTATCACTGGGTCGATTATAGTGTGAATTATAAGTTCCCTTTGATCTCCTGTTACCCCAGTTAGGGCTTCGATCTCTTTGTTGTTTACTGAATTCTTGATTGGAACGGGTCCATTATTGCATAGTTAGGTTATTGCTGCAATTTCTTCCTTCGTGATCTCATAGGGTTTTTCAAAGATCATCTGATCACCTTGAATTTTTCTTAAGATAAACCGAACAATGTCCATATTCGAAAAGTATGGAAATTTGCTCCAAATGTCTAAACCCTTGTGCCCTAAATTCTTGATCACTTGCTTTTGCTCAACTGAAAGAGAAGTCTCGATATTTCTAATCTTTTTGTGATCAAATTCATCAATTTGTAACTTACTCAATTTTTGCATTTTTTTATTGTGTGGATTAAATACCACCATTTCCTTTGAATCCATTGTTCTAGCCTTATTCTCTGTACTTTCACCTGCTAATGACCCTAACTCTTCCTTAGCTTGTTCACTTCAAAAAGAAATGACTACTTAATGTTCCTTATTTAACTTATCACTTTTAGGGTTTCATCATAAAGGATAATTTATTGCTTGTGACATCATCATCTATACTTTAGTCTGTTAGTTCCTCCTTTCACCAAAGTTTTCAACCAAATTGTGAAATGCATTGTAAGCAAAGAAAAAAAGCTTCACAAATCTTTTGTATTGCTTATTTTTTGTCAGAATTTTCTTCATTGCCTTCAGAATGAAAATTCACAACACATATCCTTGTGTCATCACATGACACCTCATCTACCAGGGGCTTGATATATTTTTCTATGACTACTCCCCCTAAAGCCATTACTGGATTCAGTTTATAGAAGGGGTATCAACACCGGATGTAGACACATGATTGTTTGATTCATCCTTGTTCTCAGGTTCGTCTTTCTTTCTCCAAATCTTTTCCATTTCTCTCCTCACTTCTTCTAGATCTACCTTATTCATAAATTTATTCTTTTGTTCTAGATTTGGTTTCTCCCCAATTTTTCTTTTATGAAATTTTGAGATATGTCCTGGTTTGTTGCAAGAGTGGCACACAACAAATCTTTGATCAAGAGAGTTTGTATTCATATTTTTCTTGCATTGATTAGTCTTGTGTCCGAAGATATTGCATATGTAACAGTAGCCTCAAAAAGAATGAATTCTTCTACTGGTATTAAACCTATTCATCATTATCTGGCTTCTACATTTGACAACTTTATGTCCAAACTTGTTGCAAACATAGCATTGTCTAGCAAAGAATCCAACATCCTGACTTATCCTATTTTGTTTCATCATATTTCTACACTCTGTTGCTCTATGTTCGAATTTATTGCAAAAGTAACAAAAACCATTGAAAGATGAGTACCTTTGATCATTAGGTTGTTAGCTAGGTATCCTTTTGGTATTGATCCTTTGATTCTTTCCTTGATAAGTACTGCCTTGAAATTTCCTTTGACTATTCATTTTGTTGAAACTAGGATTAATCTTTTAACTTTGTCCTTCTTCGAGTCCTAGAACTCCTTTATCCTTTGTAGGCTTCTAAGATGAAATCAATTCATCAAGCATTGTTGAACTTATCTTAAATTTGTCTTCAAAACTTCTTTCATAAACCAGATTAGATTTAAGAGTTACTACTTGTTCAAGCTTGTCACATTTTTCTGTCTTTTGGTTGATGATTTCTTTGCTTTGTTCAATTTCCAATTTCAGATTCTCTTCCACCATAGTGAGGATTAACTCACACTATAGAGAATATCAAAACCAATTACAAAAAGGCTCACTTCCTAAGATAAGGCTCATTGCCTAACATAAGGCTCACTACCTACAATAAGGACTCACTATTCAGACTCATTGTCCATAGGGCTACAACTTGGAGATACAAAAAGATGGCTCACCACCAAAATACAAAAGTTATGGCTTACTACCAAAAGTGAACTGATGAATTACACCTTTCTTGTGTTGAATTCAGTTCTAGATGAAGCTTTATAAAGGTAGTATTACATATTTGTAATCGCTCAATAATTTTTTTTTGATCACACACTTATTGTCTTCGCTTGCTTCACTCATTTTGATATGCTGCATTCACTCTTTCACCCTTTTTACTACCACACACTTTTTGGTCTCTATATCCTTCTTGCTTTGTTCTACTTTTCTTCCCAGACACACACACAGATATGTATATGTATATCTTACTTATCAATTAGGTTAGCCATGTATAAGGTTAACACATTTCTTATGTTGGCCAAAACATCCATAGGACATAATTAGTATTGCATATGCTAAGTCGGCCAAGATCTTCAAATATCTGAATCATAGCTTGTTGCATGGTAGGAACCAGACCTAAAAACCAACATACCAGACCACATATAATGGTCATCTTTTATGGGAAATAACTTCTAGTAAGAAAATCATACATGCAGTACTATGTTGACATCAATGACAACCTACTGACATTAATGACAACCATTTGATTCAACCTTCAACTTCCAACACTATATGGATATTCTAGGAGAAAATGGAGGTTAGTATTTTATGTGAGGATATGAGAAGTAATTAATTACATTAATTACATTTTGATTTGTGCAAGTGGATTAATGAGGCTACTAATTTATTAAGGGATATTTTCCGGAGAATTAAATAAATAGTTATATTTACTTAATTTTTGAGGATAGGAATATGAAGGGTGAACTTACCTAAATAAATATGAATTTATTTAAAATTAAAGGTGATCTATAGAAAAATAGGGATAAATTATTTGAATTTATTTAATTAGTGCTAGGAGGTGTTCAAGAAGGTTAATTCTACAATTGGTCTTATTCAAATTAATGCTCGAAGGGATTAAATTGAAAGTGGTCAAGTTTAGATAATTTTAGGTGTCTACACATGACATTATTGTAGCTACTAATGATAGTCTCTTACATGTCATGATAGTTCCATAGAGACATGTGATTTACATGAACTAACCTCTTTCATACATGTTTTTCTCACCACCATCCTTCACATTTAATGCTAGCTTATAGTTTGATGATAAGCTTGTAGTAATGGAAAAAGTATCCCTTTTTCCTTAGTTTGGGAATGAATAATTTATATTAAAATGAGCCTAATGTTGCCTTGATTTAGTGTTGTAATGTGTTTTACACCTTCACATTAAGTTTAGGGCGGGCCTTTTAATAAAATGGACTTAATGGTGCCTTATTTAGGGTGTTGTAAAGTGCATCTTTACACTTTCACATTAATCTAGGGCCTTATTAATTAATTGAGGTTAAATTGAGCTTAATTAGCCCCTTAAATTCAAATCCAAGCCTAATTAATTGCATTTTTTGAGGGATAAAGATCGACACTCTTAAATAATATTACACAACACTTAATTTTGCAAGGAATGTGTCATAGGCTAGTGACCTAGGACCTATTCGCCACTTGGTGAATGGATCCTCACTAGGTCCTAGGACCCCCTTTTGACATGACATTTCACAATCTCTGAAATGTGTCCTAGTTATGTATGATAGGACCCATTCACCCTATGGAAAATGGGTCCTCACTTAATTTAGGACACCCCCTTCGGATGTGTTTTTGGTGGTATTTTAATGATTTCAAATACTAGATCTGATGTCAACTTGTGTTATTTGAATTTTGAGATTTAATCTTAAGTTATGTATAAATACAAGGTTATTTCACTATGTTTTCATCTAATACTTTCATGAGATCAAGAAATTTTCACAAGAGCATTATAGAGCATTCAAGAGGACATTTAAGGGTAGATTATTAAAATTTATTGCAGCAATAAAGGGTCCATTTCATCATGTCAAAGGCATAGTGCATCATGCATGTTGTTGAGCTAATGTGTTGATATAGCATTGAAGATACAATTCAAGCATATTCAAGGTGTTGTTCCTAATCAAGTGTTGTGATCAAGATCTATATTCTTTGAGGCCACTTCATGCAAGATTGTTGATTTGTACTCCAAGGTTCAATTGAGGATTGGTGAGTTGTGGCATTAATTTTTGCATTCATCATTCCTTTAATTCATTGTTTCATTTCAAGGTTTGATTACCAAAATGGGGTACAATCAACATTTTTCTCTTCTTTGATGTGTGATTGCAGGTTTTAGGTTGAAGATCAATTGGACAACAAAAGTTGTCAAAGTTGCAAAGTTGTCATCTTTCTTGCAAGATCAAAAAAAATCTTCTACATTATTTATTTCCAACTTTCAGAAGTTGAACACCTAGGATTTAGGAGTGCAGACATTGAAGAACAAAACTTAGAAATTGATTTTCCAGAACCATAGCAAGGACCCATTCGCCATTGGGCGAATGGGTCCTTAGTGAGGCCCGAAAAAGCAATTTTTGCAATAGGTACACATCATTTTACCATCTTAAAACCTACCTTTTTATTGTTATATTAGTTAGGTTTGCTTTTTGATATTCTTCTATGCATAATTGAATGAAATAACTAGTGAAAAGTGAGGTTCATCACCTTGTTAATCCATTTTGGTGCAAACCCCTCTTTTCCTTTGTTTCATTTTTGTGAACCCAACCTTTTTGAGCATTGTAGTTTTCTGATTTTGGAGTCTCTTTTCATCTTAGATTAGATCTTGCATTCATTTGCATTGAATTATATCTCATTTAGGGTGTTTAAGTTTGCATTCGAATTTGCATCTCATCTAGGGTTTTTTGGATTGCATTGTTTTGCATTCATTAAATCTGAAAAATACAAAAAAATCAGTCATTTTTCATATCATCTTGCGTCACATAAACTTGCATTTGAAAATTGAAAGAAAAATTACATATCAAACTAGGTGTTTTAGATCATTATTTTGTCATAATTTATACTCAAATTTCACATTGTATTTACAGAAATTTGAGCCTAAAACTTACTGTAGCAAATTGAATTTGAAAACCACTAAAAAAGACCTAAAAATCAGTAGAAATTTGTTTCAAAAACCTAATCTAGGACCCATTCACCCTAGGGCGAATGAGTCTCTAATTAGGCCTTAATCTGCATTTATGAAATTTAAAATCTTCAGTTTTGTGCTTCTATTTGTTGCTATCAGATCTTTGTTATAGTTTCCTGATTTTTTGTTTCATTCATTTCATTATATCTAGCTTAATTTGGCTCACTTAGTGCATTGTGTGATTTCAAAATTGCATTTACACATTTCATTCTAGGTCATTGCATTGCATTTTAAGCCTCTTTCCATTTTGGGGTTTGCACACTAAATTTGTGAAACTTGTATGAGCTTTACAACTTGGTTTCCTATTAGCAATACTATTGTGAGACGTATTTCGAAACTCATGTCATCCCACAATATACCATTCGCTATGGATCTAGGATTTTCTAGCTCTCTTCCTAATAGTGTTGATAATCAACCCCCTATAGATCATAACATGCATACCTCATTTCCCATGACTTCCCTTCCTACAAATAATGTGCAATATATTGCTAATGTCCTACAAGAAAACATAAGAAGGCTAGATGAAGAATTGAAAATCTTACAAAGCTTTATGAAAACAAAACCTATCGTTGGTCATGCCCTTCCTCTTATAGGGCATATGTGAATGAAACTTAAACATGATGATGAAATAGAATTCATATGTTCCTTAGTCCATATCATTTACCAAAATTTTCCTCCTCCTCAACCACATTACAATACATCTCTTGTGCATAAGAGAGATCTTGAACTCGCAAGTTCCAAGAGCACTTTGTTACTCCTAACACATCCTTTTCTGAAAAAGGAAAGAGTTTGCAGTTAGAGGAAGAAAGTGATGACAACATCATAATCAAACCAAAGAAAAAGAGACCTAAAGTACATGAACATCAAAAAGACTAGTTGTAGCAGCTGTATGAGCCTCCTAAATCTCTTTATTTAACTTGTTACAACTATCCAAAACTGAGATGATCTTTTATTCTCTTTTACGTTGGCAACTAATTGAATTACCACCTAACCCTGAAAATTTGACAAAAAGACAAACTAATAAAACCAAACCATATTGTGCTTATTATAGATTCTTTAGACATCACATTGATGATTGTCGAACTTTAAAGAAAATATTGAATAATTTTAAACCCTTTAAAAGTCCATATTGACTTAAAAGCATGTCCTTTTGCTCCTTTCCATGTAATAGTTGTAAGATCTTAGTACACTCACTATTGCATGTTTTACATTCATTGCTAATCATTCTCTTTATCGCAAGGAGCTCATTCTCATCACCTATCTCGACTCATCCTTGTCTTGCACTTAGTGGGAGGGCAAGGGGTTAGTTAGCCTTGTCCTAGTTTTGGCATGTGTTGTGATCCCTTCGGCTAGTTTTCTTCCTTCTGTATATATCAACTGAGATTGGGATGAAGACAACCTGCTATAGGTTGACTCACATGTGCCTTACTAGTATTTTTCTTTGTTTTCTTTTTCGTGTTTCTTTATGTGATTGCATGTGCGTAATGTTATCCCTCGTATTATCTTGTTTGATGCATCTCTCTCTCTTTGTGCATTCCTCTATATGTACCTACATTCTTCTCTATGTTGTAAACATTTTACCTTTTTCATTTGTCTTGTGTTTCCCTTTTGGGGATGACGCAAGTCATTGAGACATTTAGGTCTCTTCCATCTTGACTTGAAAGATTTTTTTTTTTCACTCTCTTTGTGTCATTATTCTAGTTCTATGAGTATTTGGGGAATGATGACATTTTCAAGCTCTATGACAACATTGTAGAAAAGATATATTGACCCCAGATCCATAGATGCCTTTCGTATTTTTGGGGGCAACCCCTCCTTCCTTTTTCATGGTGTAGCTCTAATTCGGGAACATATGACTTGGCATAGGTCTTTCCAAGTAAGCTCTCATGTCTTGGGATGGAACATTGGCTACTTTAAAGCCATTGCTCATAGCAGTGGTGTTAGCAATTGCTTTAAAGTGGGGGCATACATCAATAACATCTTTTGATATTTAAAATATTTCATGGTGTGATTGTATTTTTCTGTGATGTGACCTTTTCTTGGTGGTATCATTGGGTTTGATGTCCTCCAAGAGTGTGATATTTCTTAGTGTAAGACTTTCTCTTAGTGGCTTGATGTGACGTGAGGCATCCCCTAAGTTAAAATCTGTTACTCTAGATTTTTCCTCTCTTGGCGACCTTAGGCACGATGTTCCCTAAGAAGAAGACCTTACACAAATGAAGTAAAATCCCCTTGAACAAAACTTATATATACAAAACATGTTCATAAGTGTTTGGTGTAACACAACTCACTAACCTTATGAAGCATGAACGCAACCCTCATTCAAGGCCACCTAGCATAACACATCTTGCTTGTCTGTGGAGCCTTGCCATGTGCATTGGTGCTTAGCATAACACAACTTGTTAAGCATAGACAAGAATGTGAGTGGTGCCCTATCAAAGTTATCAGAGGGATAGCTTTGGTATGGTAAGTATAGTGAGAGTTGACACACAAACATGACTTTCTCACTAAGCCACCTTCCTCAAGGGATACTCACCTAGTGGATGGCCTGAGGTTCCACTACCCTAGAGTAAGCGCAAAACTAATAGTCTAGATGTGTTCCACATCATGTTGGATGATCTAGGCTTGATCTTTTCTTGGTCTTTGATAGTGTATGATTATGTATCTTTTCTATTGCTGCATACACAAGTATCTTGAATGTCTACTTTAGTGTGAGTTTGGCATGGGGTCATGCTCTCACTCAAGTGGGGGAAAAATGTAGTAACAAAAAAATTATCCCTTTTTCCTTAGTTTTGGAATGAATAATTAAAATTAAAATGAGCCTAATGTTGCCTTGATTTAGTGTTGTAATGTGTTTTACACCTTCACATTAAGTTTAGGGCCCCTTTTAATAAATGGACTTAATTGTGCCTTATTTAGGGTGTTGTAAAGTGTATCTTTACACTTTCACATTAATCTAGCACCTTATTAATTAATTTCAAGGTTAAATTGAGCTTAATTGGCCCCTTAAATTCAAATCCAAGCCTAATTAATTGCATTTTCTGAGGGATAAATTCCAACACTCTTAAATAATATTACACAACACTTAATTTTGCAAGGAATGTGTCCTAGGCTAGTGACCTAGGACCCATTCACCACCTGGCGAACGGGTCCTCACTAGGTCCTAGGACCCCCTTTTGACATAGCATTTCACAATCCCTGAAATGTGTCATAGTTAAGTATGCTAGGACCCATTCGCCCTATGGAAAATGGGTCCTCACTTAACTTAGGACACCCCCTTTCAGATGTGTTTTTGGTGGTATTTTAATGATTTCAAATCCTAGATCTGATGTTGCTTTGTGTTATTTGAATTTTGAGATTTAATCTTAAGTTATGTATAAATACAAGGTTATTTCACTATGTTTTCACCTAAGACTTTCATGAGATCAAGCAATTTTCACAAGAGCATTATAGAGCATTCAAAAACATTCAAGAGGAAATTCAAGGGCAGATTATTAAAGTTTATTGCAACAATCAAGGATCCATTTCATCATGTCAAAGGCATAGTGCATCATGCATGTTGTTGAGCTAATGTGTTGATGTAGCATTGAAGATCCAATTCAAGCATATTCAAGGTGTTGTTCCTAATCAAGTGTTGTGATCAAGATCTACATTCTTTGAGGCCACTTCATGCAAGATTGTTGATTTGTACTCCAAGGTTCAATTAAGGATTGGTGAGTTGTGGCATTACTTTGTTCATTCATCAATTCTTTTATGCATTGTTTCATTTCAAGGTTTAATTACCAAAATAGGGTTTGACTAAGTCAAACCCTGTTTCCCTAACAATCAACATTTTTCTCCTCTTTGATGTGTGATTGCAGGTTTCAGGTTGAAGATCAATTAGAGAACAAAAGTTGTCAAAGTTGTCATCCTTTTTGCAAGATCCTAGAAATTCTTCTATATAATTTATTTCCAAATTTCAGGGGCTGAACACCTAGGATCTGGGAGTGCAAACATTGAAGAATAGAACCCATAAATTGATTTTTTAGAACCCTAGCAGGGACCCATTCGCCACTGGGCTAATGAGTCCTCAGTGAGGCCCGAAAAAGCACTTTTTGAAATAGGTACACATCATTTTACCATCTTAAAATGTACCTTTTTATTGTTATATTAGTTAGGTTTATTTTCTAATGTTCTTCTATGCATAGTTAAATGAAATAACTAGTAAAAACTAAAGTCCATCATCTTGTTAATCCATTTTAGTGCAACTCCCCTTTTTCCTTTGTTTCAACTCTATTAGCTTCTCATGTTGATTATCCATTTCCTTATCCCACATCACATGACACAACATTATAAGTCTTAGTGAGGAAATTTTGCATGATGATTATGATTGGTCTATTAATGCACTTTTACATGTGAGATCATTTTTTCTTTCTAGTTATATACACATAAATGATATTCTGTTGATTAGTGATTTTATATTGTATTTAGGTGGTAGAGTTTTACAATGGTTTGACTTATCTTGGTTGTTGTACACTTCTTTTAGTAATTTAGCCAATGATTTTATTGTATACTTTTTAGGGACTTAGTATTGATCTATATTAATTTATCTTTCAACCCTTGTTCTCTTATTGTCCATAGGACCTATACATACACTAAACCTATTTTCATCATAACACATCCTATATGAAGGTTACACATGACATAAAAGAGAAACCACCAAATATGAGAGATGACTTCATTGCTTATATATACTTATCATTGTTCACCATATTTATGTTTTTGTATTCTTTTTCTTGGTTTTATGTTTCCACAATCCTAGTTAGCATTTAGGTGATAGAAAAACAATTTTCATGGTGTATGCTAGCACAAGTGATTTGAAAATGTGTTGTATTGTCATCTCACTTCTTCCTTGTGCTTTCTTAAGGTTATGTTTGGGCCCTTTTTTATTATTCCATGTATGTTGTGATCTCATTTTCCTATTCTTTCATTTATTTTGCGTCTCCTTGCAATCTAACCATTATACTTATACCTTGTTTGTTTTTCACTCGTTTCATTCTTATCTTTCCCAATTGAGGAGTCATGTTTAGTCTTTCATTTTTCTTTTTCTTTTTTATTTGCATCCTCTTTGTGCCTTTGTTTTCACTCCCTACTTGGGTCAAGCCTAGTTGCTTTAGCTCTATCCTTTGTCTATGTTTGCATTTCCTTTGTTTCCATTTTGCACCTATGTTGATGAACAACGGATTCTACATCATGCTTCCTAGAGCTACTGATTGATTTCATATTATTATCTCACTTACTAGAGCTTACACATTGTTCCTATTTTGATAGATCATGTTGTACTGATTAGATCTTATACTTTGGTCTTACATAGATACATCCTTCTTCTGGATTTAGACATTGAGCCTATATATTGATACATCTTACTCCCTAGAGTTACTTGTTGTGCATCATTTACTATATCATGCTTCTAAAGTCACACCTCTTGATCCTACATTACCATATTCCATATTTCTATAGTCATGCTTACTTTGGGGAAGTTGATTTCCCCCATGATACATTAAGCTTTCTTTATCATATATTTTACATTGGGGGGCATCATGTCTTCCCCCTTACATGATTTATTTTCATTACCACATCCCTACATTATGGGGCATTATGTCTTTTGAGTCACATTGGGGGGCACCATGTTCTTTCACCTTTAAACTTTGATTATCATTACCTTATCTTTATACATCTAGGACTTTATGTATCTCTCCCTTTCTTACATGTGTGTTATTCGACATGAGACGCATTCAATTTTCC
Source organism: Sequoia sempervirens (assembly GCA_007258455.2). Lineage (NCBI taxonomy): Eukaryota > Viridiplantae > Streptophyta > Pinopsida > Cupressales > Cupressaceae > Sequoia > Sequoia sempervirens. The sequence continues at coordinate 509,573,805 of VDFB02105785.1, forward strand.
CTTTTCCATAATGTTACACCTTATTGCATCTTTATTCCCATATGGGGCCTTAAAACCAATTTGACATTTCATAATTACATTTAAATTTTTAGTATTCCCACCAATGGATTTTGGTTTACTTTATCAGGTATATATAACATTGAACTTTCAAATACTAATTGTTCTTTTAAATTTTGTGGGACCACTTGATTATAGAAGGCTCCTAAATTTTCTTAATAACACTAGAAAAACATTTTAAGTAGCTCTCCAAAAATACTATTAATAACTTAATAAGATTAACATATTCTTGATTCTCAATTTAACCAAACAATCACATATCCATAATATAAATATATTCTAAATTTATAAAAATTAAAAAAAACCATTAGATTTTTTTAAAACAATTTTTAAAGAAATTAATTATAATCTAAAGAAAATTCCTTTAGAAATAAAAATAAAAACACTTCTAAGAATATATTTTTTAATTGCCTCAAGTTACTCACATGTGTCAGGAGTCAGGACTATTGTATGGGATGGTGTAAATCCATTCCAAACTCTCTATTGAATTTGCACCTCACACATCAATTCCTTTTCTTTCCTTTCTAAGTACAATGTATGATTTAATGTAGAAAGGAACGAAAAGTACAAATACTCGTTTTTTGTCTTCTTTAATTTAAATGTAGCTGAAAAACTCTTCTGAAAATTGCTGTCTTTTCGTCGATCCACTTACAACAGTAGTGAGCACAGCATATGATGAATGCGCAGAGATCTATCTTTCAAAACTAATTAATCAATAAAATACTCAATAACCCATGCACGTCGATCCATGGATAATCCATACCCAGTTGCAAATTCAATCAATGGATAAATTTTCTAAAGATAAGGCTAACATACACAGACGCGGATGCATATTTTTGGATGGATAAATCCTTATGAAGATAAGGAAGACCAATATACACAGCATATAATTGGTTGAAAGGTAGGTATAAATGACTGTACTAACTACTCATGCATATATCGTAGGTTTTCTTAGACGTTGAATGTTAGGTTTTAAAGACTGTATTGACAGCTCGGGCAGAACATTATTCAATTGCGCACGAGCGAGATATACTTGATGACCATTTCAGTTACGTGTCTTGGCATATTTGGGTAGCTCAAATCACAAGTCAGACAGATGAGAACCGGTGCTTACCAAACTCTATTTAAATTTAGTATTTTGAAGTGATAGTAAAATGCGCCAAAGAATCTGGCAATGTTCATAGGTATATCGATGAAGTTGGTCAGCTTAAGTTATGTTGAATTATTGATCAGGTTTGAATAGGTCACCAATCAGGGCTATGCACAAACTCTACGTAGACTTAGAAATTTATGCAGTGCAGTTCGTTTTGTTATATATTTTTGTTGATTGATCTAGATTTTTAGGAGGTTTTTTGTTTCGGCTTTGATTTGAGCTAAAAATGAGTTTTAGAGAGGATTTGGAGAATGCTGAGGATGGGAAGAGAATGGATTTTGATGAGGATTTGGAGATTGATGAAGATGTGAAAACACCATTGATTCAACAAACAAATAGTTGGTATACCAGTTCCATGATTAATATTGAGAGAGGGGGCAGCAGCAATCAAGTTCCAGGGGCTGCTTCCGAAGAAAGTTCTCTTAATGCTTTACTTTTTACACTTATTGTGGCTTTGGGTCCTGTGCAATATGGGTTCACAGTAAGTTTGCTTCTCTTGAATGTAACTAGTCACTTGGAGGAGAACGAATTAATTAGGATATAATTAAGTTTGCGTGTCTGCAATATGGGTTCAGAGTAAGTTTGCTTCCTTTCATTTATATAAGTCATTGTGTTTTTTGTTGATTTTTTGAGTTGTTGATTGTAACACCCACAGGGAATTGCACTATTAAGGTTAGAAGATTTTTTTTTTATTTGGTGTAGAGGCCAAGTAGCAGTTCATTTTATCCTTATTTATAGGTCAATTGTAAATCTCGTGAATCCACCATCAAGCTCAACACTCCATTTACAATGGGAATTCGCTGACAAAACCAAGTCAAAGCCACATGGCACGGGTTTTCATTCTCCAAAACCTATTTGCAACTTGCACTCGATGTTGTCTGGGTGTAGAATTTGAGGCACCTGTGAGAGGATAAATTACTCACAATTTTCCTGCATAAAAGGATTTTGCTCTGTCAGACAGTTACCTTAGAAGCTAAGTAGGAGCCTCCTAGGGGTATCTCTATGGTGCTTGCACGAGGTAGCGCAATTAAGCTTAGGAGTTTCTCTTCTGTCAAAATTTATCACTCCAAACCTTGATTTGTCACGTGTGGCATATAATTACTTGAAGGCCATTTAGTAGGCGTTGCTATTGGCAATTTTAATAGCTTCGCCTTCCCATTGAATCATGGGCAGCACCAGTTTAATATTAGTTTTATGTTAATTATCCTTCAATGCATATTCTTCTCTTTATGAGAGAGGAGTAAATGAGTAGATCAATTAATTGTTAATTGATTCCATACCGATGTTTAATGGTAGTAAAGCTAGTTTCAACTTTTTCTTCTCCACCTGACTCCTAATCAAGAGCAGTATACAACACTTAAGTCTTGAGTAACAGCAGTAGGTAGAATTCTTCCTATTGCATCACCAGTTTTTGTGGCAATTATTTTCTGATTTGGACCTCAGTTCCCATCCTAGACAAAAGAAAATGTCTGAAATAACAGTCATGATATTTTCACAGTCCATACTATGGCTTACAATGTTTCGGGATTTAACTTTGTCAAGATTTTTCATTTAAACTCTTGAAACAGCTAAATCCAGAAAAATTGTAGACAAAATTAACAATCTAAGCATGTCTTAAATAGTTGTCCAAAAAGCATATCTATAGGACAATCCACAGAGCAGACAAAATTAACAAGAACACATAATGTAAGAGAGTGAGCTAAGGGAATATTTAGCCCAGTTCCAGTCCTGAAGTAAATAATGAAAATTGTTAAATCAACAGTATTATGAAAATAAGTAGACACTGTTTTTAGTAAAACAGCTATGGACCTATTAGACCTACAAATATGATCTCCAATAAATATATGATTTCCCCAAACCTATTAAAGACTTCTACAGAGATGGAACTCTAAAGCTCAGTACTGGTCAATGCCATAGAAGTGTTTTATTTGAATGCTGAAAAGGTATTACAAATGGATGATGATGATTTGAAATTAAAGCTAAATAATAATACTAGTGTCTACAAATGACCAGAATAGGTGAATGCATCTTCAGAGTACTGTCAACAATAATAGCAAAAGAAAAGAGTGTCTAAGTCATATTGCATAGGGGAAATAGAGTTATCAATGTTTGTATAAGTGTTGTCTAGGGAATGGTTTCAGCTAACACGATCTGCTAGAGTTGTCCTCTTGTGCTAGTAATTACAAAATACTATCGATTCTCCTACCATCCAAGGTCAAATATCTCATGGAAGAGATGAAAAATTGGCAATACCAGCCAAATCATGAGATCCAGAACAAGCATAAAGAGGAGCAGTTGTCACCCAAAACCGATAATAGGTCCAATCAATGTGAGTAAAGGTACATTCCTTGACAGGACCTTTTTTCTAGCAATGTCAGTAGGGGATTCAAGGCCCTTGCCAGCCTGCCAAGAAAGATCTGTTAGGTCTAGGAGGTCATTGTAGGGCAGTGGAGGAAGAAAGAAGTATGAAATAATCAATCCACTAGGTATAGGGGATAATTTCAATGCTTGACACCTGAAGACAACTTCCTTGCAGAGAAAGAGAGCCAAACGTCTTTAAGAATTGATATATATTTCTTCCCATTGTCCTCAAATAGAGAATATAACATCTATTGGATCACAAGATGAATTGTGCTCCTCACTTTGAAGTGATGTTTAACCTACAGTTGCTGAACGTTGCATCGCATGCAGATTTAGATTTCAATAATCCAATATTGTGCTTTAATCAAATCCTTTTGTGTCTCAGCTGTACTAAGTGCTACTGCTAATTTAGAACATTCCAGTTTTCTCTGCTTTTGGCTCATATCAAATAAATCTTTCTTATTGTTTGAGACTAATCTTTATGTGCATTCTGTTACAGAAAACTTTCGTGATGAGGTGCTCATTTGCATTCCAAATCTTGTAGTTTTCTTGTCAAGCAGTGCTCTAGGAGGCAATTTGTACTACCTCCTACTTTAGGAGCTTGAGAGGAGCTATGGGACTTTATGGATCTCCAAGTATGAACAAACATTCGATTGTTCCTTTTTCCAAACTAAGGCTAGAAGATGGTACTAAGGAGTAATATGATAAAAGCCATCGATCTTGTCCTCTATAAGCAAGTGACATCTTTGAAGAAAAGCTCTCTGACAAAAATAGCTACATATCTCTAGTGCCCATATCCAAAAATTGATGTGACCCTTCTGGTTCTCAACGAAGCTACTTGTATCCCTTGCATCTCAAAACAGGTTTGACATATGAAGATGAAATGCACCTCTATTTCTAACCTGCAACAAGCAAAGTGTGCAACAATAATAACATATGGCTTACAAGTTCCAAGCATTACTAGGAGTGAGAATAGTAAAATATTTTTCATGCAAACTATTATATGATGCTACAATATTAACAATTTAAAAGAAATAGATAAACTTATTACCACGATGAATTGTACCATATAAAGTGTACGAAAAGGTTACTTTCCCAGTTGTGTCTGGAATTGGTTGATATTATTTCCAGTAATTGTTGGAAAACTTGTGTGCAACAGTTGGCTTAAATCTCACAAATGTCTCATTGTTATTTATTATGGTCCTCAATCCCTAGAAATTAAATCCATCATATTAGAACTTACTCCAAAAAAGAATGAATAACTAGATTATAACTTCTTATACGTAGGACTCAGTTACAAATGTCAGATTTCAAATCACCATGCAACAATTTCTTTTCTCTCCCATAAAATTCAGATCTAATATTCTTGTGTGCTTTCTCTTCTCAAGCAGGACTTGGATAACTTATTTAAAAATTCTAGTTGTGTCACATATTTTGCAAAATATCTAGATGTGTCATATATCTTGCAAAATAGAAATGGAATAGTAATACTAATGAATTGGCATTTGGAAGGGATAAAACAAAGAAAAGTGATATGTGTCATCTTGTTGCAGAATGGCTATTCATCACCTACTGAGAGTAGTATTATAAATGATCTCAACCTAACCATTTCTGAGGTATGTTGCATTACTCTTGGAACAATGTATATGCCTCTCTCAGATAGAATTGAGGATGTCAGGCTTACCATTGTTGATGAATTGGTTGCTAAATTTTACACAGTTTTCTTTATTTGGATCCCTGTCCAATGTTGGAGCAATGCTCGGGGCTATGGTCAGTGGGCTACTTGCTGATTATATTGGAAGAAAAGGGGTATGTTCTTAGGAATTCATGATCGTTGAATGGAAATATAAGTTCATATATATGGATTAATTTATTCCTTTCAATCTTAATTGTTGTAAGATGCCCTTGTATGAATTCTTATATTTTTTGGAGATTTCTCTTTCCGTACACAGGCACTGGTTGTAGCCTCAATACCCAATATTCTAGGGTGGATAGCCATTTGTTTGGCAGAGGCAAGTTGTAGTTCTTCTGTTAATGAATTCTGTGTCATATAGGCATGACTTACACAAAATAAGCTTGCATATGAAAGTAATATACTTTTTTATTTTAATTTCATTATAGCTATCTGGGTGCAGGATTCTTTAGTTTTGTATATAGGAAGGTTATTGACAGGCTTGGGAGTGGGAATCATATCATTCACTGTAAGTTCATTGATTTACCACTAACCTTTCAGTAAATTCAATTTCAAGTTTTCTGTTATTAGGTGTTTTTTCTCTCCATTGTGAGATTTATAATTTCTACTTTCCAGTTTGAATTGTTATTATTCACATAGAGACACATATTTGCAAAATCATTCTAATCAAAGTGTCAATGAATGATTTCTGACAACGAATGGAAAGTTATTGCATGCTACAACAATATTCAGATATATACTTGAAGCATAAAAAGCTTTCCTGCATAGAAAACAAAAATTAGGTCATTTTTCGAGACACATTCAAAACTAAACTCCTCATCAATATTGTGATGTGAAAACATAGTTACCTTGTCAAGAACTCAAAACAATATAAATTCGTTTATGCCAGACAATTGTCTGTATTGGTCAGATACTTTATTCTCCCATATTGCACTGGTTCTCTTCATTTGGAAATTAGCCAAACAGAAACTTCCATAACTAATAACAGGGATTACTTTTTGGAGTTATCAGGAAGAAAAATGGCCTAGATATTCATGTAATTGTCTGCATTGTATGTTATGATCTTTTCAGGTGCCTGTGTATATTGCTGAGATAGCTCCTAAGCACTTGCGTGGAGGTCTTGGCACAGTCAACATGGTAAGATACTTGCCCATTATCAGTATTTGCTGATAAGTCAACCTTTCTACTGTTCTTAACGGTAACATATGGTCACTTATTTTCATTTGCAAAGTCTGAGTTGTAACAAATTAAAAGACTACTTGTGAAACAGCTTTCCATAACAATTGGTATATTCGTGGTATATCTATTGGGAATGTTCATTTCCTGGAGGCATCTTGCAATTGCAGGTATATTGGTGGCAATTATATGAAAGAGAGGAAAAGGTATAATTGAAATTGTTTTGTTAAAGTTGCATGGAATATTTGCTAAAGAACACTCATATTCCCAATACTTTGTGTCTACACAGGTGCAGTTCCCTGCAGTTTATTGGTTCTTGGGCTTTTTTTAATTCCAGAAGCTCCAAGATGGCTGGTAAGATTCAATGAAATTAGAGTCTCTCTTTTAATGTGGTTTTAAGTTTTAATTATTAAGAGATTGACATATTTCACCATCGGTATAACTTTTCCCGGTTAATCTGTGTTTATGGGATACAGGCTAGGATGGGTAAAGATTTAGACTTTGAAGCTTCCTTACAAACCCTTCGTGGGTTTGAATCTGATGTTTCCCTTGAGGCAACTGAAATTAGGGTAATTATTTCACCTAAATTTTGATCTTCCATTTATTTCCTTTATGCCATGTCCTTACTGTTTTATCAAAATAAAAACAGAACAAAAAAATTCTTACCATTCTTTTTGGCTTTGCATTTGGTGGTCCAAGTACAAAGAAACATCTTGTACCATTTTTCCTTTACCAGACCATCTTTGTAAATGCCTTCTTAGTCTTTCATCCCCTCAAGCAAGCTATTCATTTGCTTGAGCAAAACCTGCAATTGGGAATCGGCAGTTATTATCATGAAGGAGACTTTGCTACAACTAATGTGAAACTTTACTGTGCTTTAGAGTGCAATGGAGCTAAACAGACAAGAACCAAATATCAAATTCTCAGAGTTATGCCAGAGGAGATATGCATTCCCTCTTACTGTAAGTATTCTTATATTCCAATTTGAATGCAAGAAACTACAATTTGACCTTTATGTTTTGCACATTTGTATATGAAATCTCTCTATGCTTTTGGTCAAGATGTTGGAATTAGGATGGTCTTGTTGGAGTTGTTTATTAAGTTGTGACGGTTTAAGACTGATGCTTTATCAGATGTCAACAAAGTGGAAGTCAGAGGAGCTATACCTTTGGTTATCTCTATGCATTTTTTTCTAAACCTTGCTTCCAAACTAGTTTCTAACTTGTATTCTCCACGAGAAGTTTATTGCAGTTTATTATTATAATTTAATCTTCCATCCAGTACCTTGAACACTAACCAATGTACTTATAGATTTATATCCTGCTTGGATTATAGTACCCACAAAATCACTATAATTAGTAGGCAACACAGTTTATCAGAACATCCAAGCTTGTGAATCTTAAGTTTGTCCTTCCCCATCTCCTCTGTGTAGACATTAAAGAGGGGGATAGTCCGCTGAGTTTGAAATCCCCCATTTCCCTTCTGTTATCGTTTAAACTTCAGAGAAACAATTAAGATAGACATCTTAAGCATTTCCTAGACTACATTAGTATGAAGAGATTCTTATTTTATTATTAAGCCTTATCCTTGATTGATAAAAAAAGTGACCCCAGCTATATAGCAAGAATCACTTCGATTCTTTCCTTGGATATATTTTTGTCAATGCTCCGTGTTTTCCATCATGTTTTATGCACCTGACAATTGATCCAAGTCCCGGAACTCTCATAGTGCACATAAGATTTCTTTTGATCAAGAATTGATAAGTTCAATCACTGAAAGTGTCTAAAAGGAGTAAACTTTTTTTGGCATGAATTGAATTCATAAGTACTAATAATGTCTTTAGAATTACAATCATGAGAAGTGTTTTCACTTTTCATAATGCAAGTTTTCCAAGGAATTAAATGAAAGACATTCTCCAATGAAAGTATATTTTCATTAAATGTCCATGCTCACATTGCTTCACATATGCATGTCTTTCCATTTTTTTACCACATTAGCTTCTAAACTATATTGTTTGTTCCAAACACCAGCAAATCCATGATCCACGAAAGTTCTTTGATTGACTTCCTTCAAGATCTGTTATGCTAAATTGTGGCTAAATGCTTCACATTGTCATTGCAAATTCTACTACCCACCTTGCTAGTAATCTCTACTAGATCTGCATCTTCTCTAGAATTCATTTAGAATGGTAGATTTCAAATTTATCCATGCATTGCTACATCTGATTTTCCTCTTTTAGGATTGCTTCATCTGTGTGTCCTAATGGTCACCTTTTTAGACCTAGGTTGATTTATGTGTACTAGCATTGTATTTCAAATACTTTATTGATGGAAATCTATGATGTAAAAGTCTTATTGTTTAAGAATGTCTACTGTCAGATTGGCATTGGGCTGCTTGTATTGCAGCAGTTGACAGGAATAAGTGGCATTATGTTCTACAATACTTCCATTTTCAAAGCTGCTGGTAAGCTGTTTTATTAAGACTCGCTTAATTTTTCTACCAGCCAATAGTGGTCCATGCATAACCATGTTAGAACCTATGCATTGCTAATTCCACAAAGTACAAAAGATTTGACAGAAAAGAAAGAAAGAAATTATGTTAATGTATACAGATGGAAGAAGGTGGGACCATGGGTTTCAAAAGTACATTAAATTATAATAGGGAAGTTCTAGGCCTAGAAAACAAGGAAAACAAGAAAAACAAAGCGCAGTTGCATATTTGTAGCTGAGTGAGATTTTTAAGTTGAAAAAGTCTGTC
>VDFB02105785.1:509583101-509678693 GCA_007258455.2 Sequoia sempervirens
AAAAAAATCTATTATTTGACTTGCATACCCACTCATATTTATTTTCACATTTTGAAATGACTATTAAAAATAATTTTAGTCCTTATATTTTTACCTTTATTCTTTCCTTTTATTTTAATTTTAATTTATCTTTATCTATTGTTTGAATTGTTTTGATTATTATTCAATTAAAAATATATGATAAAAATGAGACATTCTATTTTATTAAAAGATATTCTTTAGGAAAAATGTAGTAAATTTTATTATACTTAAAAATAATATAAAATATCACAATGAAATTTATATTTCACATCATTCAAATTAATTTATAATACGAAAGAGAGCACATGACTACAAACATCAAAGATATTTGATTAAAATTATTTTTAATAGTCATTTCAAGATGTGAAAATAAATATGAGTGGGTATGCAAGTCAAATAATAGAAATGGTTCTTTTTTATTATAATCTATGAAATTGTTGATAGAACACATTTACATTTAAATGACAATTATATTTATTTAAAAAATATATATTTAATGGATGTATAAAAAAATGATAACAAGAAATACTTTTGAATTAGAAATTAGTTTTAAATATATAAATTTTATTATTTTATACAACTAATTTATAAATATTCTTATTTTTATTATATTATTTATGAAAAATGCATGTATACAATTTATAATAGTAAATGAGAGAAAAAAATTAATTTAATTGAATAATTTTTTTATCATTTTTTGTAATTCACTATGAGAATGAGAAAACATTGTAGAAATTACTACATAATGAGAATAGAGAATTAAAAAATGAGCATAAAATAAAACTCTAAATGTTGAAATAACAGTAATAAAGTCAAATAGAAATTATATTCAATATAATGAAAACAAAGAACATAAAAGAAAAAGAAGGAAATAAAAGAAAAATAAAAAATATTAACCACTCTTAAAATATGTTCAATAATAAAAATAATGATTAAAAAAAAGACATAATGATATTAATGATGGGAAATCTAAGGCATGATTATCAAAAAGTAATAAAATTCTAAATAATTATGAAAGATAATAATAATAATAAATTTATATTTATATATTTTTAGAACTTTACATGCTAAAGAATTTCTCAACATTTATTATCTTAAAATTTCAAAAAGATATTAAGAATGTTTTTCAAATGGTAAAGTGAAAAAGAATGTGAAGATTAAAGAAGGAAGATTTAATATGAGTTGATATAATTCAAAACATTATTCATTAGTAATACTATTTTAATTTTAATTTTATTTTTTATAATTATAAACTCAAACTTAATACATGTTTATACCTACAATAAATTAGACAATACATAAATTATTATATCAAATAATTTTTTAATATATAAATAATATTTACTTTCTAATTCTATTATTTAAAAAAGACTATGTTTGAAATTCATTATTTCATTCTTTTATAAATTATGATATTGTTAATAGATTTATGTAATATATGCAACATACAAGTGTATGGAGGTTAGATAAGGAACACACCATTAGATAGAAAATATATTTATCAAAATCTATTAAATTATATAAAAAATTATGATGATAATAAATAAAAAATACATAACATATATTTTCAAAATACATTTAAAAAAATCAAAGATTAAATAATTGTAAATTTATTATTAATGTATTTATTTTGTATGTTTTTATTTTAAATAACAATTTAATATATTTATACTATAATATAATTTATAATTATTATTTTATTATTTATTATAACTAAATTAATATAATTAAAAATATATAATTTAAATTAATACAATTAAAAATATATATAATAAAAATGAGGCATTTAATTTTATCAAAAGATATTCTTTACCTACATAAGATATAATAAATCTCATTATACTTAAAATAATATAATAAATTTCATTATACTTAAAATAATATAAAATATTACAATTGCGTTTATATTTAAGAGGGCACATGAGTATAAATGAATATCAAAGAAATTAAATTTTACAGTTTCCTAGAAATTGTTGACAGGACAACTTAGGGAGGACAAAGTTTGCACGGCCGGCGAGAGAAACGATGGTGGCAGTATCCATGGCATGCATCCATGCCCCAGTGCATTCCGGCACGGCACTGGCTATGCAGGAGATAATTTGCACCGATGGCCATGCCCTTCGATGTCCATGCCATACGTACTTGCTGCTGCTGCTAACTGTCAATGATTAAATGCACGTACCATCATTTTCAGAGCCTGGTTTTGGAAATTGCGTAGTTGTACATTGGTGCAGACATCCTTCTCCGTGCTGCGTACTCTCACTACAATGACTCGTTGTATAAGAGTTAAAATTTAAAAAGTATAACTTATGATTTTTTTTGTTTTCAAATTTCATTATTAACTTTAATGTTTTTATTTGATAATTTATAATATAAAAAATAATATATAATAAATATAATAATAATATTTTAAAGATTAAATTTACATTATATAAAATATAAAAAATAAATTGACATTATATAAATATAATATATAATAAATAATTTTAAATATTTTGAAGATAAATACAAAATAAAATTTAAAATATTATTAAAAAAATTATATATTAAGTTTTTTGGTAAATATTTTGAAGATAAATACAAAATATTATTAAAAATATTATTAAGTTTATTGTAAATATATATCTTTTGTATAAGATTTATATTTTAAAATAGTACTTTCAAATATATTAAGATAAATATATATATATTATATTAAAAAAATACTTAACGAATAATGCATGTTTTCAAATTGTATTCACTGTATTTTGAATACATATTTTAATTATGTCCATATTGTTAAGAAACTAATATTTAATTTTAATAAAAACTCACCTTCTAATCATATTAGTAAATTGATTAAATTAAATATATGCATAACACTTTTTTTAATATTATGTAAATTAGTCAAATAAAATACACACAACATTTTGTTGATGTTATTTAGGTTAAATTCTTTAAATATTTAATATAAAAAAATTGAAAATAAGAATATTTAAATATTTAATATTAAAATATTAAAATCTTCTAAAAAAAATTGTTTCTATTACTTTAATTTGAATATTAAAATGTTGATATCTTTAATATAAATTTTGATAAAAATATTTTCTAATTTCTAAATTTTTAATTTGAACAACAATAATTCAAGATATGTAATTTCTTACAAAAATAATTAACTTCTTAAAATAAAATAAAAATTATATTTATGAACAAAAAATTCACTACCAACAATTCAGCGCGAGAAAATTCATTGTCATGGAAAATTCACCACCAACAATTCACCGTCGCAGAAAAGCGGTGAATTGATGGTGGTGAATTTTACTTGAGGTGAATTTTTCATGGTGGTGAATTTTCCTTCCATGAATTTTTGGCAGTGAATTTTTTGGTGAATTGTTGGTGGTGAATTTTCCTAGAGCCAATTTTATCATGATAGTTTTATACTTTTATGTCTATATACTCATGATCCCATCCCTTGTAATACCTATATTCTACTTTGATTACTTGATGCTTATTCCTATGACCTTGTACAATGCTTAGATCATATGTTTGTTCTACATCACTATATTTTGGTTATGAGCCTTATCAATTTACCTCATTCCTAGATTACTATTATGTGCTCATGCTTAGTTTTTATAACTTATGTAATCATATAGTGTCTCCAATTCCATGTCATCCCATTATATTGCGAGACATCATTCTTCCCCCATATTCAGTGTTCACTCCTATCATGATTCTAGAGACACCCTTTTAAATTGGGGACATCTAATTTTCTCCATTGTGATGTCCTTATAATGAGTTAGCATTTTACATCAAATAAAATTTGGATTTATCCATATCATCTTGTTCCTACATGCTTGATTATGCTCCTAGATCTACCTTTACTATACTAGAGGTATCAAAATGCATTTTTTATCCTATCATGTGTGTTCACATGCACTACCATGTTGTAAGAGCCACATAGGAGAAGTTAAAGATTTTCCCAAAATCTCATAAATATAATTTTTATTTTATTTTAAGAAGTTAATTATTTTTGTAAGAAATTACATATCTTGAATTATTGTTGTTCAAATTAAAAATTTAGAAATTAGAAAATATTTTTATCAAAATTTATATTAAAGATATCAACATTTTAATATTCAAATTAAAGTAATAGAAACAATTTTTTTTAGAAGATTTTAATATTTTAATATTAAATATTTAAATATTCTTATTTTCAATTTTTTTATATTAAATATTTAAAGAATTTAACCTAAATAACATCAACAAAATGTTGTGTGTATTTTATTTGACTAATTTACATAATATTAAAAAAAGTGTTATGCATATATTTAATTTAATCAATTTACTAATATGATTAGAAGGTGAGTTTTTATTAAAATTAAATATTAGTTTCTTAACAATATGGACATAATTAAAATATGTATTCAAAATACAGTGAATACAATTTGAAAACATGCATTATTCGTTAAGTATTTTTTTAATATAATATATATATTTATCTTAATATATTTAAAAGTACTATTTTAAAATATATATTGAATATTTTGAATGTATTCAATTATTAAAATATGAAATTTTATAAAATTAAATACATTCAATCATTAAAATTTAAAATTTTATAAAAATTAAACTTATATTTTATTGTATAAAATTTTACATTTGTATTTTTTTAAAATTTAAATATTTACAAGAAATCTTATACAAAAGATATATATTTACAAAAAACTTAATAATATTTTTAATAATATTTTGTATTTATCTTCAAAATATTTACCAAAAAACTTAATATATAATTTTTTTAATAATATTTTAAATTTTATTTTGTATTTATCTTCAAAATATTTAAAATTATTTATTATATATTATATTTATATAATGTCAATTTATTTTTTATATTTTATATAATGTAAATTTAATCTTTAAAATATTATTATTATATTTATTATATATTATTTTTTATATTATAAATTATCAAATAAAAACATTAAAGTTAATAATGAAATTTGAAAACAAAAAAATCATAAGTTATACTTTTTAAATTTTAACTCTTATACAACGAGTCATTGCAGTGAGAGTACGCAACACGGAGAAGGATGTCTGCCACCAATGTACAACTACGCAGTTTCCAAAACCAGGCTTTGAAAATGATGGTACGTGCATTTAATCATTGACAGTTAGCAGCAGCAGCAAGTACGTATGGCATGGACATTGAAGGGCATGGCCATCGGTGCAAATTATCTCCTGCATAGCCAGTGCCGTGCATTCCTGGGGCTGGATAGCCACTGCCCTTTTGTTATATCCTTCCACGGAAGTCTCAATATTTAGTTACCATAAAACGACGTACAATTGATTCCCATGTATGAGCGCTCTATATTTGTACTTCAGTACTGTATATTTGGTTTGCCATGTACCTTCACATATCTTTGATTCGATTGCTAAGCAAGTTGCAATATCTATGGTTCTGCTAGCGTTGTACACCAGTGGATGTTTTACCTTGAATCTGACTGGTGAGTACTGCATTATCTCTGGGCCCTACCAGCTTTGGATAACTGCAAAGTTTTGAGACTTTCTGTCATGTTAGTAAATTGTAAGACTGTACCATCCATTTAATGCTGTCATCAACCAGCTAGCATGATGTCAGTGCCCACTTGGAGGACTACAGTGTTATTGTTGGAGTTTTCATTAGATATTTAGAAGATTTAATCTTACTGGTAAGTGTAAGAAATGTGAGAGAGTGATAGAAGCTTATACTCTATTTTCATAGGGGGTTAGCAGGGAGCCAACTAATCTACCTCCTCGGGGATCCCAAAAATTTTATACACAAAATAATATTGCTTCTATATATCTTTAGTTCAATACAAATTACATATATATACGACTTGTATATCCTATATTATAGGAAAGTTATTCTACTTCTTATAACCACTCTCTTAAATAGATAATTAAGGGACTAACAAACTCCTAATTATATAATTTGTTAAAACAACTCTCTAATACAAGCAAATTCTCACTATAATATAGTATTACGTTATTTCTTAACAACTTAATATTAATGCACATAACTCTATTTTATTAAACATACTAATAAAGCTAACCTAAACAACCATGTGAACACTAATTCCTAACACCCCCCTTAGTGTGAACATGGGGAGAAAATACATCACAATACTTGATGACCACTTCAGTAGTTCACCAAAAATATAAGGTAAGAGTTGGGACATACACATCTACTCATGTCAAGCAATAGTGGAACTGGCCTCACTATGCTTAGTGTACTTTCCAAGGATAGGGACAAACACATCTACCCATGGAACTAAGGATAGGGACTAAC
Organism: Sequoia sempervirens; assembly: GCA_007258455.2. Classification (NCBI taxonomy): domain Eukaryota; kingdom Viridiplantae; phylum Streptophyta; class Pinopsida; order Cupressales; family Cupressaceae; genus Sequoia; species Sequoia sempervirens. The sequence continues at coordinate 509,589,433 of VDFB02105785.1, forward strand.
ACATCTATCCAAGGTCTTACATCAAGTTTGGATAGAGACAAACACATCTATTCAACATCAAAGTCATGAACACGGACATACACATCTGCTCACAACAATTATGATTGGGGACAAATACATCCAATCATAATCACCAACTTGTGTGACTGGGGACAAAAACTTCCAATCACTTCACTACCTCATGAATGGGGACAAGCACATCCATTCACTAACAATCAAGAAATGTGATTGGGAACATACACATGTCCAGCCACAACTTACATGGCTTGTGAACCAAGTCCTTGTTGTCACATATGCAACCACCATTATAGATCATTGCCACTCTGATCACAAAAGATATGAGATGGTTGTTATTGTCGTGCTTGGAAACTAGTCTTGGCTTTAGTCATTTAACACAAATAATTTTGTCACTAATGCAATTTTGCGGGCCCATCAGTAGTGACTGACGAGAGGTCACTTAATGTCTTCCAACCTCCTATGCCTCCATCCTCTAGTTACTTTGCTACTTGCAAATTTTTCTTTTGAGGCTCATTTCATCAATTGTGAGGAAAGAATATATCCTCCCCCCTTGATGTTATCACTTTTGACAAAGAGTGTCGAGTACCACCGATCATCCACTCCAAAAATATTATTTTACATCATAATTTATTTTAAAATATATATGTAAACTCTTAGATATATTGAATATATAAAACCAATAAATAATACTACCCTTTCCTTTTTAATATATATGTCTAGGAATTACCATTAATCTTTAAATAAATAAGAACAAATCACTTTATCTTTTTTCCTTGCAATATATCTCTCTCCATGTTCTTTCCATTCATCTATAACTCCTTCTAGAGGAGCTATTAACATTGATGCCTTGTTATCTTGGGGTTCTTCACATTTTGAAATGTCATGGCAGCGCCTTCTTCAATAAAATTTCTACACACTCCTTGTGTTCATGACCAGTTCTATATAGTGAAGGGAGGTATTTTTGTTTTTATCAAGGGCATTAACAGTTGCTCCAACTTCAAGAACTACTTCGATGCATCTCACCTCACCATACCTACGGGCAGAGTGCAAGGTAGTCTAACCTTCTAGTGTGCATTGTAACACAGACTCATCATGCTCTTGTATGAAATTCAAATAATCAAACAATAATGTAATGGGTATATAGTCACATACTTCACATTTATATAATGACTTGATGGACTTAGAGGAAATAATGAACTCTACTTCAATGTTGCATCAACCTTGCCAGAAGATGCATGATAGAGACTTTCCCCTCAATATATAAGAATAGAGCTAGGGTTTTCTGTTACTCCAATTACTTATTCAGCAACGTCACCATCACCACCTACGAGATGTCCTTTTGCAAGCGAATTTCTCACTGGAAAAACTTCTAATTTCATAAACAAGCAACAAATCGCGTCAAAACTCACTGTCACTATGTTTCGCTTCAAATTGCTCATTGAATATAAAAGATATCTCCAAAATATTTCTAGGTTTTATTGTCCTCTTCATCAATTTTCCAAAACACTTTAAATTTTTAAATTTTGTTAAGAAATGAATGAGATATCACCATTTTACTGAGACTGCATTATAACTGATATAAAAAAACATGATTTTTAAAACCAAAACCATATACCACTGCCCTTACCAACTTGCCTATGCAATAGTTTGATTCAAATAATATTCTTCATAATGGGATTCAATCTTCTTTGAAGGAAGTTCCATGGATTTTGTTATTGGTCTGATACCATGTAAAAAATATGAGCGGAGTGATAGAAGCCAAAAAATTTATACACAAAATAATATTGCTTCTATATATCTTTCGTTCAATACAAATTACATATATATAGGACTTGTATATCCTATATTATAATATTGCTTCTATATATCTTTCGTTCAATACAAATTACATATATATAGGACTTGTATATCCTATATTATAGGAAAGTTATTCTACCTCCTATAACCACTCTCTTAGATAGATAATTACGGGACTAACAAACTCCTAATTATATGAGATTAAAAAACTCTCTAATACAAACAAATTCTCACTATAATATAATATTAAGTTGTTTCTTAACAACTTAATATTAACATATATTTAACTCTATTTTATTAAACATACTAATAAAGCTAACCTAAACAACCATGTGAACACTAATTCCTAACAGTAACTCTAAACTAGGTCAAATTCTTTTAATGTACTTGGTTTTTCAATGAGTTCATTGTGGTGAAGTTATTTTTGGATTTGGTGACTTTACTTTCCAAAAATTGTAGTTTTATCAGACATTTTTAGTGTAGTTTTTGTTTTGAGAATTTTGGGAGCTCTGTTCTTACACAAATAGGTAAATTTGAGCATTTTGTTTTCAATTGCATGATATCTTGTGTATTTCAGAGTGGTATCCATATTTTGTTTTCATTTAGTTTAAGAACTAAACGTTCAATTGTGAGTTGTAAAATTTTGTAGAATTATAAAGAGACATGTAAAACATATCATGTATAAAGTTTTATTTTTACATTTATTTAAGAGATTTCACTAATTATAATGGAGATAGTCCAATCAAGTTTCAATTATACTTTCTAGTATGTTTTCAATTATGTTGGATCAAAGGAACTATTTGTTTTGGAATTGTCTTGATTAGGAGTTGTTATTTTATCTTTCTGAATTCATTTCTAAATGAAGTGATCTTAAATACAAGGATGCGTAGTCAAACAAAAATAAGATGGTTTATAGACTAATATGCCTATGCATGTTTCTAAGAATATTTATATCATCTAGAGCATATTCAATACCTTTTATAGTTTATAACATAATCGTCACTATATGGAGATCTTGAACCTCATATGATCATGATGTTCCCTTGAAGAAACTTGCACATGTGGATGATATTGAAACAACTATAGATCCTCCTTTATGTGCCTTATCTAAAAATGTCCATACACAAATAACCATCTAGGAAGATTATGGGATAAGCAATGTTGACATCTAAAATATCAAGTTATAGAGACATGCATTGTGATTCCACCATCTTCCACTACTTTTCTAGAGTTTAGATTTACTTGTTTGAAGGAAACCAAAGATTCTTCTCAATAGAATCATTCATGTTTGACATATTCATTGCATTTAAAGTTATTTAAAGTTATTAGTGTTGATCATGAGTACTTGTAATTGAATGAAATTAGATCTAAAAAACAACAAATCATGTGATTCCTTATTGACCCACCAATAAAACATGTCTCAATGTTCAATTATTAGAACTTAATGCACAACTTTTCATCTAACTTTTCTTTGAATTTTTATGAACCATTGAATAACAAGCATGCTAACATGACATCATAATTGATAATAATGATCTGAAATCTTCTTTATAAAGCCTTGTCAAATCACCATAAATTAAAATACTTCAAGTACTATATCTTCACCCTTCAAAACTTGTAGATATTTGATTGGTGCATGCCGACATCTGATTGATCAAGAGTACAAGTATGGACTCATGATATAGGGGAGAGGACCCAATACCTAAGCATGTTTCAATAGTTGTGATAATAGTTGTTTATATTATGCCCAACATTTTTGTCAATATTGGACCAATAGTTGTGACTTTAAAGTCGTTAGTGTTGATGATGACTACCCATAATTAAACAAAATGTATTCCTTTGATCTAAAAAGCAACCAATCATGTGATTCCACATGAGCGCTCAATAAAACATGTTGTGAATGTACAAGTATTGGTCTCACTTTTTTTTGGGGCCTTTTTGGACACCTTGACAAAAACCATGCTGATGTGACATCATATTTGATGATGTGGCCCTGAAACCTTAGTTATAAGTAGGGGACTTGCCAAGTAAGCTGCAGTAAAAAATTGGGAGTGATTTGAAATTTCCACGTAGGATAATTAGAAGCGTGAAGTTAGGGTGCACAACTAGTAGGTCCTCTCCCTATTTGAATCAATGTATGCTGACATCTGATTGATACAAGTATGGACTCATGATATAATCCTTACTCTTTTCCTGCTCAACAGACAATACACATCTTTGGATTTGAAAAACGTGGTCTTTGTCTACTCTAGTTGGATGCGTGGGGTTATCTCTCATAACTAAGGACTTCGAAAACCATGTGAAATCTGATTCAGTCCTCGCTAGTTGCTGATATACGATCAGGACATATGGTACAGCATCTCACATGGTTAGTGGTCCTTGTTACTCAAGATAGGGGACATGAATGCACACCCAAGAAATTCGTATGTGTTGAACTGATGCACCCAAGATCCATATTCAATCTGATTTAATCACGTTGAGGAAAATTTAAAATTTGGTACAATTCCAGTGGGCAAATTCAGGCACGAGAACCATATGGAATGTGATTATATCACACCTTTGGAAGCCGTCAAGATCACTGGCAAGATTTTGGCAAGATTTTGGGAAGTAAAATTAAGACTGATGTACAATTTATCTTAGTACAAGAACTTGATGAACCCAATTTAACTTATCTTTACTGCTCTTTTGAAATCTGAGGGGAAAGAAATCACAAAGTCCATGGAGAGGGCCCGGAAACATGTTAAATAGAGATGGAAACATCTATGTTCCATCAAGTTTTTGAGATAGGGGGATGTTGGGACAGGGAGATGCATTTCCGAGATGAAATTTTTTAGGTCGTTTTGGGGATGATAGTGGATGGTAAGAAGGATGATTATATAAAATACGAAATTTCAAATATTTGTATGATGACATTGATAACAATGATAAGGCATCATCATATTGATATATGATATACATTATAGAATCCTTAAAACACAACAATAGAGTTCATATGAGAGTTAAACAAATTAATATTTAATTGCTTCCATAATTCATTGTCAATGTGGATATGACATCAGATAAAAAATAATACACCAAAATGCCCAAAGGCTACAAGTTTGCACTACAAATGTTAAAATGATAAAGTAACAAAAACATAGTGATAGAAAGTATGAGGCTGCCTCTAATTGACATCTCCCAAGGCTGTATCAAAATCAAAATATGACTCTGAGTCACTGCCACTATGAAGGGTTGCCTCATCTAGTGGAACTCCAACCAATCCCTCATGTGTCTCCTCCTCATCAATTTGGGTGGCATCCTCTAGATTAACATCTTATCGTAAAGTTAGAGTTTGTCGATACTTTGAGTTTGACAATCTTGAAGTTGCAAAGCACTATGCATAATGACCAACTTCTTTGCTCTTCTAGAGATCGGCCTATTCCTCTTGATAGAGTGAATGAAGTTGTATGTGGACCAATTCCTCTTTGCAATAAAGGAACTAACAACCTATGAAAAGAGGCGAATAATGAGTATCCTCAACTTTGGCATATCCTTGCTATGTCATGTCCACCATCCAATAGGATTAGCTTGAGCTAATGTAGCTCTACCTATTTTTGCCTCTAATTTGTCAAATGTTGGACCACAAAGATTAGTAAAGGTAAGTCATTGTGTGTGAAGTAAAATCAACTCCTCAATTGAATCATACATATTTTGAAGGGCTTTCATTAACCCTTCTTTCACCTCTTCATCATCGCAAGGAGACAACTTACCAACTTTTGGTGCATACCACAAGATTTAGAGCAAAGGTTGTCATATGAAGCGGGGTGTTCATAGTGTTCCATTGTCACATCACAATGGGCTTAATGTGTTGCTCATATAATCCCAAATTAGAATCCTTGTTGCAAATTGCTTGCTTCATTTTTCCAAGCATGTTATCAAATATCTCATAAATATCTCTAAGACTATGAGAGCTTGTATCAACATATCTAATGACATCCATAATAGGTAAAATTAAGGAGAAAATATATCTACAAACAAATATTTGAAAAAAGACAAGTTAGAAAATTAAAATAAAAAAATTAGTAATAAAGTTGACAATCAAATTAAAAATTTACTAATAAAATCAACAAGTTATTAAAAATCAACTTCTTACCTCACAATGGACCACTAATCATCATTAAGAATTTTTTGTTTAATTTTTTCCTTTTGTGTTGTTTGTAGTAGACCATCCATTCCACTCTAAACTAACCATCATTAATTGTAGAGCCTTCTACACCTCAAGCATCCTCTATTACAAAATAAAATAACTAACATACATTATCTCCACATGTTTGAATAATTATTTCTTTGAAAATTTCTTGAAGAGAGCAAGTGAGGTGTGATGGTTGCAAATGAAAATTTTAATATCTCTAGCTTACATCACCATTTTTTGCACCCAATCTATCTTCCCTATGTCTTTTAATGCATTTTTCAATGCATGAACACAACATGGGGCCCAAAAGATGTTCTTGTAAGCACCCTCCACCATCATACCAACTAATTTACAACACATGTCAAATCAGTGACCACATGTACAAAATTGAGGCCCCAACCTCCTCTATGACATCTCTTAAAATATAAAATTAGAATTATGCATCCTTGTGCTTCCCAAAATAATCAATAGCTCTAAGAAAATAAGAGTTTGTTGAATGTGTGACTATGACATTGATCTTAAGTAGTTGATGCCTAATATCAGTTCATCCATCCATGACAATAGAGCAACCCATCCTAATCCAAATTTGTCTCATGTCGTCCATCACTAAAATCACCTTGGAATATTTTTTGTCAAGGAGTTTAGTGTGTAGTTTATGTTCTCCATGGGGTGAATGAGGGACCAATAGAAGCTACATCTTTGAGCATTTGTTTGAAGTAAGGAGAACATGCTACATGGAATAGGATGGCATGGGCATATAAAAATTTGGCAATTGATTGCCATATCTCGTACATGCACATTGAATAAACCTACAATTGTACTTGGATGCTCACTAGTAAATAGTCTTCCTCTTCCCTCTTGTGTAAACATTACAACTACCATTGCCACTACTAACCATAGAGGGCATATGCATAGCTAATTGCGGGGAGTGTGTTGACATTGGCAACTCCTTAGACCTTGATTCTACATCCATATGCAATCTATGAAACTCTACCCTCTCATCCACCTTTATCTCTTTCCAAACCTTCATCCATTGTCCTATATATCTCAATAGATGACAATATACTTTTTTGTAGCTCCCTCTAAAATAAATTTTACAAATGTGACACAACCACACTCTAGTACCCCTCATATTTTTTTATCTTTGTCTAGGGCTATCACAAATTAAAGAAGACTTTTTTTGGAATTAAAAGGGTCTTTTGCATAAGTTTTTAGAACTTTAGAAGGAAAGTAAAATGGATTTTTTGGTTGTCCCCCTTCACCCATACCACTTCCACACCCTAATAAACCCCCAAGTGAGCTTGAAACTCTTATATTTTGGCTTTCATTTCTTTCTTCCATCTCATCATGCCCACTACTCTCACTACTATTGCTTATTTTTTTTCTGTTTTGTGAAACAATATGCAAGTGGAATTTGGAAAGTGAAAATAATTTTTTTTATACATTTCATCCTTTAAACTTTGAAAAGAAATGGAAAAAAATGAAAGATTAAAATATCTATTTCACTTCTCTTGCTAGTTTCTACCTCACTCCTCACTATTAGTGCTAGTTCTAAAGTTGGTTTTTCTAATTGCACCTTCAAACTTGTTGGCTTGCCTTTCTAACTTGGCTACAATTTTTTTCCATGTAAAAATGAACAAATGTTACATATGGAGTCCTCCTTTTGTTATGTTAGGGTTTAGAGGGGTGTGGGGGCTCACAAATAACATATAAAATTATTTTGTAAAAAATTATGGCCTAAAAAAAACACCTCCTACATATGTGGGGATGATTGGTCATGCCCAGGATGGTTGGGGGACATTTGATATTTCCTTGGTCATCCAAACACCATCCCTATTTGACACTTGTTGAAAAAGTGACAACATGGGAAGACTCTCTAAGCCATGGGGAACAACTTTTGTATACAAAGTTTCCTCGAGAAACAACAAAAATACCAAACAAAAGATAAAACAATGGAAACAAGGCACCGTGGGATACTAGCAACCAAATAGGACACTTACACCTAGTTTGGACACTAGCATAAGTGCACAGGTGTCCATATTTTGTGCTATAGTTTTGGTCTAGTATAAGTGTTCTATTTTGGTTATAGAGTCTCAATAGGTGTTGTATTCCTACTTAGTGTTGTAGCCCTAACTCTAGCCCTAGCATCCTAACTAGTGAGCAAACCCTAGCTCAATTTTAGTCCCTAGAACATGAAAATCATGTAGGGTCTACAAAGAAAGGATCATGATAAAAAATGGACTCTGAACAATGAAAATGATCGAGGAACCAATCACACAAGACACACTAGATCACAAAGGAGATGACTCCTAAGGGCTAGGAGACCACAAGAGACTCCAAGACAAGAAAAAAATAAGGGGTGAAGGGAAAAGGTGACCTAAGCCTCTTGTTCACTCCAAGACCATGTGGAAAGTCCCTAAATGACCCCTCAATGAGGTGGGTCCTCTTAACCAAACACGCTAAAAAACATGTAAAGGAACTTAAAACTTTTAATGATCAAATTGCATATTTTATAACTTCTAAAGAGTTTATTTTAAAGCCCAAATTGAAGTGTAATCTACATTCATTTTATCCAACATTGCAATTAATTTAAAAAGAAAACAAAATGAAAGTGTGGACTATTTCAACATTGAAACATGTAAAGTATCCACATAATTGATACCACTTGTTTGGTCAAATTACAATCTCTATTCAAGAGGTTTCAATGAAAAATTATAATTGAGAAGAGGACACAAATTTCCTTCAATTATATTTTACAAAAAATAAACAATACAAAAATGATGAATTGAAAATCCTTTACTAACTTGATCATGATCCTAGAGATCCTAGCAAAATCCTTGTATCGCCAATAGTGGCTCCGCGCCACTCAACCATGTGGTACCCTTAGGTCCACTCCTATCATGCTTGCATGAGCCACAAGCACACTCACACTAAACACATGGGATAAATCTTACACACACACAAACACCATACAAGGAGCATACACACAACATACACATAGTGGAGGAAACAATCAATGAACATCACATGATGCATAAGAATATAAATACTCATTAGGAATAAACACAAAACAAAAAACTAACATTGGGTACAAACACTAATAAAATAAAAAGAAACTCTCATTGGACACAAACACCAATGAAACAAACAAGAAACTCTCATTAGGAATTATTAATATCATTTTCTCAGCATGGTCTAAATTATTGCAAGGTCATAATTTTTATGTTACAAGTCCTTAAGATTCTAAGTGAAATATTTAAAAGGGGCTTAGGAAAGTAAAAAAGAAGAGTTTTAGGCACTTTAGAGTCAAAAGACAAGTTGAATGTTTGTTTTCCACCAAGTTTCCATGCCAAGAGAAAAAGAAAATGAAAACTGTAGGTTCTTTATTTCCTTTCACACATGTAGTAGGAAAAAAATTAGAGCTTTTTTTTTGTTTCCATTGAAGGAGGCTCCTTTTTTGACATAGAAACAACATATTCTTCTCTAGCTTGGCACATTGCAGAGGTTTGGAATAAGATTGGGCATGTTTCAAGAATAAGAGAATGTATACGACACGTTGAAGAAGTTTATAGGAATAAAACACCATGTTGTTAGATCAAACAAATTTCCAAAGATTCATTTAAAGCTTGATGCATGCCATAGACTTGTGTGCTTGTTATCACAACTTACAAGGTATGCATGCATTTATAGAGATTTGTAGATTTCAAAGGTTTTCAACAAGTTTAAATGAGCTTGTGATGTTATAGGGTGTTTTATTTTAAACATTTGAGTTTAAAAAGATGCTTAAGTAGTTTAGGAGAGGTCTTTGATAGACTTTATCTCTATTAAACAAGATAGAATACTTGTACATGATTGATATGGGGCCTTTGAAATCATATAAAGGAGTTTAAATGAAAGGTTTATAACCCTTTTATATCATAGCATTTTTCAAACCATATTGACAATGTTCTCAAATGTGTGATAGTGGTTTTCAAGTTACAATGATAGGAGTCTTCAAATGATAATGGACAACAAATTCCATTCAAGCCTAGTGTATAACAATCAAGTGATTGTTGAAATACAACATATATTTTTGGATACTCATCATGAAACAACAATTCAATCATGTCAACAAAGAAGTCATGGTCATAGATAGCAAATCTAAAAATATTTTATAAAGGTGATAGATATGAAAAACTACCTTCAAGTGTGAGAAATTGATCATGCAAGGCCATTCATCACAATGAAGAAGCATGTTACAACCTTAGGACTATTGAAGAAGGGAAATAGATCCAAGAAAATTTCATCCCTACCAAATAGTGAAAAACTTAAATTCTTGCCAAACCGTTATTTTTTTAAACCCTAGGTATGTGTAGAGAAATGGGGGACCCAAAAGGGGTCTTAGGTGGCCTTTTTTTTTGGAAATTAGGAAAAAATAATCTTGGATGAGAAATTGAAGATATTTACGCTCAAAATTTTTAGATACAACAAGAGTAAGAGTTGTAGTGCTTTCAATCTACTTTCTAAACTACTAATTATTTTAAATAATGGTGGAGATTAAGGGGTTCAAATAGGGGGCCACACCAATGGCTAATGTTTTATCAAAAAAATATAATATAGCGTCCAGTGTATTCCCCCCTAAATTTTTATTAGTATTTTAAAAATCACTTTGGTGAAAACATAGCTAATACCATGTAGTTTATGCTTGATTTTTCTACTAATTTTTTAATGAAAATATATTTTTTACTAATTTTCAAAGTGAACGCATTTTGGAAAATAGAAAATTGGGCACACTCCCCCCTAATTTTTTTGGAAACTAATCAAAAATCATTTTTTTGAATGTGCAAAGAATAGAGTATGGTTTCAAAAATGTAATTTGTTTCAAATTTCAATGAACGGGTAAAAATGAGACCAAAAATACCATATGTAGGTTTTTGACAAAAAAAAGAGACACTAGCAAAAGAAATTAAAGATCAAAGCCTTAAATTATTCAAAATGTAAGAAAATTCACATCATTAGAAAGCTAATAGTGAGCTTTACATTACTATGTTATTTTTTAACTTGACATTGAAAGACATGCACAACTAATGGAGAGCATGCTTGACATTTTTTCATTTTCAAGAATTTTCCAAAAACATGTATGTGGTCATTGACATGTAAATCCAACCCTTTGGGTTGGATATTGAAAGAAAATCCAACCCTAAGGCTTGGAAATTCACAAAGTAGGCTATAACATAAGCATGCTTGTATTATGGCTTGTTCAATACCAAGCCATAATGTGAGTGTATTTCCAACAAGCAAAAAAATATTTTTCTCTTCCTAGCTCTCTCTACCTCCTTACATAACTCACAATATCCCTCTTCCTCAGAATATATGTACATGAAATAAACATTTAAGTATAAGTGAAATTAACATATGGACATTTAATTTCTTATACTTTATGTTATATTTCATGTATATAGTTTTAGGATGTTTGAGAATGGTTGTGGATCTCTAGGAGTTATAATGCAAATTCTAGGTTTTGGAAGATCTTAAATTTTTCAAAAATTCAAATTTCAATTATCAGTAGGCTCCTATCATCTTGTAATTGTGTAAAGGTAATTTTGTAACTATTCAAAAGCATCATCAAACCTCTGCTTCGATATCTCTCTCCATCTCTCCTCTCCCCTATATCACTCTCTCTTCCTTCTTCCCTCTCTATTTCTGTCTATCTCATCTCTCTCTCTCTCTCCCTATCTCTCTATATCTCTCCCTCTCCCCCCTCTCTCCTTCTCTCCTTCCCTCTCTACTTCTCTTTATGTCACCTCTCTCTCTCTCTCTCTCTCTCTCACTCTCCTCTTAGACCTTTCTATCTATATTTTTATTTTCCTCTCTATCTCTCCATATTTCTCCTTCTATTTGTCCCTCTTTATCTCTATCTCCTTATCTCTCTATCTCTCTTTAACCCTACATCTCTCCCTATCTCTCCATCTCTCTATCTCTCATTCTATCCATCTCTGTATATTTATCTCCTCCATCTTTCTCTATCCCTCTCTACTCTAACTCTGTTTATTTCTCCATCTCTATCTATAGAGGGAGAGATAGAGAGGAGTAGAGAGGGAAGGAGAGAGAGGGGGGGAGTGAGAGGTAGGTAGAGAGAGAGGGATATGGAAGGAGAGATATGGAGATATATCTAGAGAGAGGTTTAGAGATATATCATCTAAAGGTATAAGGGAGATGGAGAGAGGGGATATGGAGATCTATGGTGATATATCTAGAGGGATAGGGGGAGAGAGATGAGATAGAGAGAAATAAAAGGGGGAATGGAGGGAGAGGTAGGTAGCAAGAGGGAGATGGAGAGAGAGGGGCAAAGGACATAGAGATAATTAGAGTGAGAGAGAATGAGGGGAGGGAGATATAGATAGAGAGAGAGGGATAGGGGAGATAGAGAGATATAGAAAGATATCTAGAGAGAGAGGTGACATAGAGAGAAGTAGAGAGGGAAGGAGGGGTGAAGAGAGGAGGGGATGGAGTGAGAGATAGGTAGAGAGAGAGAGAGGGAGAGAGGTAAAGAGATATTTATGGGGATAAGTAGGATACATAGAAAGAGAAGGGAGAGTGACAGATATAGAGATATATCTAGAGGAATAGAGAGATATAGAGGTGAGATAGAGAGAAGTAGATAGGGAAGGAGGTAGAGAGAGGGATAGAGAGTGGGAGAGGGGAGAGAGAAAGATATAGAGAGAAATATAAGGAGAGGCTTGATGATGCCTGTAAATAGTTACAAAATTACTTTTACAAAATTGCATGATAAGAGCCTACCGATTACTAAAATTTGACTATTTAAATTTTTTTAACATCTCTATTAAACAAGATAGAATACTTGTACATGATTGATATGGGGTCTTTGAAATCATATAAAGGAGTTTAAATGAAAGGTTTATAACCCTTTTATATCGTAGCATTTTTCAAACCATATTGACAATGTTCTCAAATGTGTGATAGTGGTTTTCAAGTTACAATGATAGGAGTCTTCAAATGATAATGGACAACAAATTCCATTCAAGCCTAGTGTATAACAATCAAGTGACTGTTGAAATACAACATATATTTTTGGATACTCATCATGAAACAACAATTCAATCATGTCAACAAAGAAGTCATGGTCATAGATAGCAAATCTAAATTTTTTTTATAAAGGTGATAGATATGAAAAACTACCTTCAAGTGTGAGAAATTGATCATGCAAGGCCATTCATCACAATGAAGAAGCATGTTACAACATTAGGACTATTGAAGAAGGGAAATAGATCCAAGAAAATTTCATCCCTACCAAATAGTGAAAAACTTAAATTCTTGCCAAACTGTTATTTTTTTAAACCCTAGGTATGTGTAGAGAAATGGGGGACCCAAAAGGGGTCTTAGGTGGCCTTTTTTTTTGGAAATTAGGAAAAATAATCTTGGATGAGAAATTGAAGATATTTACGCTCAAAATTTGAAGATACAACAAGAGTAAGAGTTGTAGTGCTTTCAATCTACTTTCTAAACTACTAATTATTTTAAATAATGGTGGAGATTAAGGGGTTCAAATAGGGGGCCACACCAATGGCTAATGTTTTGTCAAAAAAATATATTATAGCGTCCAGTGTATTCCCCCCTAAATTTTTATTAGTATTTTAAAAATCACTTTGGTGAAAACATAGCTAATACCATGTAGTTTATGCTTGATTTTTCTACTAATTTTTTAATGAAAATATATTTTTTACTAATTTTCAAAGTGAACGCATTTTGGAAAATAGAAAATTGGGCACACTCCCCCCTAATTTTTTTGGAAACTAATCAAAAATCATTTTTTTGAATGTGCAAAGAATAGAGTATGGTTTCAAAAAATGTATTTTGTTTCAAATTTCAATGAACGGGTAAAAATAAGACCAAAAATACCATATGTAGGTTTTTGACAAAAAAAAAAAGGCACTAGCAAAAGAAATTAAAGATCAAAGCCTTAAATTATTCAAAATGTAAGAAAATTCACATCATTAGAAAGCTAATAGTGAGCTTTACATTACTATGTTATTTTTTAACTTGACATTGAAAGACATGCACAACTAATGGAGAGCATGTTTGACATTTTTTCATTTTTAAGAATTTTCCAGAAACATGTATGTGGTCATTGACATGTAAGTCCAACCCTTTGGGTTGGATATTGAAAGAAAATCCAACCCTAAGGCTTGGAAATTCACAAAGTAGACTATAACATAAGCATGCTTGTATTATGGCTTGTTCAATACCAAGCCATAATGTGAGTGTATTTCCAACAAGCAAAAAAATATTTTTCTCTTCCTAGCTCTCTCTACCTCCTTACATAACTCACAATATCCCTTTTCCTCAGAATATATGTACATGAAATAAACATTTAAGTATAAGTGAAATTAACATTTGGACATTTAATTTCTTATAATTTATGTTATATTTCATGTATATAGTTTTAGGATGTTTGAGAATGGTTGTGGATCTCTAGGAGTTATAATGCAAAATCTAGGTTTTGGAAGATCTTAAATTTTTCAAAAATTCAAATTTCAATTATTAGTAGGCTCCTATCATCTTGTAATTGTGTAAAGGTAATTTTGTAACTATTCAAAAGCATCATCAAACCTCTGCTTCGATATCTCTCTCCATCTCTCCTCTCCCCTATATCACTCTCTCTACCTTCTTCCCTCTCTATTTCTCTCTATCTCATCTCTCTCTCTCTCCCTATCTCTCTATATCTCTCCCTCTCCCCCCTCTCTCCTTCTCTCCTTCCCTCTCTACTTCTCTTTATGTCACCTCTCTCTCTCTCTCTCTCTCTCTCACTCTCCTCTTAGACCTTTCTATCTATATTTTTATTTTCCTCTCTATCTCTCCATATTTCTCCTTCTATTTGTCCCTCTTTATCTCTATCTCCTTATCTCTCTATCTCTCTTTAACCCTACATCTCTCCCTATCTCTCCATCTCTCTATCTCTCATTCTATCCATCTCTGTATATTTATCTCCTCCATCTTTCTCTATCCCTCTCTACTCTAACTCTGTTTATTTCTCCATCTCTATCTATAGAGGGAGAGATAGAGAGGAGTAGAGAGGGAAGGAGAGAGAGGGGGGGAGTGAGAGGTAGGTAGAGAGAGAGGGATATGGAAGGAGAGATATGGAGATATATCTAGAGAGAGGTTTAGAGATATATCATCTAAAGGTATAAGGGAGATGGAGAGAGGGGATATGGAGATCTATGGTGATATATCTAGAGGGATAGGGGGAGAGAGATGAGATAGAGAGAAATAAAAGGGGGAATGGAGGGAGAGGTAGGTAGCAAGAGGGAGATGGAGAGAGAGGGGTAGAGGACATAGAGATAATTAGAGTGAGAGAGAATGAGGGGAGGGAGATATAGATAGAGAGAGAGGGATAGGGGAGATAGAGAGATATAGAAAGATATCTAGAGAGAGAGGTGACATAGAGAGAAGTAGAGAGGGAAGGAGGGGCGAAGAGAGGAGGGGATGGAGTGAGAGGTAGGTAGAGAGAGAGAGAGGGAGATAGGTAAAGAGATATTTATGGGGATAAGTAGGATACATAGAAAGAGAAGGGAGAGTGATAGATATAGAGATATATCTAGAGGAATAGAGAGAGATAGAGGTGAGATAGAGAGAAGTAGATAGGGAAGGAGGTAGAGAGAGGGATAGAGAGTGGGAGAGGGGAGAGAGAAAGATATAGAGAGAAATCTAAGGAGAGGCTTGATGATGCTTGTAAATAGTTAGAAAATTACTTTTACAAAATTGCATGATAAGAGCGTACCGATTACTAAAATTTGACTATTTAAATTTTTTTAACATCTTCTAAAACCTATCATTTACATTATAACTCCTAGAGATCCGAAACCATTCTCAAACATGTCTTGAAACTATATAAATGAAACATAACTTAAATTGTAAGAAATTAAGTGTCCATATGTGAATTTCACTCTACTTAAATGTTTATTTCATGTATATAGTTTGTGGAAGAGGGAGACTATGAGCTATGTAAGGAGGTAGAAAGATGTGGGAAGAGAAAGAGAGTTTATTTTGATTATTGGAAATATGAGTGCTTTGAAATGCACTCATGTAAATGTCTTGTATGGGACCAAAAAGTGGTGTGACCACTTGTTGGTCCCCCATCTTTTTGTACTTATTCCCCTATGAGAAGAGGCATGTATAAGAGTTAGTAAACTGTATGAAGAGGTGTAAAGAGTCACATAGATTTTAGGGACTAGCAATAGATACCATATGTAAAGGAGCCTAATACAATAGTATATTAAACAAGCTTGATACAATGGAAGGAAACACCTTAAAAAATCTAATGAAATAGTTCAAGGATCCATGTGTGAAGTCTTATTGTGTTTGTACCCTAGAAGAAATGATTTTTCAAGGCATAAAGCCATGAAATTCTATTCTAATATGACATATCATAAGGTATTTTAACAACCCAAAGCTATACTAAGAGTCTGAGTAAAATAATATTTTGTGTGGAGGATAGGGATTGTGAAGGTCTAAGAAGAGCAATATTTGATGGTTAGGACATGCACCCAAATAGTAGTAAGAGCCATACAAGGATGTTACATGAGAAAAAAATCATCAAGATGATTGTCCAAACAATGTGCTCTTGAAAAATCTATAAGAAGAGTATGTGAAATCATAGGAATTCTTTGAAAAGTTTGTGAAGAATTACCTGGAAGTACTTATCATGATCATTCAATAGAAGAGGTTGTGGGGTATGAGAAACCTAAACCATTAAGGAAATATCTTAAAAGTTAATGTGATAGAGGATAAATATTTCCAAAACTTTTAAGTGTTGTCAAGGATCTTATGAGAAAATGGAGGATTATAGTATCCTTTAAGAAAAACTTTATGGAGCAGTGACCTTCAAGACAATGATGAGCACACATTACATTTGCAAGTGATTGGATAATGACGAATAGGGAAAAGATGATATCAAACTATGAAAATTGTGAAAAGGATTCAAAGGACAATATTTCATAGAAAGGATAGTCAAATGGAAAATGTATGATAATCAATCAAAATTTAGAAACTAGACACATTATCATAAATGGCAGTCTATAAACCCTATTTAAGTGTCTCTCCAACCTTAAAGTGTCAAATGAAGAATAATAATGCCTTGATGATAGTGTAGTTATATGCATAAACAATGAACACTTAAAGGTTCTATGTCAATACTCAAGTGATAAACATGGCTATCATAAGACATATTCTATAAGGACAACATATAAGAATAGTGACCTACAAAATACAAATCCATGAGATCCTAAGACAAGGAAATGAATATCCAATTTTTCTCATAGGCATGATGAGAGTGGCAAGAGAATGTTGAGAATGGAAAGAGAACATTCATCATGATAAAGGACAACATTGCGCAAGAGCCAAGGGAAGCTTTAGAATCTTGATGAAGAGGCAATGAGATGTAAGAGAATATTTTAAGATAATAATTAGTTTAAATGACACTCATGTCATAGTCTACAGGGAAATTTTATTTGATTTGATGTGCCATAAAAATTACAATGACAATGTTAGGGTTCATATTGCTTCATGGCAGTCCTCATGCATGAACATAGATGCATTGTTGAGATGAAAATAATATCTTGTAACAAGGTATGAAAATTTAACGTTAGAGAACTCATGAATGCCATAAGTGAACATTGCATATGGGACAACATGGTGGATAAGGTCATAGTCAAAGACAAGGTCAATGATAGTATACAATAGAAAAGAAGTTTTCCATAGTAGAATACAAAAGTTTTCTATAATACCAAAGTGGATAGTGGGGTATGAATGCATTACAAAGGCTATTACACCCATTAGAAGATATAGTGGTATGAAGAAATTGGACAATGAAGATCATAAGATTCTAAAAAGGAAACATAGACCAATCATATGATGAAATTAATGTGTGCAATGAAATTTACACTCAAAGTGAATGATTTAACTATTAAAAACCAATCAAAACATGTAAAAAATAAAACAACACTCGAATAAGGCAAAAAAGCTCAAATAAACATGATGAGCCTCTTGTTGAATATATTTTCTCATGATAGTCAATTTGGATACATGTGCTCACTAGAAATTTTGACAACATAATGATGCTCCAATGATAAATGAGATTTTTTTTGAAAAATGGCTCAGTCATATTTATGAAAGATGGTATGTACATGTAGAGATAAAATACAAAGCACTATTAGGTGCGTCTATTTTATGATCTCACCAATATATAATTTATCATGTTCAGGAATAGTGTTGGCCTAATATTTTAGAGTGCTAACTATAGAGTGTTAGGAGCATGCCCCTAGTCCACTAGCCCTTGTCTAAGGAACAAAACTAGAATCTTCCTAGGGCTAACCACTTACTAGTGCATCACATAATATAGATGATTGAAGGTTACCTATTTTTTAGGTACGTGGAATCTTATGACCACATATGGAGGTTATTTGAGGCCTAATTATTCGAGCCAAAATAATATTTACTTCAAAAGACCCTTTATAGGGATTCTAGCTTAGTCAAGAACAACAACTCTTTTTGAGGATATTTGAAAACCCTCAACATAGGATTTCTAGAACTTAAATAATAAAAAGAAACTAATTGCAACGGAAAAAAGTTACAAAAAATGGTACAAATTTAGTGCTATTGTAATTGTAACCACTTTTTTATCACTAAGACCCCTCTAGGGAAAGTTGAGATCACATAACATAGATAGTTATAAATGACCCTCAATTGGTAAAGCTACTTGCAAAAAAAGTCTTGGAAAGAGCTTTGATACCACTTGTAATAAATTTACAAGATAAAATAGGTTGATCACACATAAATATTGTAGACATTGATAGAAACATAATACTTTTATTATCTTCACAATGGAATTTCAAAGGGGAAACTTCTAGATAAATAATGCACTCCAATTACAAATATCCAAGATGCTTTCTATTTGAGAAGTCATTATTATATATATGGTTTTTTTGAAGGAGACTAGTACTGAAAGGAAAGCAGAGTGTGAAAAACGCCTTCCTAATACTAATCTTCATGAGAGAGATACATAAAGCATTTCAAAACTTGTAATTACAGAACAAAAGGATGCACATTCATGAATAAAAAAATAGACAATAAGAACAAATACCAGATTTTACGTGGGAAAACCCTCTCGAGAAAAAACCCACACACCAACGTAGAGATCACTTGTATTATAGTAAAATGAATATTACATACAAGTTATAGAGCTATTCTCTTTCAGGTGTTAATCCACAAAATGAATCCAACAATAATTTAATTACATTCACTTTGATAAATCCTTTGATCATCACATGATCCTCTTCGTGCAACACCAATGTTATGGTATTTGATATAAACTTCACAAACATCGTAGGAAGACCGACGTACCAACTCCCATACCAGAAAAATGGTCACTAACCTACCCAATCATATCAGAATGTTGAGGAGACATAAAACCTTGTCTCTCCGAGTTCCCTTTGTTGCCCCGACATGCTTGTCTCTCCACCCTATTGAGACATCAAAAGGACCATGTAAAACCATCCACCAATATAAGGAGATCTCGCCAATGAACCTTTACCACCAACTTGTTGCTCATCTCATCTGACCATCACGAGATGGTGGGATCTATATCGCACCACTACAAGCCATTTCACAGGCTGTTGCGGGGTGGCGGTATGGTCCACACTACTGCAAGCCATCTTCTTAGACTGTCGTGGGGTGGTAGTATGGCCCGCATTACCATAATCCACTCCAACCACTGTCATGAGGTAACCCCTGCTCTACCGCCAACCTCTCCATGGACCGATGTGGGGTTGTAGGTCAGGACTCCTCCCACACTACTGCACAAGTTGATGAAGACCACCATGAGTTGGTAGGTAACACTGCCAACTTGCACCCCTCTTAGTTGTACCTTGTAGTACTATGGTAAAGACTTGCATGAAAAACTTGAGAAGTCTAGCAACTAAGCTATGATTTCAATAGTGAGTTTGTGACACATTCTCAACATTCTTCCACTTGACAAAGAAATCACTAAACCCCTCCCAACGCTTGAATTCATTTAATATTCTAGGCCCCAAGGCCCATCAAACTAGCACACCATTTGAACTTATCAGTGCTCACGAGCTTTGTTAATGCATCAACAACATTCGCCAGAGTATCAAATTTTTCCAAACTAACCTTTCCATCCTCCACCATATCATGAACAAAGTGGTACTACATGTCAATATGTTTCATCCTGGCACAAACAAATGGCACTTTGAATGTCACAACAAATAAAAATCTACTCTACATCAAAACCAACATCCAAACACAATCTTCTAATCCAAATGGCTTCTTTATAGGCGTGAGTTTCTACCATGTACTTTGACTTAGTAGTGGATAAAGTGACTACAACTTGCCGCTTGCTCATCCAACTAACTGCACCACCAAACAACATGAATACATATCCACTGGTGGACCTTCTACTATCAATGTCCCCTGCCCAATTAGAATTCACATATCCAAAAGTGTTAACTAAACTCTGAGATCTAGTAGAGTAACCATGATAACACAAGGCATACTTAGAAGTACCCTTCAAATAACTAAAAACTCTCTTCATAGCATCCCGATATGACCTTCCTAGATTAGCCATAAATTGACTAATCACTCCCACTGCTTGGGAAATTTCTAGCCAAGCACAAACCATTGCATACATTAAACTCCCAACTGCACTTGCATAAGCCATCCTGGTCACGTCCTCCATCTGAATAGGATATTTTGGAAAATCTTCAACAAAAAGTTTCATTCCCTATAACAATGGAACAACTAACTGCTTGCAATCTGTCATATTAAATCTCTCTAGGATAGAATTTATATACTTTCTCTAGCTAAGCCAAAGTTTTCTATTTCCCTTATCCCTTCTGATTTCCATCCCTAGAATATACCTAGCTGAACCAAGATCCTTCATTTCAAATTGTGTTGAAAATTAAGACTTCAATTCAGAAATCACACCCTTACTATTCTCAATGAAAAACATGTCATCCACATACAAGGAAATAATAAGAAGACAACCATTTTCAGTCTTAAAGTAAACATAATGATCAGAATTTGATCTCACAAACCCCAAAGATAACACATAGGTATCAAACTTTTGGCACCACATTCTAGGCGATTGCTTCAAACCATACACAAGATTTCTTTAGTTTGCAAACCAACTTTTCCTTACCTTTTTCAACAAAGTGCTCTGGCTGGGGCATACAAATCTCTTTCTTCAAATCACCATGAAGAAATGTTGTCTTCACATCCATCTGCTCAATTTCTAAGTCATATGCAACTATGAGTAACAACAAAATCTGATAGACGCCAACTTAGCTACAAGAGAAAATATTTCTCCATAATCAATCCCCTCCACCTGGGAATATCCTTTCATGATAAACCTTGCTTTATGATTCTCAACACTACCATCTAGAACAATCTTCTTCTTGAACACCCATTTACATCCAATAGGCTTTTGTCTTTTAGGAAAAGGTACTAGATCCCACGTTTCATTCTTCTTCAATGATGCCATTTCTTCATTGATGGCTTCCAACTAGGAATCTGAATTAGACATACCCATAGCCTCTCTAACAATCCTAGGCTCATCAGTGTTAGCAATCAAATCATAGGAACAACTGGAATCCAACATAGAATAACCAAACATTTCAGGTTGCCGCCTAGTACGCATAGACCTCCTCACAGGCCACTCGAGGCTAAGGTTCGTCTTCTTGTTCAGAACTTTCATAGCTACTTGAGCTCTCCTCACTAACAAGTCCACTAGGAGTACGTAATTCATCCTTATTTGGAGTAAGAGGAACTTCAACTACCTCCTTCTCATCTACTTCTTTCACCTTAGGCTATAGATCAACTGTAGAAGGTTTTAGCTCACCAAAGATCACACTTATGCTATACAAGACCTTCTCTATAACTAGGTTCCAAATCTTGTACCCTTTCACACCAATTACATAACCGATGAAGATTCATTTTACAACCTTGTTCTCCAGTCTAGATCTCTTTTCACTAGGCACATATGCATACGCCTCATAACCAAAGACTCTAATGTGTCTCAACGAGGGCTTATTACCAGACCACGCTTCCATAGGTATCTTGTCCATGAGTGCCGAAGTGGGAGATTTGTTAATTAAATAACATGTTGTAGCTACAGCCTCAACCTAGAACTTCTGTTCCAAACCAACACTACTTAGCATGCTTCTCGCCCTTTCCATCAACGTTCTATTCATCCTTTCTACAAATTCATTTTGTTTTAGAGTGTAGGGAATTTCTTTATGCCTTTTAATTCCATGGCCTTTGCAAAACTTATCGAAATCTGTTGAACAAAACTCACCACCATTATCCGTCCTCAAACACTTTATTTTTCTACTAGTTTGATTTTCTACCAAGGTTTTAAATTCCTTAAACCGAATGGAAACTTTAGTTTTACTTCTAAGAAAATAAAAAAATGTCCTTCTCGAATAATCATCTATGAATGAAACAAAATACACAGATTTTGATAACGAAGGAACATTAACTAGACCAAACACATCAACATGAATATAATCCAGAATTCCATAAAGGTTTATGAGGACTAGAATAAAATGAAACACGGTGTTTCTTTCCATATATGCAATGTTGGAAAAAATCGAACTCAAGATTACAATCATCAAGCCCTTCAACCAAGCTTTTATTTTTCAAGGCTTTTAATCCTTTTCACCAATGTGGTCAAGCCTTTGATGCCACAACATTGTTTTCTTTGTTGGGAGCTTCATCTCCAAAGAGTTTGCACCCATAGGAACAAAACCTACTTTCTCTACATGATTAGATTTACTTGAATTTGCAGAAGCACTATTACACTATACTACACATGCATCCAGATTATACAGAGTGCCATTTTGTGCACCCTTAGCCAACACCAAAGAGCCTCTAGTCATTCGACAAACACCATTTGAGAAAGAGACTTGCACACCAGCACCATTAAGCTTACTTATAGAAAGTAAATTTTTAGCCAGACCTGATAAATGCATCACATCATTGATTCCCCTTATTCTTCTATCGAGAAACTGAATTTTGACTCTTCCACGACCAACAATCTCTAGGTGAGAACCATCACCCAAATACACCCTTCCACCAACATACTATTTGTACTTTGAGAACCAAACTCTATGAGAGGTAATGTGAAAGGACGCACCCGATTCAATCAACCAGACATCTTCTGATGCCTTAGTTGCTAAGGCTACTATGCAGGCATCTACATCGCTCTAAGAAGAATAATTTTTTAAAGAACTATTTTTCTTTTTCTTCTTCTTCTCCTCTTTACAATCTTTTCGAATGTGTCCAGTCTACCCACAATTCTGACATTTCACCTTGGAATTTTTACCAGGAGACTTTGATCTCCCCTTTGACTTGGATTTAGACTTCTTGTCATTCTTCTTGCTTTTCTCCTTTGATCTACCTCGAACAACAAGGGCCTCCTTGGCCATCTCAAAAGATTTCTTTCACATTTTCTTTGACAACAATGAAGCAACCACATCTTCCATCTTGAAAGTGGTTGTTGTACTCCCAATAGCCATTACCAAGTGATCCCATGTGTCAGGAAAAGAACATAACATGATCATGCAACTATCATTGCCATCGATCTTCACACCAACAGACCCCGACTGAGCAATAATCACGTTAAACGCATTCAAATGATCTGCAACAAATGCTCCTTCCTTCTTCAAAGAGTATAACTTATTTCTCAAGAATAACTTATTTACCAGATATTTCCCCTAATAAATGTCACCAAGCTTCTTCCATAAAATTTTTGTTGTCTTCTCTTCATGGACGTTCAAAAGAACTAAATCGGCCAAGCACAGTATGGTCAGATCCTTTGCTTTTAGGTCATTTGCATCCTAGTCATTTTGTGAGGTTGATGATGGTTTGTTAGAGGACACTACATCCCATAACTCTTGATCCATGAGCAAATCTTCCATTTTGAGTTTCCACAACTCAAAATTGCCACCGTTGAACTTCTCAATCTCCATTCTTCTGGATGTGCTTGCCATCTTAAATCTGCAATAAGTTATAAACTAGATTTCTCTATAAAACTCCCACTGAACAAGATCAACACAAAAAACCCATCTTACCCACAAGGACAACAAAGTTGGCCAAGCTCTGATACCAACTAAAAGGAAAGCAGAGTGCAGAAAACACCTTCTTAATACTAATCTTTAGGAGAGAGATACATAAAACATTTCAAAACGTGTAATTACATAACACAAAGATGCACATTCTTGAATAAAAAAATAGAAAATAAGAACGAATACGAAATTTTACATGGTAAAACCCTCTTGGGAAAAAACCTACACACCAAAGTAGAGATTTCTTGTATTACAGTAAAATGAATATTACATACAAGTTACAGAGCTATGCTCTTTCAGGTGTTAATCCACAAAATGAATCTAGTAGCAATTTAATGACATTCACTCTGATCAATCCTTTGATCATCACACGATCATCTTCGCACAACACCAATGTTATGGCATTCGATAAAAACTTCACAAAAATCTCAGGAAGATCAACGTTCTAACTCCCATACCAGACAAACGGTCACTAACAACTCAGTCATATCAAAATGTTGAAGAGACATAAAACCTTGTATCTTTGAATTCCCTTTGTTACCCCGACATGTTTATCTCTCCACCCTATCGGTACATCAAAGGGACCATGTAACACCATCCACCGATATAAGGAGATCTTGATGATGAAGCTTTACCACAAACCTGCCGTTCATCTCATTTGACCATCATGGGATGACGAGATCTATATTGCACCACTGCAAGCCATCTCACTGGTTGTTGCAGGGTGGCGATATGGCCCGCACTACCAAAAGCCATCTTCTTAGACTATCGTGGGGTGGCGGTATGGCTCACACTACTGCAAGCCACTCCAACTACCATCGTGGGGTGACGGGGTAACCCACACTCTACCTCCAACCTCTCCATGGAACGTTGTGAGGTAGCGGGTTAGGAATCCTCCCACACTACCACACAAGTTGATGAAGACCACCATAGGATGGCGGGTAACACTGCCATCTTGCACCCCTCTTAGCTGCACCCTACGGTACTGCAAAAAATACCTGAATGAAAAACCTAAGAAGTCTAACAACTGAGCTAGGGTTTCAACAATGAGTTTGAGACACACATTCTCAACAAGTACCGCTCCGTGCATGTGGGATAGATAATTTATTCTAATAACTAGTGGAATGAGTTACAAAGCATATATGCATCCTTTTATTAATGCTACCTAAGGGCAACTTACAAAGCATATGCACCTAACTAATACTAGCTAACATAAAGTAGAATGGGGTACATAACACTATACAAATTTAGACATCTATTTTTTTTATCTTTCTCCTTTACTTCCATTCTATTGTGGGTTCCAACCCACTTATTATTTTCCAAATTTGGACTAGTTTCCTTTTTGGTTCCTTCTTATGGTGCCCATCTTCTTCCACAAACCTTTTCATATTTTTTAAAGCATCCCTAATTATACTTGAACCTCCTTATCATTTTTATTTTCTTCTTTTATTAGCATCAATTAATTTCAACTTGTATCTTAGGTTCTTTATTTTCTTTCTATTCAACCATTTATTCTTCTTTCTACCTTTTTGTTGTCAAAAATTTCACTTGGAAACCTTTAAATCTTAGTCTCCCTCTTAGTTTTTCTTCATGCTTCTGCCTATTTGTTGATTCCCTTGTAGTAACTCTATTTCCTCCTACACTTGGTACCATTTGAAGGTACTCCCCATTATGTTCCTTTCCTATTACTCCTTTTAGCTTCTCTTTTGTACTATCTTGCACTTTCCTCACTCCTTTAATGGCATGCATCTACTCATCTTTAATCCCTTCATGTACATTCTTATTCATTTCTTCTCTCCTCACCTTTTTAAATGCATTCCTCTATGCACCTTCATCTTTAGAATCTCATGTCCTTCAATATCCTTCAATAGGCATGTATCATTGTTGTGTATTATTTTTCTATCCTCCTTTATGAGATTTTTTCTGCTTCTATGGGTTGCTCACAACCATCCTTCTTATTATATGAAGATAATAAAGCCTCAATTCCCCTCATCTCTTCCCTAGGTAAGAGATGTTCTCCATAGCTAATTGTGTATATGCTAAAGAATTCAACTTCTTTTTTATCCACAACCTCTTCAATTGCACTTTTTTCTTCACCTTTTATGAGGTCTTCTTTCTCTCTACCTACCAAATAATAATCTTTAAGTTATTGTACCATCTTGTCATCTTCTACAAGTTCAAATTTTGATTTTTTTTCTTGACCTACTTCATCTCCTAGTTTGTAAAGATCATTCATCCTTGCTTCCATAATCTTTACCAAGTTCATGGTTTCTTCAAAGTTCCTTTCTACTATAACAACTTCTATTCTATCCATAAAACATGATCTCATCTACCTTCATAAAACACAAGCTAGTCATTCTTTTGAAGTAAACTTAGCCTCTTTTGGATAAAGATCAACTCTTGAAATCTATATTCACTTCAGAAAACATCTTGGACTTAGTCACTACATGTCTTGACACATTAAACAATTATTTCAATGCTTGATTCTCTACCTACCTTCGCAAGATGGAGAACACTCTCACTTGGGTAAAGGGGAGGTTTTGGATGGAGCTAATTTTCAGTGAATGAGTGAGTCTTTTTGAACTCACTAATATGTCAAAAAGGCTTGAGAAAGTTAGGTTAGCATATTGTTTTGTCCAAAATGAACAATGGAAAATTGAATAGCCTTATTTTTTGTGTATAGGGAACTTAATTGTCAAACCTCTTTGGAAAACTTAATGGCTATTATTGTACATGGAAAGACCCAAAACTCTAAGATCAATTGACAAGTAGGAGCTATTATTTTCATAATATCAAATTATGATACTTTATCAAGATTCAACTACATAATTTTTAGTCAAATTCATTGACTTACATTTCATGAGTAGCGGTTCAATAAAACTTATCTTTCTTGAAGATGCATGATCTACTTAATAGTTATTACACCGCATTGACACTTTCCAAAAAACCACTCATCCAAATAATACTCTAACTCGAACATGATTAACCATAAAATTTCCTCCTAAATCAAACCCCACTTACTATCTTATTCATAAAACATTCAACAATATTATTATACCTTAAAATTGACAGCCAAATCATAAAAACAAGAAACTTTCTTTAAGCACCAATTTTTTTCCCATAACTGAAAATCAAGGTTACTGTACACAGTCGTCTATAAAAAACTGCATAGATTTCAAGGTGAAAGAATCTCTGCTTCTCAAACTGGACGCATTACCAAGTTGCTGTACACAGTCTTCTAAGAAGCACTACATAGATTTCAAGGTGAAAGAATGTCTTTTAAAGTTTCTTTTAAGTAGAGAAGAGTTGAAGGCTTTTAAGGAGTCTTTTAATTGTCATGTGAGACAATTCATCCGCATGGGATTCGGTGCTTTCACCTCCTCTTTTTAACTTGCCGTAAATGGACTTCCTTTGTTATATCCTTCCATGGAAGTCTCCATATTTAGTTACCATAAAAAGTTGTACATTTGATTTCCATGTACTTTGAGCGCACTATATCTGTACTTCAGTACTGCTAAGCAATGCATTATCTTTGGGCCCTACCAGCGTTGGATGACTGCCAAGTTTTGAGAGATATCACTTCACTTTCTGTCAGTGCCCACTTGGAGGACTACAGGGTTATGGTTGGAGTTTTCATTGACCCCTGATCTTTAGAAGGTTTAATCTTCATGGTTACTCTGAACTGGATCAATCTTTTTTAATCTGCCTGGTTTTTCAATGGCTACCTACCTGCACTGTGGTGAAGTTATTTTGGATTTGGTAACTTTACTTTCTAGAAATCGTAGTTTTATCAGACATTTTTAGTGTAGTTTTTATTTTGAAAATTTTGGGAGCTCTGTTCTTACTCAAAGAGTTAGATTTGAGTGTTTTTTTTCAAAATTGTAAGATATTCTGCATATTTCAGAGTGGTTCCCATACTTTATTATTATCGAGTTTTAGAATTATGCTTTTAATTTAGAAGTCTTGTTTGTGAATTGTAAAATTGTGTAGAATTATAAAGATGTCATGTAATTCATTTTATGTATAAAGTTTTATTCTTGCATTTATCTCAGAGGTTTTGTAAATTATAATGGAGATAGTCTAATAAAGTTTCAATTATATTTTCTAGTAATTATGTTTGCAATTATGTTGTCATACTGGATTAAAAGAACTATTTGTTTTTGAAAGGCGAAATCAAGAATCATTGACTTGACTAGGAGTTGTTATTCTATCTCATTGGACTCTTCTTACATGAAGTGGTTTTAAATACAAAGATGCATAGTCATGCAACAATAGGATGGTTTATTGACTAATATGTTTGTTTCTAAGATATTCACATCATGTAGAGCATATGTAGTGCCCTTTTATAACTAAACAATAAAAAAATAATTCCTGACTAAATTTTATTTATTACAAAATATAATAGAATATACAAAATGTTTCTAAACTTGGGGAACATGCTACTTTAGACAATTATCTACAGTATGAAAGACTTAGAACACCACCTCATTATCGAGGTGGACACATAGGCCATTGAACTCAAGAACTAATATTAGTTCCATATATAACATCTCAAGCCATCAAATTTGATTTCAACAAATCTAAAAAATGAATGATTTTCACCATCCAATATTCCTTCCCATACAAACATTAGATTTATAATATAGAAGAATAGAACATCCTAGGAAATTGAATCTCTTCGAGGAAAGCAAACCACCTCCAAATTATAATCATATTCAATTCATACCATACTTGATAAATGCAATCAACCATTAAACTAATTGGATATCGGTTTTCTTAGATGGCCAAGACATGGAAGTTATAGTTTAAATTCAATCTTTGACTATTTTGTGTTTCATCTATTTTCATATTGTTTACAAATAATCAAATGTCCACAACTTCTATGTCTTTGGAGTAGGGGAGAGAAGCTAGTAGTTTAGCATATTTCAATATAGTTGCAATAACATTTGTCATTTTAATGTCTGATATTTTTAATATTATAACACCAATCTAGTTGTGACTTTAAAGTTGTTAGTGTTGATCATGAGTACTTGTGATTGAATGAAATGTTGAAATGTATTCCTTAGATCTAATAAGCAACAAATCATGTGATTCCATGTTGAGCCACCAATAAAACATGAATTGATATACGACTATTATAGCTTAATGCACAACTATTTGCCAAACACTCCAACAACTGATTCAATGCATGTTGATGTCTGACTGATTAAGAGTACAAGCATGGAATAGTCTTATCCTGCACAACAGACAACACACATCTTTGGTTTCGAAATCTGATGGAGTCCTCACTAGTTGTTGATCTACAGTTGGGGACATATGGAACAACATCTCGCATGGTTGGTGGTCCTTGTTACTCAAGAGAGTGGACATGAATGCACACCCAATCACCTGGTGCTCACGAACCCAAGGATTTAATAAATCTAGCTTGATCATCCAGATCGACCCAATAGAGCTCCTGGGAATCAAAAGTGAAATTCGTATGTTTTCTGGCCTGATGCACCCAACATCCTTGTTCAATCTGATTTAATTGCATCACTGAGAAAAATTTAAAATCTGGTGCAATACTAGCTGGTGCCAACCCCAAAAACTTATGGAATGTGATTATATCACATATCTGGATCACTGGTAAAAAATTGGGAAGTAGAATTGAGACTGATGTGCAATTTATCTTTATCACTCATCATAACCCAAAGGTAAGAGAAGACACACTTTTGAGTATAAGAACTTGATGAACCCAATTTATGTTCATCTTTACTGCTCTTTTGAAGTCTGAGAGGGAAGAAAGTCACCATGGAGCAGACCCTGAAACATGGTTAAGTAGACAAGGAAACAGTAATGTAAATGAGATAGAGATTGAGACTAATGTAACTTTGATTAATTACTCTAAACCTAAATCTATTATGTCCTAATGAGCTTGGATGATTTTCTTAAATTCATGGTCCCAACCATAACTTGATGCTTTTGGTGCACAAGTTGATGACATAGCAGTCACTTCTAGAATAGTCAGCATTGGGAGTAGAAAATTGCATATTTGAAATCAGGGAAACTAGGCTGTTCTGCAACCCATTTCAAGAGACATATCTGCATATGTGACCTAATCTAGGAAGGCATAAGGCTTATAAGAATAATCTATTTCTAATTTAGATAGGGGATACACCAATTATAGGTAATATTTTTGGGATTAGGATTGGTTAGTGTGCAGAATAAGTTAAGCTGAATGGTAAAATTATGTATCTACAATATTAATAAAAATACATAGTGTATTAATGTAGCATAAATTGTCAAGATATAAGATATATATGTTTATTTTTTAAAACTAAAAACTTTTCAAATTAAACATATAATGTTTTATATTTTAAATAAGATGTTTTATAATTGTAATAGTATAAATTATATATCTTGTACTTTTTTCTTTTATTTTGGATTCACTTTGATCCTTTTGTCTCTCATATAATGTGTAATGTGTAAAATTATGTATTCCATGTACAATTTGACAAATAACCCAATCCCCTCTTGTCTCCATTTACATAAATATTCGCAGGGCTTTGATTTGATCCTCAAATTATACATTCATAACCCTACTTCAAACTTTCCATTAGAAAAGTAATTCAAGATAGTTTTGTGACTTATTGAAATGAACTATTTTTTAATTTAAAATGTTGGATCTAGATTTTCCTCTCCATTTAACCATTATGAGTTGACTTGAAGTGTAAAAAAAGTAAATTACACACTAGGTTGTTTTTAAGAATAAGCCCTAATTTATTTAGAATATCTAGTGAACAATTAGTGCATATCTAGCACCAAGCAAGAAACCTCCATTAATCACTACATTATCTTTGAAGCATTGATATATGTATATCATCCTAAGTATATTAGATGACTAGTTGATGTCTTCAATCATCTTAAGTATCAAGTTATTGAATTGATATCTAGGGAGATAAAAGGGAGAAATATTCTTGGTCATTTACAAAATTCTTTATCCACACCATTTTTTTTTACGTAGGTTATATGAATCAAATTGAGTAGATTTTGGACCAAAATTCAGGAAATGCATATCCATAGTATTAGTTCAAATTCATGCACAAGCACAAAATCTATAATTTGGGCGATTGATTTTGCAGTCATGTAGATAGTTCCACATATCACATAAGTGATTGCATAGTTAGACATACATTGTATTGACTCATGCATAGTCATCTAACATCTCCTAATTTTCTACTATAGGGGAGAATTGATTGAAAACATTTGACATAGTAAAATTAGTATCGAAATAAAACCTAAGTACCCTTATCTACTTATTCAATTTCTATAATTTATTTCAATTTATTATTCTAGATAAATATTTGCCAACTCTTGTTCCTAGGGTTGATTGTTCTCCATGCTTAATTAATTAATTTACCCTAGGTCATTTATGCAAGGTTGCTTTATTTTCTCAGATTTTTGGTGAATGTGGCATCCTTACATGCAGGTATGGATTTTATCTCAGGGTTTATTAATTTCATATTAGGGTTTTGGATCTAATATGTTTTTGTTTTTCTAACCCTCATATTAGATCTTAAAAATTGCCAAGGGTTCCTTTTATTGGTTCAATGATTGTGATCTTTTCTCCTAGGATGATGTCATAAGTGATGAATACCTTTATGTTGGTTCCTCATGTTATCCTTTTCCTAGGGTTTCTTTTTAAGGTTACATTTTTTTCTCACATATATGTTTACTAACTTTCTTCAAGCTATGTCCTATAATGTTTTACATGCATGTGTACTTTAGGGGATATATTTCAATTATATGTATATGATGTTAGACCACTTATTATCTATATACACTTTGCTTTATCATGGTATGATTTGCTAGTACATTGTTATCATTTCCTTTCGCATAAGATGATGCCCACTTGTGCTTAATTGTTTTTTCCTTCTCCTAGATATAATTTAGTTGTCATCACATCATTGCAATAGGCTCTTTCCTAATATTTTCACATTTTTTCCCTTGTAAATTCACTTAGGGTTTCACTACTTATACAGTTCTATCTTTTCTTCTTGTTGTAGTGCATGACCTACTTGATTTACCTTACCATAGATCTCCTACTTCCCAACATCTATTTTTTCATATATTATTTAGTAACACATACTTATCAAATGATATCTAGCTTGGCTAAAATTTTATATCTTTAACAAGCTCGTTTTTTCTTTTAGTAATCCAATATCACCTCCTTTGCCTAAGTTGACTGAAAATCACTTAAATTCCATGATTTAATTGATCAAATTAGGAATACTCTTGTAAAAAATTCTCTCTAGGATCTCATTAGTACATCCAATATATATCAAGATGTTTTGAAAAGACAAGTTATAATAGATTAATATACCATATGACACTACTCATATACATGTATTAACTATACTTGAGCCTATTTATAATTTTTTTCTAATATCTCACTCGAGAACCTCATGAGTTTCCCACACCCCAAGTTATTCAATGCCACTTACCATTATAAATTATAATAAACTATGGAGATATACAAATTAAAAGAGCTTTGGTTGATAGTGGATTTAGTTTGAATATCTATAATAAAATATATTTGGATGTAGCCCAAGTTGTTTCATTAAATTTAGAAAGATCTAATACCATGTTATAAAAGGATTTGATAATGTGAGACATGATTCACTTTGTGTCATTAGTTTTCCCCCTACTCTTGCACCTCTCAATACATTATTTTGTGTGATGCATAGATAGTGTATAATTTCCTATTGGGTTTTCCATGGATCCAAGTCATGTGTGTGGTTCCTTCCACCTTTTATTATCTATTAAAGTTTAATTATAAGAATAAGGTAATTTGAGTTAAAAATAAATATATTTATTTTTTTATAATCATTTAGTTACACCATTATCACTTACTCTAACAATTTATTCTTCACCTACACCTAATGTTGATCCTAAGGATGATTAGGATTACCTTAATTCTATATCATATATCGGGAACACAAATTACATGATAAATATTGTAAGGCTCCCCCATAATCTATAGATCCAATAGCCTATGGTTGTCCACTTTTTCCTCCACTGGATGATTTGGAAAATTATGTTCCTCATAAGATGAATGTTTCTCTTGAAAGATCTCCATCTCATACTTATAAAGTTACGAGTTTATCCTTCATAGTTACATGATCAATCTAGTAAAGGATTTTTTATCTTCATAATTTTGGTTATACATGTAAATGATTGGGGTTAAATAAAAAAGGTACTTTAAAACCTATTTATCCACAAACACAATTCAACAAACAGTTTGAGATAAATAGATAAAAATATAAAAGAAAAATAAATCTCAATCAACTTGTACAATTCTTTTTTATTCTTTTTTCAAGATAGATCATTATATTAACTGATCTTTTATCTATTGATTTTGATCCACATTGTGATTACCTTTTTATTGTTGAATTAGTTGCTATTTTTATGGGGGATTACGAGGACTTTCTTGAGTTCCATCATAATATAAGTTTTGCATATAATCTTGATGCTTCTTCCTAGTTTGAGGAAACCTCTCCCTCAATAGATGATGCTTTCTAGACACCTATTTATTTACCAAACTATTCATAGAGGATTAGAGCACCTTGATGTTTGTGACACTTTTATCATTCATTTCTAAACTAAAACAAACAAAATCAATTTAAATCAAAAAAATTCATTACAAATACCAAACAAAACTTACCTCTTGCATCTCTTCATCGTCGGGGTACCATATTTCTGAAGAAAATTGAACTCAAGTTGATCAAATGTGAAGAAGTCACCTCCTCAACAACGCGAGCGCGTAGTGTAGGGTTTTTGGCCGCGGGCAGAAATGAAAACCAGTAAAAAACAAATGACGAATGTTCACTTTTTTTTTTGCTTTTAAAAAGCCAAAACGTGTTCGCGTTATACTCATTTTTCACTTTTGTGGCCACAAAAGTGCGACCATCTTGGTGCACTTACCCCAAACTAGATTGTTATATTCATATTTAGATTTATTTTAGAGATCTTATAAAGGTATCATCTAAAAATGACTTTCCATTTACTAACATTGATATTATATTTGATTCCAAGATAAACATGACATACCAAATTTATGAATAGGTTTTCCAAATATAACTAAATTATTATTAATCTATTGGATGAATATTGTTAACCGTCACTTTTTAACCCATTATCAAACTATAGTGGAAATCAAATTCTTAGATTCTAATTATTTTGTATTCTTTATATGCTCGTTAAAAGTAATTTAAATGATAATTTTGGTTGTTATTAATGTTCATTTCATTTCTCACCTCACTCTCTACTTTGGTTTTTAGTGTAACCTTGTAGGTGTTAGGTTGAACATCATAAGTATCATTCAATGCCTTTTGTCTATTTTTCCACCTTCATTTTGGTCAAAGTAGACATAGTTGGGTCCCAAAACCATTGCTCCACTCCTAGAATGAAGTATCACTCACAAGGAAAAGGTTGTCATAATGCAAGTGAAATAAGTTCATCAACAAAACATAAAGGGTTAAAGGTCAACTCTACAAAAATTGGTTTTCTCTCCTACACTTTAAGTTCATCTTAGAATTAGGAGGGTGTTCCTAGAGGTACATATGAATAGGTATTGAATAAAACAAAATAGATAAACAAAAAATAACTACAACCAAATCCAATTCCATTCTTGACCCTAAATATTATCACTAGATCAAGAAAGACTAGTTGCAATAACCTCTATATAGATAATTGAACTGTGCAAACATAATCCACATGAAATAAATCCATTCAATTTTCTCTTATGTCTAATTCATGGGTTATAATTTATAGGATCATGAATGCATAGGAAATACTAATTCATTCTTGAACTATTGATTAATGTTTTTGTTAATTTTATTGTGGAATTGGTAAAATGGTTCCATGTATGTTCCTACTCCATTTGGTAACAAAGTCACAGTTCACTAGGAGAAGAACAAACTAAAACCAAGAGAATAATGGGCTATGTATTTGCATACAAAAAAATTATGAAATTTATAATAGAATATATAAATATTAATCCATAAAAAATTGCATAAATCCATACGTAACAAGAGGAAATAATCACAAAGCTTGTGATGTTTTCATAATGTTGTCACATTCATCTAACTCAACATTACATTTTTTCCAACAAATGTGACAAATAAAAATCCCTAGTTGTGACTAAGAAACCATCATGAAGATATTCTACTACAAAAACCACTTACAATATTAATTACCTTTTATTCCATTGGCTTTTATTTCATCAAACAAATTGGACTGGAATTTTTGGTTACCTTGCAACACATTGGAAACTCTTTTGTATATGGAGACCACCTAATGATGAACCTCCTTCCAAATGCCCAAAACATTCACTATAATAGTTCAACAAGGTGAAACCCTAATTTGTAGCATGATAGCACTAGAAAAATTGATGATCAAAATGTACTCCAACACATAAATGGTTTTCTTAGATTGAAAGATAATATTTAAGTATAGGAGTGACTAGGAGTAGTAATGGAGAGAAAATCACATTAATGCTAGTGGTTACAACACCTACCTTGCATCAATGGTGGGTAGATATCCTATCACATTTCGTGCTCAAAATAATTTGAAAAAATTATACTTCAATAATCTCCACTTTCTTGTTACATAACACTCTAATAAATCATCAATAGTGTAGATGTAATTGGGAACCTTGTAAAGGCTAGGGGGAGGTTCTAGAGCTACCAAAAATTATTGATAACTATCACAAGCCCCTCAATCTTCTGCATGTCAAAAAAACACGTTGAAAATAAAACTAGTATAAAAAACCTAGAGGAGTTCTAGAACCACCTGAAAATACCACTATACTATACTTTCTCTAACTCTTGTCAAAGATCAAATGAGAACCCAAAACCTTGGTGGAAGTTCCCAGTTTCTAAGAAAGCACCAAAAAATTCCTTAAAACATTTCCTACTTGGTAGAGCTTAACTTCCTAATCAAAAATCTTTAAGAAGATTCTTATATTTTTTTTAATACTTAGTACCTATTTGAGAGCCATTGTTCTAATAGGAACCATATTGAAACATAGAGGCCCATCCATAACCTTGGTCATGTTAGGAGCTTGAAGTAATTATAGAACCACAATAGATTTATGACAAAGCAACACTCTCCATTTATTTACTTTTTCTTTGTCTCTTTCTCCATACATCAACATTGTCATCTTGGGGTTAGGGTTTTAGGAGGGAATGAGAACCTTGGGAACCCCATACAAAAATGGTAAGTGTTAGGCCTTGTAAAATAGAGAAAGGAATTAGTACTTAGGAATGACTAATAGTGGATAGGATGAAATAGGAGCTTGGGAATATGTTGTTTGGGTTTAAGAGTAGAGAAGAAAATAGAATTAGAACCCAAGATTGGTGAGCACTGGGTTGTGGGAGGGAATGGGAGTCCCTATCAAAGTCTCAAGTCTGAAGAGTATTGTAGAGGTTGTGGATGGAGAGGAACCTGGATTTGGAACCTAAGGTTCAAAGTTTTAACCAAGTGTTAAGGTTTGAGATGAATGAACGAATAGTAGGAGAAAAATTTAGGAGGAATCATAGAATATGGACATGAAGTTCCAAGTCCCCACCAGGGCTCAAGGCCCTAAAAGGAACCAAAACAAAATTTTACAAGGGGAAAGTGGGATGTGGAAGGAAAGCTAGACTTCTCAATCAAGGCTTGAAACCCACAAGGAAACTAAAAGAAAACCCTTGGCCAACTTTGGATCATGAAAAAATATACTATTGAGAAAAGTATAAGGGAAAATTAACATAACAGAAAGAAACATTTTAAACATAGGGGCCATTTAAAATCTCTTAAACTAGTTATAAAAATAGGTCACACATGACAAATAAACAGAATCAAAGGAAATCAAGCAAAAAGGGTAAATAGATTTGAGTCCCAATAAACTATTCATTCTATTATTTGTTCAAATTATAGTTAGAATGTATGCAAGTCATAAAGCATGTAAGTATCTTGGTAGGTTAATTTTTAGCATTATATAGTTTATTTTTGTTTTTGTAATAGTCACATTTATAAAGATATATGCTTCAAAAAATATCACCATATGCTTGGAAAGGCTACCCTCTCTATATTATAAAATAACTTAGAATCATTTAAATTCCTTGCAAATATTATAAAATGACTCCTACTGTATTTAAATACTTCTTCTATAAACATAAAGTCAATCCCCTTATATGTATTTAGGCCAAGGTAATGTAGAGACATAACTGAAATGTGTGGCCTCCCATCTTAACTATTGAGAGGTAAAATTTATGAATAAAATCAAAGGTGTGAAAGAGCAAGTAAGGCATATAAGTACCTACCTTTGTTTTCTTCTATCAAGGTGACAACATTCTTGAATCCATTCAAGAGATACTTAGAGGTGATTCTATTGAAGAAGTGGTTTTCTATAAAGTAAATATTAAATTTAATCTATATTTGTTTCAACATATATAATCATTGGTGATAAGGAGCTCACAAAATCCTTAAGGAGACACTATATCTAGAAAGATAATAGAATGATTCTAGAGGAAGTAGTGGATAATGAAATGCTAGTTGTCTTTTCATTCCTCCTATTCATTGGTTTTGAGTTCCATGGGATGACATTTATTAATATGGTTTGGGCCAAAGAATCAAGGTTATTAGAAATGAGAAAGAAGTGGAGAGCATTCAATGCTTCCTAAAAATGGCTTTTTAGCCCCACAATTGATACTTTTGAGATCTATGAATAAAAAATTCTAGAACTTTAATCTCACTAGGGTAGGAAAGACCATAAAGTTCATATAAAGAAGGGTGCTAAAAAATAGGTAAACTAACTACTATAATAAAAATGTAGAAACTTAGTATACAAATTTGAAATACTGATTAAAATGTGATGTGATTAGTCTATTAGATTAATGTGAGGAATTTTAGATTATAAAATTAGAAATTAACAAACATGTGATAAAAATAGCACCATAATTTACATGGAGAAACATTTTTCTAGAAAAAAAATCCAACATCATACAAGAAAATAAATCCATATTCATCTATAGACAAATAAAATGACTAATGCATTTCTATCTTGTCATGTTATCATTGTCTTATCAATTCTACTATCTATATTAATTAAATAATATTTAATTATTTAATTAATTCATCACTTATCATTTTCCCTCCAATATTTATTAAAATCAAAATCAAATTATCTTTGGTCCACTGTAATTAAATTTCTATTAATAATTAAATAAATTAAAATAATTTATTTAAATTTAAATTATTTTTCCCTCCAAAATAAATAAAATAAATATTTTATTTATTTCTCCAACTATATCTCATGAATTAAGTAAATTAATTTAATTATTTATGACATCTAAATTTGACCAATTACATTTGGTCAAATTTATCCTTTTTCATCCAAATATCCTCTTATTTGCATTGATTAAGTAATATTATTATTATTTAATTAATACCCCTAAAGTCCTCTAAATCCCTAAGGTATTTAGTTAAATAATTAAATACCTTCCCTTTATTCCTTTCCTCGAGAATTAAACAAATAATCCATTTATTTAATTCCCTTCATCTCTCATCCCCCATAATCTACATTTAATACTAATCCACCTCATAATCTCATCATTAGGGATGTGCACATTCCTAATCCATGATTAGGATGTGTCACATCCCCCAACTTTTGCAAGTTGGCTCTTAATCCTCATTAGCCACCTAACTGTCTTCTAATCATTGATTAACAAGTCTAAACAACCCCTTAGTCAACTCTCCCCTTTCCCCAAGGAATTTTTAATTCCTTTTTGTCTTCCAAGGTCCTTTTGATAAATTTTTAATTCCTTTCCCATCTCCCAAGAAATTTTTAATTCCTTTTCTCTTTTATAAGGAATATTAAATTCCTTTTATTCTTCCCATGCACATTAAGAAGGAATTTTTAATTCCTTTGGTCAACTCTTTGATCTCAGCCCTTGATCTCTTGTCCTCTTTCAACCTCTATCATCCATTCGATCTCCCTTGGTTAAATGACTAACACTTAGCCATTTTTGCAACTCCCAACCAAATTCTCAAGCAACAACCCTAATGATTCTCTCAAGCTTCCATATCATCTCCATAGCCAAACCTTTGCATCCATAGCCATTTTCATCCATCCTTGCATCCAAATCAAGCAAAATCAAGTTTTTATGTTGTCGAAATCAATCTAGGAGCACACATATCAAGCTATAAATAAGGCCAACCAACCAATCAACTTGGACAAGGTAAATCATTCTATTTTGCTTTGTTTTGTTCAAGTTTAACTCGGCTTATCTTGAGGTGTTGTTGTGTTCCCTTGCTTGCATTCATTTTCGTTTTGCATTTTAGATTGGGAGATTAAACACTGCACACAATTTCAACTATCTGACCTCATTAATTCAAAATTTAGCTTCTATCCTATCTTAAATTTTCCTATCCATTGTTCTTTCTTATTAATCTCCACCATTGATCAAATATCAAAGTGAGACATATAAATAAAACCTTTCATTTGTGCATTATCCCATAGAAAAATTTTGAGCAAGTATTATCATTATCAACCAAGCATTATCAAGCAAGAGTATCATCCATCTATTATTTTTGAGAAAATATTATCATCATACTATCATTGTGCATTCATGATTATACGATTTTGAAGAGAAACCCACATATCAAACATTCAAGCTACTATCAAAGAAATAATAGAGAAAATCAAGATATTTTCTATGGTATAATTATTTATATTGTTTCATTTTGTGCATAGATCTTGATATAATTTAGTTGTCATCACATCATTGCAATAGCTCATTTTTTCTTTCAATACTCCAATATTATCTCATTTGCCTAAGTTGACTGAAAATCACTTAAATTCCATGATTTAATTGATCACTTAGGAATACTCTTGCAAAAAAATCTCTCAGGGATCTCATTACTACATCCAATATATATCAAGATGTTTTGAAAAGACAAGCTATAATAGATTAATATACCATCTGACACTACTCTTAAATAGGTATTAACAATACTTGAACCTATTTATAATTTTTTTCTAAGATCTCACTCAAGAACCTCCCGAGTTTCCCACACCCCAAGTTATTCAATGACACTTACCATTATAAATTATAATAAACTATGGAGATATACAAATTAAAAGAGCTCTGGTTGATAGTGGATTTAGTTTGAATATCTATAATAAAATATATTTGGATGTAGCCCAAGTTGTTTCATTAAATTTAGAAAGATCTAATACCATGTTATAAAAGGATTTGATAATTAGAGGTAGGATTCACTTTGTGTCATTAGTTTTCCCCTTACTCTTATACCTCTTAATACATTATTTTTTGTGATGCATAGATAGGTAGGATTCACTGGGTGTGGTTCCTTCCAACTTTCATTATCTATTAAATTTTAATCATAAGAATAAGATAATTTTAGTTCATGTAAATAATATTCCTAATCATTTTTTCTAGTTAGTTAAAAATAAAATATATTTATTTTTCATAATTATTAAATAGTTACACCATTATCACTTACTCTGACAATTTATTCTTCACCTACACCTAATGTTGATCCTAAGGATGATTGGGGTTACCTTAATTTTACATCTACATATATTGGGAACACAAATTACATGATAAAAATCTATAGATCCAATAGCTTATGGTTGTCCACTTTTTCCTCTACTCGATGATTTGGAAAATGATGTTCCTCATAAGATGTTCATGTTTCTCTTGATAGATTTCCATCTCATGCTTATAAAGTTACTAGTTTATCCTTCATGATTACATGATCAATATGGTAAAGGATTTTTTATCTTCATAATTTTAGTTATACAAGTAAATGATTGGAGTTAAATAAAAAAGGTATGTTAAAACCTATTTCTCCACAAACACAATGCAACACACATGGTTTGAGATAAATATATAAAAGAAAACTAAATCTCAATCAACATGTACAATTATTTTTTATTTTTTTTCGAGATAGATCGTTATATATTAACTGATCTTTTATCTATTGATTTTGATCCACATTGTGATTACCTTTTTATTGATGAGTTAGTTATTATTTTTATGGGGGACTATGAGGACTTTCTTGAGTTCCATCATAATAAAAGTTTTTAAATATAATCTTGATGCTTCTTCCTAGTTTGAGGAAACCTCTCCCTCAATAGATGATGCTTTCTAGACACCTAATTATTTACCAAACTATTCATAGAGGATTAGAGCACCTTGTTGTTTTTGGCACTTTATATGTGACAATGGATGAAATGGATGCATATGAAATATTTACATTCGTGAGTGTTTAAATGATTATGAATGACAATTATTTTATATCATTCCATGATTATGGCAATGCATTTTCATGGTCTTATAAATATATGTCTAGAATCTCAAGTGATATTGTGATGTATAATATTATTCACGATTTTAAAACTAAGAACATTAAATAAAAGGCCTAAAAATGAATCATAAATTAGTTTTTATAAAGATAAAATTAAATATTCACTGAAAGTAAGGCTATACTAGGTCCATTGACTAATCCCATGAATTTCTATTATTACATACTAATTGCCAAACTAGATGGTTAGATTCACATTTAGATTGATTTTAGAGATCTTATAAAGGTATCATCTGAAAATGACTTTCCATTGACTAATATTGATATTATATTTGATTCCAAGTTAATCATGACAAACCATCATTTATGAATAAGTTTTTCAAATATAACTAAATTATTATTAATCTATAGGATGAATATTGTTAACCATCACTTTTAAACCCATCATCAAACTATAGTGGCAATAAAATTCTTAGATTCTAATTTTTTTTTATTCTTTAGATGCTCACTAAAAGTAATTTAAATGATAATTTTGGTTGTTATTCATGTTCATTTCATTTCTCACCTCACTTTCTACTTTGGTTTTTAGTGTAACCTTGTAGGTATTAGGGTGAACATCATAAGTATCATTCAATTCCCTTAGTCTATTTTCCACCTTCATTTTGGTCAAAGTAGCCATGGTTGGGTCCCAAAACCTTTGCTCCACTCCTAGAATGAAGTATCACTTACAAGGCCAAGGTTGTCATAATGCAAGTGAGATAAGTTCATGTCAATAAGACATGAAGGGTGAAGGTCAACTCTATAAAACTAGGTTTTCTCTCCTACACTTTAAGTTCATCTTAGACTTAGGAGGGTGTTCCTAGAGGTACATATGAATAGGTATT
Organism: Sequoia sempervirens; assembly: GCA_007258455.2. Taxonomy (NCBI): domain Eukaryota; kingdom Viridiplantae; phylum Streptophyta; class Pinopsida; order Cupressales; family Cupressaceae; genus Sequoia; species Sequoia sempervirens. The sequence continues at coordinate 509,631,795 of VDFB02105785.1, forward strand.
GAATAAAAAAATAAATAAATGAAAATAACTACAACCAAACCCAATTCCATTCTTGACCCTAAATATTATCCCTAGATCAAGAAAGACTAGTTGCAATAACCTCTATATAGATAATTCAATTGTGCAAATATAATCCACATGAAATAAATCCATTCAATTTTCTCTTATGGTTGATTCGTGGGTTATAATATAGGATCATGAAATCAAATACTAATTCATTACTGAACTATTGATTAATGTTTTTATTAATTTTATTGTGAAATTGGTAAAATGGTTCCATGTATGTGCCTTCTCCATTCAGTAACAAAGTTACAGTTCACTAGGAGAAGAAAAAACTATTTAACCAAAAGAATAATGAGCTATGTATTTGCATAAACACAAACTATGAAATTTGTAATAGAATATTTATTAATCCATAAAAAATGCATAAATCCATGTACATAACAAGATGAAGATCATCACAAAGCTTGTGATGTTTTCAAAAGGTTGCCACATTCATCTAACTCAACATTACATTTGTGCCAACAAATGTGACTAAGATAAATCCCTAGTTGTGACTAAGAAACCATCATGGAGATACTACAAAAACCACTTACAATATTAATAACCTTTTATTTTATTGGATTTTATTTCATCAAATGAATTGGACTAGAATTTTTGGTTACCTTACAACACATTGGAAACTCTTTCGTATATGGAAACCACCTAATGACCAACCTCCTTCTGAATTCCCAAAACATTCACTATAATAGTTCAATAAGGTGAAACCTTAATTTGTAGCACTATAGCACTAAAAAAATCAATGATCAAAATGTACTCCAACCCAAAAATGGTTATGTTAGATTGAAAGATAATATTTTTAATAAGTATAGGAGTGGCTAGGAGTAGTAATGGAGAAAAAAATCAAATTAATATTGGTAGTTAGGAGAGCTACCCTTCATCAATGGTGGGTAGATCATATCCTATCACATTTGGTGCTCAAAATAAACTGAAAAAACATATACTTCAATAATCTCCACTTTCTTGTTAAATAGCACTCTAAGCAATCATCAATAGTGTGGGTGGAATTAGGAACCTTGTTAGGGCTAGGGGGAGGTTCTAGAGCTACCATAAATTATTGATAACTACCACCTCCCTCCATCTTCTACATGTCAAAAAAGTATGTTGGAAATCAAACTAGTATAAAAAACCTAGAGGAGTCCTAGAACCACTTGAAAATACCACTATACTCTACCTTCTCTAACTCTTGTCAGAGATCAAATGAGACCCCAAAACCTTGGTGGAAGTTCCTAGTTTCGAAGAAAGCACCAACAACTAAGAATAATTTCCTACTTGGTAGAGCTTAACTTCCTAATCAAAACTCTTTGAGAAGATTCATATATTTTTTTAATACTTAGTACCTATTTGAGAACCATCATTCTAATAGGAACCGTATTGAAAAATAGAAGCCCATCGGTAACCTTGGTCATATCAAGAGCTTGAAGTAATTATAGAACCATAATAGAGTTATGAAAAAATGAAACTCTCTATTTCTTTACTTTTTCTTTGTCTCTTTCTCCATACATCAACATTTCCATCTTGGGGTTATGATTTTGGGAGGGAATAAGAACCTTGAAAACCACATACAAAAATGGTAGGTGTTAGGACTTGTACAATAGAGTAAGGAATTAGGACTTAGGACAAATTGATAGTGACTAGGATGAATTAGGAGCTTGGGAATATGTCGGTTAGGTTTAAGAGTAGAGAAGAAACTAGAATTAGAACCCAAGATTGGTAGGCACTAGGTTGTGGGAGGGAATAGGGGTCCCTATCAAAGTATCAAGTTTGAAGAGTATTGTAGAGGTTGTGGATGGAAAGGAACATGGAATTGGAACCTAAGGTTCAGAGTTCTAACTAGGTGTTGGTGTCTGAGATGAATGAATGAATAATAGGAGTGAACTCTAGGAGGGAGCATGGAATAGGGACACAGAGTGCCAAGTCCCCATCGAGGCTCAAGGCCCAAAAAGGAACCAAAAGAAAATTACAAGGAGAAAGTGGTATGTGGAAGGAAAGCTAGCCTTCGCAATTGGGGTTAAATCCACAAGGAAACTAAAAGAAAACCCTTAGCCAACTTTCAATTATGAAAAAAAATAAGTTATTGACTAAAGTATAATGGAAAATCATCATAACAAAAATAAAATTTTTGAACATAGGGGCTATTTAAGATATCTTAGAACGGTTATTAGCAATGGGACACACATGAAAAATAAATAAAAATAAAAGGGAATCAAGCAAAAAGGGTGCATAGATTTGAGTCCCAATAAACCGTTCATTCTATTATTTGTTCAAATTATAGTTAGAATGTATGCAAGTCATAAAACATGTAAGTATCTTGGTAGGTTATTTTTTAGCATTATAGTTTACTTTTATATTTGTCATAGCCACATTTATAAAGATATATGCTTCAAAAGATATCACCATATGCTTGGAAAGGCTCCCCTCTCTATGTTCTTAAAATAGCTTAGAATCATTTAAATTCCTTGCAAATATTATAAAATCACTCCTACTATATTTAAATACATCTTCCATAAACAGAAAGTCAATCCCCTTATATGTATTTAGGCCAAGGTAATGTAGAGACATAACTAAAATGTGTGGCCTCCCATCTTAACTATTGAGAGGTAAAATTTATGAATAAAATCAAAGGTGTAAATGGGCAACTAAGGAATATAAGTAACTATATTTGTTTCCTTCTATCAAGGTGACAACATTCTTGAAGCCATTCAAAAGATACTTAGAGGTGATTTTGTTGAAGGAGTGGTTTTCTATAAGGTAAACATCAAAATTTAATTTATATTTGTTTCAATATATAAAATCATAGGTGATAAGGAGCTCACAATGTTGGTGTAATTAATTATTTAATTACACTTACATAAGTTTACTTAGGCATTCAATTATATTCATAGGTATCATTTACTATGTGATAGATTAAGATGTTTACTTAGGATATAAGATTCCTTCTAAAAGGATAAGTTGTCTTTTCTATAATTCTTATCTTATCTAGCATCATTTCCTAAGTAGTTAATTAGTAGTCACATGTCATAAGATTATGACACATGTTAACATTATATTACATACTACATCTCAACCTTTCTTATATAAGCAAGGCTTCATATGTACTTTTTCATATTCAATTTGGCATTCTTGCATCTTAATGATAGCATAATATTTCTTCCATTTCTTTCTTGTGGAAGTTATTTTGTCTTGTAAGTGATCCTAGGGTGTTTGAGTTCACCATAAACTCCTACATGGTATCAAATCTTTAGTGCTATAGAATTCTTCCTATATCTAAAGGACCAATATTGGTGTGAAAGTTTTGTTGGGTGCAAGTTGGGGTCTTGAGAATCTCGCCATTGAATCCAAGGCGTCAACAACCATTTTTATTGGAGTTGTTTTTATTTTTGCTTCAAAAATATAGCTTCCACTCATTTGTGAGAAAAATGATTTATGGGTTGTGTAGCTAGGGTCGAAATCTCAATTGGGTATCTTTTATATTTTACATATCTTGCACATATTTGAAGAAAATTGATGTATGAAAAGCATTGTGTGATTTTTCTCCTAGTTGAAGGTTAAAAAAATTACTTTTTCATCTTCTACTTGTTGGATCAAAAAATGATTTATGGGTTTTGTTCTTAGCTTCAAAATATTTTTGGGTTTTTGTTATTGGTTACAAATAGTGAGTAGATTTTTCAGAAATCAAATTAGAAGTAAATTTTTTTGCTAGAAAACCCATTTCCTGCAGGTTAAATTCAACTTTTTTGAAAAATTCATAATTTTTGGCTACAATGTTTGTTTTTGGAAAACGAGATATCAACGAAAAGCTAGTTTCAAACACTTCATAGTGGTGCAAGCCATTTTTTTAGATTTTATCATCTACACAAATTTTAGGTTATCATGGAGGTAGATGTGAACATTCATCAGTGCATGCACTATTTCCTTTTTTTGTGTAGGTTAGGTTTACATTTTCTTTGCACTTCATTTCAGTTCCATATCATTTTTCAATCAACTGTTGCTTCATAGATTCTAAATTTGTTCCAATTTGCGAGTTTTCTAGTGTTCCTTAGCATCGGGTCTATTGTTGCTTTTCATGATTTTGAACTCAAGTCTTTAAATGTTCATGATTTTGTGACAACATTCTTGAAGCCATTCAAAAGATACTTAGAGGTGATTTTGTTGTAGGAGTGGTTTTCTATAAGGTAAACATCAAAATTTAATCTATATTTATTTCAATATATAAAATCATAAGTGATAAGGAGCTCACAATGTTGGTGTAATTAATTATTTAATTACACTTACATAAGTTTACTTAAGCATTTAATTATATTCTTGGGTATCATTTACTATGTGATAGATTCACATGTTTACTTAGGATATAAGATTCCTTCTAGAAGGATGAGTTCTCTTTTCTAAAAGTCTTATCTTATCTAGCATCATTTCCTAAGTAGTTAGTTAGTTGTCACATGTCATAAGATTATGACACATGTCAACATCATATTACATACTACATCTTAACCTTTCCTATATAAGCAAGGCTTCATATGTACTTTGCCATATTCAATTTGGCATTCTTGCATCTTAATGATAGCATAATATTTCTATTACTTCTCTCTTGTGGAAGTTATTTTATCTTGTAGGTGATCTTGGGGTGTTTGAGGAGTTCACCATAAACTCCTACACACAAAATCCCTAAGGACACACTATATCTAGAAAAATAATAGAACGAGTCTAAAGGAAGTAGTGGATAATGAAATGTTGGTTGTCATTTATTAATATGGTTTGGGCCAAAGAATTAAGGTTATTGGAAATGAGAAAGAAGTGGGGAGCATTCAATGCTTCCTAAAGATGGCTTTTTCAGCCCCACCATTGATACTTTTAAGATCTATGCATAAAAAAAATCTAGGAGAACTTTAATCCCATCAAGGTAGGAAAGGCCATAAATTTCTTATAAACAAGGGTGCTAAAAATAGGTAGACTACTATAATAAAATGTAGACACTTACTATGCAAATTTGAAATACCAATTAAAATGTGATGTGATTAGTCCATTAGATTAATGTGAGGAATTTTAGATTATAAATTAGAAACTAACAAACATATGATAAAAAATAACACCATAATTTAAATGGAGAAACATTTTCCTAGAAAAAATCTAACACCAAAAAACAAAATAAATCTATTTTCATTTATAGACAACTAAAACTGACTAATGCATTTCTATCTTGTCATGTTATCATCATGTTATCAATTCTTCTATCTATATTAATTAAATATTTTTTAATTATTTAATTAATTCATCACTTATCATTTTCCCTCCAATATTTCTTAAAATCAAAATCAAATTATCTTTGGTCCACTATAATTAAATTTCTCTCAATAATTAAATAACTTAAAATAATTTATTTAAATTTAAATTTATTTTCCCTCCAAAATAAATAAATAAAATTAATATTTTATTTATTTATCCAACTATATCTTATGAATTGAGTAAATTCATTTAATTACTTCAACTATCCCACCTCATTAATTCAAAATTTAGCTTCTACCCTATCTTAAATTTTCCTATCCATTGATATTTCTAATTAATCTCCACCATTGATCAAATATCAAGTGAAACATATAAATAGAACCTTTCATTTGTACATTATCCCCTACCAAATTCTTGATCAAGTATTATCATTATCAAGCAAGAGTATCATCCATCTATTATCTTTGAGAAAATATCATCATCATACTATCATTATGCATTCATGATTATGCGATTTTGAAGAGCAACCCACATATCAAACATTCAAGCTACTATCAAAGAAATAATAGAGCAAATCAAGGTATTTTCTATGATATAATTATTTATTATTTTATTTTGTGCATAGATCTTGAACTTTATTAAGTGATTGTTTAGTGTGAATTTGATATTTTCATTACATTGCTCCTATTTTACATAGTTCACATTTTCACCATCCATATTTTGGCACATTCAGTGGTATTGACATCCCTATTTGATATTTATTTTTGAAGGTTTTGCTAACCCCATAGATTGCTAGTTTTTAGTTCTTTTATGCAAAAATATTTGGAGATAAATTTTGCAAGATAACTCCCAATTTTCTATTGCAACACTAAAGACTTGGATGGAGAAGATCATTGTGGAGAAGACCACTTGGGAGGTGAGATTGAGTGATTTGAACTTGAACTTAATCCCTGGAACTCATGGTGATTTCTAGTTCATTCAGTCTATGAATTTGGTGTTATCTATTGATGTTGTTGGGAAGGATGGAGCATGCAATGTGGATTCTTTGGTGCTCTCTATTGGCGTTGCTGGGAAGGATGGGTCATGCGGTGTGGATGTGATCAAAGATGCAAACTCTAAGGATCAGTGTGTGGTTGAGGCTTCCAAGGAATCTTGTGTTGGTTGTCCATTGGAGGAGACACTTCCAAAGGCCCCTAGTGGTCATGTGGATCCTAGTGATAATGTGTGGTCCCCAACTGGGGAATCATCTGTGGCTAATCCTAAAAATCCCTAGATTGAGCATGTTCCAGTGGAAAATAACCGACTGGTGGGGTAGTCATCTTTGCTCGGGCAGAGATGGGCTAACCTTTTATCCTCAAAGCTCAAAGGTAAAGGAGTTGTGTTCGAATCCGTTTCTTCGTCAAACGTTGAAGGTGGCTAATGGTAAATTTTTGGTGGCCTCTGCCTTTGTTAATTCATTTGAAAAGCCTGATTCTTGGACTTTCTGGGGGAAGCTATGGAACAAAATGTTGATCCCCAAGGTGAATGTCTTATTTTGGCTACTCATGCAAGGTAAAGTATTAACGCAAGATAATCTCTATAAAAGGGGATTTACAATTCCAAATAGGTGTGCTCTTTGTGAAGCTGATGTTGAGAGCGCTTTCCATATCTTCCTTGGGTGTGGTTTTTCCTCTCTTCTCTAAAGTAAGTTTCTTGGCCTCTAGAATCTGGATTGGGTCTTCTTGGATTCCCTTGGTAATTTTGTTGATTAGTGGAAGTGTCCTTCCACTTCCTCTACTCTTCGGTGGCTTTGGGATCTTATGGCCCCACATATTGCATGGGGAATATGTAAAGAACACAACAATAGAATTTTATGTGATTCTACACTCAATATTGGTAATATCTTCATCAAGATTTGTTAAGCGATCTTGGAGAATTTTTCTCTCATTGGGTTTGAGTCACCATGTTGTGCCCCATCTGCTTGCTTGTCTGAGTATGACTTATTGGTAATTTCTAACTGGAAAATACCCTTTGTTCCTTCTGAGATTTCTAAGTCCAACTTAAACACTAGATTGAGTACTAAGTGGAGTTCACCACCTTCAAGGTGGGTTAAAGTTAATTTTGATGGGGTCACCAAGGGTAACCTTGGGCCTGCAGGTTGTGGGGGGTGTTGAGGAATGAAGATGGAAGGCTCTTAGGCATGGTGGGACTCCTGTTGGGAAATCAAACAAATCACTATGTTGAGGCGAATGCTAAGTTTATAAGTATCAAGTACACTGTGGACAAGGGTTACTCTAAAATATGGGTGGAAGGTGACTCTTTAAACATCATCAATTATCTACATGGCACCCATAAACCCAAATAGAATGTTGATCAATTAATAAAGGATGCTATAATTATGTTAATTTTTTGTGAAGAGACCTATGTATCTCAAATTTTTTGAGAAGATAATTCATTGGTAGTTTCTTTTGCCAATGAGGCTGTCAGACTAAATGAGTATCGAACATGGGAGGAAGGCTCTCTCCTTCCTGAGGAAGCTAGGATCTTAATGAGAAATGATGGTCTTGGTTGAGTTTATGTGGTGGCATCATTTAACCATTAGTACTAATTCTCGAATCACACACTTTGTGGATGTTGCTCGGCTTGTTGGCTATCAAATGAACAATAATTGCCAAGGTTTTCTGCTTCTGGTTTTTGAGAAAATGGAAGGTGATAGAAGCAGAATTGAGCCACATTCTTGTGTTAGCTTGAGAAAGAAGGAGAAAAATTGGAAGATTCTCCAACATGGAAATTTTATGCCATTCTTAGAAAGATTGCATGGGCATGACCTGAATGCTTCAGCGAAGTTTCTTTCTTGTTGGCATAACCACAAACTTTAGATAAAGGGCTTGGTCATTGATATCAATGAGGAGTTGATTGTTACTATGACTAGGCTGCCTATGGTTGGCCGTAAATTCTATAAAGACAAGAATAGTAATGAGGAGGCAATGGCTCAATTCTTCAAAGATGATGAACGGAAAAAACTCATCAAAATGGAAAGTTGGGGCTATGAGTAAAAGTATCTCAAGAAGGAATGGGTGAATATTGCGGAGGTGATAATACGGTATGTGAATTTGGATGGTAGGTTCACTACAATTCTTGGCCATCATTTTACTCTTTTAAACCATTTTAGACATGGGTTGTTTATTTCCTTTCCATTTTTTCTGTTGTCTTCCATGGAGGTCTCTGTATATCCTCACTTAAAAAATAGGAGGGCTCTGGTCCTTCATGAGGGTCTTATATTATGTTAATTATGGAGCATGTTAAAGCCCTTATCCCTACTTGTGCAATTAAGGGCAAGGAGAAGATTTCGAGTGAGGCTTTTGGCTCCTCTAGCTCAAATACCAAAATTGTTGAGGAAGAGGAGTGGAATGAAGAGGACAAGGATGGGATCCCATCCCCTATGGCTACCTCCTCAAAAAAGAGGAAGAGGGTAACCCTAAAAGCAAATAGGCAACTAAGTGCCTTATTCTAAATGAGTTGGATTCTCACTTTGATGGTGAGGATATGAAAGTGGGCTCTGGCAATTCCACACCCAAAAATGAAGCTTTGGACTTTGGCCAGGGTGATATTGAGGTTGGTGGTAAGGAGGAGGGGTTGCAGGAGAATGTGATGGCTATGAAGGCCAAGGATAAGCTGAGAAGGGTTTCTAAACACATTGCTAAGATGAAGAACTAGTCCTCGAAAGATATGGTTAAGGATTCCATAGTGCTCTATGAAAAGAAGGCTTTGGAGGAGAAGGCAGTGGAAATTGATGATTCCCCAGTTTGTAGCTCTCCCAATGTGGAATTGGAGGGTGAAAATAAGGTTCAGGAGGAGGATGTTGTGCAGAAGCATGCAAAGTCAAAACCTCTAAAGGTTAATCCTCTATCTAAGGACTTCTCCTATCTCAATGATGATTCCACCTCTATTTTTAAGCTTCTAGACATGGCGAGGGTGGGGGCCACAAGAACTTTCAAATTAGCAAAATGGACTCTCTAGGAATTTAATAAAGTTAACAATAAAATAAGGAGTTTAAAGTAGAATTTGAAGATTATTTTGAAAGGCTCAGCTTTGGATATTTTGATTGACAAAATTGTGGATCTTGAGGGTTCATACTATGATTTCAAATCCCTATGAGAGCATTGCTTGGATGGTTTAGAAGCTAAGGTATTGGACACCAATGCATATATAAAGAAAATTCTCCATGCTTGTCACATTTCAATGAAGAATAGTGTGAACTCTTTGGAGGTCTTGTTTCATAAGATTAGTGAGCTTAGAGAAGACCAATTGTATTTTTCTAAGTTAATGGAGAAGGAACATTTGGCCAAAGGTAAAGGGAAAAATGGTGTGAAAGATGATGGTAAAGGCCCTGCTACTAGAGGGTTAGCTAACTGGAAGAAGGCTTTTGAGGCTGAGAAAAAAGAGTTGTTGGACATGATTGAAATGCATAGGAGCCAGGAGCTTGAGGTGGCCAACACCTTAAGCAATATGAAATAGTGTCTTGATTGTTAGTCTATTTGTTTTTTGTGTGTTTTTTTTTGCTGGGTCTCAGTTTTTTTCCTGTTGTTTTGTTGTTGTTGGGTGTTGTTGATAGTTAACTATTTTATCTTTCAAGCAACATTTTGTTGCTAATGATGTTTTGGGTTTTGGGTTGTTGCTGGTGTTTTAGTACAATATCTCTTGAGCAACATTTTGTACCTTAAGTTGTAAAGGGTTTTAGGTCCCTTCAAAACCTATTTTTCCCATATAATCAAAACTTTTGCAAGAAGGCAAAACTCTAGTTTTTAAATATTTCATCATATTTGTCAAACAATTTAGAATTGTTCTACAATTTTTTTTATTGAAGATTGGGTATCATGTGAGGAGGCTACAATAAAAATATTAGACTTATATCATCAATAGTTGGTGAATTATTATTGTTTTAGGGTTTCTAATTAATATGGTTTTTACATCGCAAATGAGTGAATATTCAAAATAATTTATATTTTTGGAAAACTATCAAAAATTAAATAAGAATTTGTTCTTTGGATTTTAATTTTTAAGGTAAAAAGGTGATGGAATTAACCTATCTATGTCAACTAGGTTTATTTCATAAATATGATTTTTAGGGCACAAATTAAGAAATTTTTAGATATTTTTTATACTTTTGAAAATATCTCATAATTTTAGTAGGGCAAAATAATTGAATTTAGTAGACTATATATAAAAAAAAATCTTAAATTGCAATATTGTGATAAACATAAATTTTCTTTAAATCTATTTTACTATATCATAAGATTCATCTTTGATCTTTTAAATATTTATATTATCATTTCTAAAATCATTAGGAATCTATTGGTGCACTATCAAATTTTTCTCTAGACTATCCTATTTGACATCTTTTCACACATTTGAAATTGAGCTTAAAATTTACCATCCACATTTTGACTTGGGATATAAAATGAGTTATATTGTATTTTAATCTCCAAGATCTACTTACATATGATATTGTCTTGCACCTTCAAGTGATCTTGAAGATAAAAAATAAGCGATCTTGTTTTTCTTTTCTAGGCTTATTTTTTGTCTTTGTGTGTAGAGATTAAAAATTTAAGAGTTAAAAAAAATCTATCTTGGAGCTCCTTGTGTTGGATCAAGGGTTTTTAGATTTGGCATTATAAATTAGGTACATTTTTTCTAAGTTACCCTCTATTTTTATATTTCAAGTGCTCATATTTTTTTTGATCCATTAGAAAATCATTTTTTTCCTTAGACTATCCTATTTGGTGTGTTTTGGACTCACATTTGAAAGTGGGCTTAAAATTAATCTCACATTTGGATTGGATCTAAAATAAACCATTGTCTTTTAATCCCCAAGATCTACTTATGTATGCTCTCCTCTTGCATCTTAGGGCAATCACGAGGATAAAAATTAAGTAATAGTGTTTCCTCTTTTAAGGGGCCTACCTAGGGATTTCATCACCTCATGGGATGACCTTAACTCTTGTGTTTCGATAAATATAAAGAGCAAGGGGTGAATCTATCAAAGGGATAGGCAAGGGTTACATTTCATACACATTTTTCTCAGTTGAACATGCACATGCTACTCTACATTATGGTTCTTGGACAATATGTGGACAATTTTTTTATCTAGATAGGCATGGGATTTTGACTTCCACCCTAAAAGAGCCTCCAATTCTCAATACCCAATGGGTAGAATTCCTCTTTCTTATTTTGGATTTCCATCCATTCCTCTAAGACATAGCAACCCAATTAGGTAGAGTTTTATGGTAAAAAAATAATACAGATAAGTACTCAAGTCTCTGTGTTCACCCTAGGGCCTACATTGAAGTTGACTTAAACCAAACGTTGCTTGACACCTTGTAACTTATTGGTCTAGGATTTGTCTTTTCTCAACCCATTTCTTACCTCAAAAAACCTAACGCTTATTTTTTACTGCCACAAAGAAGGGCATTTAATAAGAGATTTCCCTATTCATAAACCTAAAACCAATTCCTCCTCTTCTTCACTAACCCTTTCATCAGTTTCTTCTCCTCTCATAGCTCAAGTTCACCACTCTTGTGAAGTCTCCCCTCATGTAAATGTTCCCCCTTCTCCACCCTACATTCAACCATCACCAACCCCTTCCCCCTCTCAATCAAGGCCCTCCATCATTGCTTTAGATTGTCATCCTTCTCTTGTGTAAATATTTTGCATAATCCTTGTTCTTTAGTTCCAAGTTCTCCTTCAGATAAACCTTCATATTACAAGGAGGCCATCCTTGTGAAAGGATGGGGGATGATTAAAAAAGGAAAGGAAAACTCAAATTTGTAGCTGAATGACCAAAACCATGGGAATCAAACTCCTGCTCCTAGAGCCAAATATCCCTCTCCAAGCCCTCTAAGATAGAGGTCTAGATGCCCTAGCGAGGACCTCTCTAGGGCATTATTTCTACACCAATAACATGATTTCTTATGAGAGAATTAGTTCAAAGTTATAGAATTAGAGGATATGGACTCCCTGTTGGACCCACGGTTGTCGTTGCGCCAAAAGATCAACCTCTTAATGCTTGATACAATAAAAAAAGTTGATGGATCTATGAGAGGTGGTTAGTACAAGGCATGAATCCTGAGGGGAGTGCTGACCATTTGCTAAAAATATCCCCCTTAGCACAAGCTAAGGGGATTTGAACCTGGCACCTTTGGCTTTGATACCAATTATTGGCCCCATAGTTTTCATTGCACCAAAATATCAACCTCTTAATGCCTGATACAACTGCCAGAGTTAACAGATCCACATGAGGTGATTAGTCCATGTCACGAATCTCAAGGGGAGTGTTGACCATTTTCCAACACTCCCTACCTCAAATTCAATGAATTTTTTGTCATGTCATGGAATGTTAGGGGCTAATATACCTCCTTAAGAAAATTTCATGTTAATAAATCTTTGCAAACACACAAGCCAAATGCAATTTTCTTGCAAGAAGTAAAAAATTGCAAAAAATCACCTCCAACTTTCTCTTCAATCCTTATGGAGGGATGGTTGGTTTAAAACAACTCTCTGTAGTGATGAAAGTGGGGTTATAGTGTTAGAAATCACACCTTAGTTAGCAAATTTTATCATTCCTTTAGGAGTTGATTCCAATAATAATTATGTGTGGTGCTTAAATTGTTTCTCCAGGGAAGATCCATTGGTTTTTTCTCCATTTATGCTCCCAATGATTCCCCTTCTCGAATCAAACTTTAGGAATACATGGTTAATGGCCTCCCCATGGTTGAATGGGTTTGGGAGGTGATTTCAACATGGTAGAAAATCACAATGATAGAAAATAGTTCATCCGTCATAAACTTTCCCTAAAAGAATTTGATGCTTGGATTCTAACGAGGAATACTATGGGAGTTTCAGACCCCATTGTAGACAAAAGAGATTCTCCTTTCCATCATTGGTTCACTTAGTCCAACTCAAGAGGGTGATTTAAGGAAACTTAGCCATATTGATAGATTTTAACTTCTTATTCTCTTTCCACTATTCCTTCTTTGAATAACACATTTATTAAAGTTGATGCTACTGCCTACCTTTTAGACCACATCCCAATTTTGTTGACCTATCAAATTGATTCTTATCCTTCCCAACCCACTAGACCACCCTTCAAGCTCAACACCTCTCACCTTAACCATCCTAACTTCCTTTCTTCTCTTATCACCATTTAGAATGAAACCCCTAGACCTCAACATAAAATTGGTTGGTTACAATGGTGGAATGAAGCTATTATCCATTGCACCACCTACCTAATATTTATGGGAAAATAATGTCTAGAAAAAGATCTAGAATGGAAAAATCATTAAGATACAAATTGGAAAAAATAAGAACTCTTTTAAAGTCAACACCAACTAACATCTCTCTTCAACATGCTATGGTTGTTGTTGAAACGAAACTTAGAAGATTTTAATTTTAAAAAGGTTGAAGTGCTCAAATAAGGGCTAGGATTCATTAGATGAAAGAAGGAGGCAAAGGAACACAATTCTTTTTCATTTATCTCAAACACAAAAATTCTCAAGAAAGAATAATGTCCATATATGATCAAGAGGGGCACAAACATGACAATCTAGATGATATAAAATCTATCTTGTTTCAACTCTATCAATAGTTGTTTATGGATCCCACTAAAGGTGATCAACTTTAAGACATTATTGAAGATATGGTTGGAAATTACATTCCCAATAAGATTGATCTTGAACAACAAAGCTATTTGTTACTAATTTTTAGCTTCATGCTTAAATTAGTGAAGATTTTATGAGCTTTCTGGGGCATAAATTTTTTGATATATGGTTCATCCAATGAACCTTTGTTTTCAGAATGAAAGAGTTTTTTGGGGTTGATTTATTAGAATCATTCAAATAGTTTAGATTGCACTGTTGAACAGTCCTAAAAAAGTAACAAACATCTTTCATTTGGAAAACAAAAATTCAGAGAAATGAAAGTAAACAATGATTATTTTCTACAATGTTTGTCATTGTTGATTATTAGAAAAGAATTGAAATTCTGGAGCAAAATATGTTGAAATTATTATTTCAGTTGATTACAAAACACATATGCTTTGAACAAATTCATATTAGTTATTTTAGATTATGTAATTGAAAACAAGTTCAAATGGAAACATAAGCCATTACATACTTTGAAGTAATTGATTTATTAAAAGATATGTTTCTATAACCCCACACAAGTCGTGGGTTATGACTAAGTTGATTCAATTCAACAACAACTATAAACCTTACACCTAAATATCAACTAAAAGAAGAAATACACATAAAAGGAAGGCCATGCCCATCATTGTCTGGGAGGCTGATGTAGGGTTGATTCATTACTCTCCAGCTTCATCTTTAGTGTCTTTAGCTCCCTTGCTCCTGAATTCTAGAACCTGTAGTTGATTGTAAAATTTTGTTAGAGCTCAAGGAATGATATCCAATTGCATGCTTATCAACAGATGTATGATTTGTAATTATTATCAAATTGAATCAACTTAGTCAACATCTGAGAGATAAATGTAAAAATTGTCGAATCAAATCATTAGGTGAAATTATCAGATTCACTATTTTTCTGACTTGTTTGTTTCATGTGTAGATATAGGAAAAGAAATGTTACTATTTTATCAAAATTGCAACATGAGTGGGGTTAAATGTGGCTCCCTCAAGGGTTGAGCTCAACTCATAATAATGGCATAAGTGTGCAGTAAGAGGGAAATGCAATGATAAAAGCCATTATATCAGTAGGAAAATAAAGTGATAGTGAATAGACATACATATTGAGTTCACAAAGGTATCATCAGAAAATTCAATATATATTGCCTACATCAGATGTAACTGTCATATATTTAATGTCTTTTCTTTTTTGAAGAATATCTCATGTATAAATAAACATCAAAGGACAACATTATTTCATCTACAAAATATTTGTTGTTTGAGGTCAAATAACTTAGAGATGGAATGCAACCATGATTATTTTACAAGATATGTGGAAATACATAAGTCTTTTCAAAACAAAAATCAATCCAGAATGATCATTGGTGTAGCCTTAAAGGACAAATATACAATCTATTTTCTCTTCATGTGTAATGAAGGCTACAAAAAATCACTTTATAAGGATATTTCAAAACATACTTTTACAGAGATGGGAAAAATCTTCTTTGCATCCAAGATAGGTTTTATACTACAACAGAGAATGAAATACCTATTTAATTATACACCGTGTAATGAATATTTATTATTCATTTTCTGACATAAATTCATCTTTTAGTTTATAGAGAGAATAAAATCGTAATTTCTGAATCTTGTGACTCAACAAAAAGCTAAACTATGAGGGTTTTAAATGGAAATTTCTTTAAGAATGTGCAGAGAGATGAAAAATGGTATAATTTGAAGCTTGAATAGGATTTTCATGGCGGCCTATTCAAAATATAGAATAAGGAATAAATCTCAATCTTTTTACACTCAGGAACCTAATACCCATTTTGAGATATAAAAAATAAAAATGAGGCCATGGTGATAGAGGTTCTTCAAAAGCCCTCAAAATATACAAAATGTTGGCATTTTCCCCATAACGGCCTAGAGACAAAGAAATGATGCATTCAAAAGCTTCAACTAGAGTTATTCATGGTGACATTAAGAGAGAATAACTATAGAAAAGAAAACCCTTGTTCTCTTTTTCAAAAAATGCAAATTGACATGGATAGATTTTCTATAGAAAAATTAAAAGGAAAGATCACTTTATGCATACCTGGATGAAGTTGACCTGCCAATTCTTCCAAAGAATCTTTAAAATCCATAAGGGAAAGATAAATTTTCTATCTTCAAAGCTCATCCAAAGGGTTTGGTAATGACAGCCAGACAAAAACACAACAAGACAAATTTAACAATAGAACTGTAGACACGTGAAATGTACATGCACTTGATCATGATCTACTAACATCACTTCATCCTAAATTATCCCTCTATCTAACCATTTAATCGAATAGCCTTATTTGATCAAATTCATCATAATTCCCCTTTTAATTAAATAAATCCCTTGATTTAATTAAATATTTGTCTCTGTGTAATTAGCTAGGTCATTTAATCTTCCTATCTTTATTTAATTAAATAATCCATATTATTTGATTAAATCTCTAAAGTTCATCTAATTAAATTAAATAAATCAAACATTTATCTAATTCAAGCTAACATCACCCCCTTTGGTTAAATAAATTAAAAATATTTATTTAACTAAATCTAAATCATTCTCTTCTCATTTTGAGTTATTTAAATCCTAAAATCTAAGTCAAAATGGTCAAATCAACTAACATCATTTAAATGAATCAAATCATGATTAATGCTAATCCTAATCACTCAAATCCTCGAGATTTTGCAACTTGCACATGAAAATCAATTTAATTGATTTATAAATCATCTATTTTCATTCAAAAAGGCATCCAAGTGGGAATATTCTTCAATTTGAAATCTCCCCCCAAATAGACATGTACATCCAACAAGGCATTCAATGCCTCTTATATGTTCTTGCCTTGAGCCAAGTGGCATTTAACTCTCTTCTTTCACCCCCCCTAAACATGTCACTTCTTCAAATTCAAATTTCAAACTTGCACATTGATCAAAATGTGCTCAACCTTCATCCTCTCATATGTTGATAAGAGTCAACATGTCATTGGTTTATCTTTTATCCCACATTCATCCTATCTTTCAATCTTCAACTCTTTCTTTCTATAAATAGAGAGCTCATCCTTCATTTTCATCATCCACAATTTGAACAAAGTTATTATATTTCAATTTCATCTTAGAGCTTTAGCATTGGCATCAAATCCATCAATTGTAGCTAGGTTATTGCAGGTTTTCTCCATGGAAGGAATTTGAAGCAATCACCAAGTGGATCACAATCATCAAATCTTCATCAAGCTTGTTTAGAAGTTGGGAAAGGGCCAATTTCCACATCAAATTGGCACCAACTCCCTCAAGAGATTAAGAGTTTGTTGAGTTTGTTTTGTATTAGAATAGGATTTGATATCTTTGTTTTAAATTTGTTGTGTTTTTCATCTCATTCCTTTTCTTTTGCATTCAAATGAATTTCTTGAGGAATCTATATTCTAACTTGCGTTTGATCTTATTAATATGTTCATTTGTTGTGTTCTTGCAGGTTTTAGGATCTAGGTTCATAGTGTACTAAAAAAATTCTTATGATTTATGAAGAATGCTGATAACTCTACTCAGTTGGCTTCTTTTTTCAAAATCATACAAATTGAACCCTAGCATCAATAGACTCTGTATATCAAGCTACCACAATTCAAGTTTCAACGATGAATATTTATCATGCATGTTTTAAATGACATTCAAGTTTATGGTGGTTTTGTTGTTTATATGATGTTATGTTATATTCTAATCCTAATTCATGCTTCTAGGCTATATATATATATTACATGTTTTTTGTACCAATGAACCCAAAATGAATCGAACCCTCCTCTAAATTTTTTTGGCCTAACTAGCAAACTGAACCCCCAAACCCGAACATGAACCTCAAAACCTATTCCGACATGCTTCATTCTACCTGCACAAATTTAATTGACCACCAAATTATGCTATCTCTTGACTTTACCCACTTTTACTCCTCAAACCTCTCATTTTCATTCAAAACCCCTATTTTCCCAACTAGGGCATCATGCCATAACATACTTTTGACCTCCCCTGTCCTTGCAGACCTTTTGAACACATCAAACTCCACAACCTCACCCTATTTCCAACCTATTCTAACTTATTTTCAAGCAATTTCTTCTTTTCACCTCTTCTAGCCTTACTTTTAAGGGGCCTCAATTCTTAATTTTCAATAGGGGCAATGTTAATAATCTCTTCCAATGCCTTTACCAATAATATTTTATTATTCCTACTCCCTATCCCACTTACATCAGGCCCATATCAACGAGACATAGCCTGAACAATAGGTGGAATGGCCAATTTCAACATATTGCACTTGAACCCTTAAGGGATCGATTCAGTTGAATGTAGCTTGGAGTGATTTTGTGTGTTTGGGTATGAAAGAGGACCATGCCTAGTGTAAACATAACTATTCAGACACGTTGGAATAGTTCGTTTGGTCACATGAGTTACAAAACAAAAGTTGCACCACTTTGCAACTTTCCATTGTTTGCATTTGACACTTTTTCCATCAACTAAAAATTGGAAACCATGGTAAAACCACTCCGAGATAATAATAACTAAGAGAGATTATTGTAGAGGGGCCCAACGCAATCCCATAGGATTAGACGAGAAGTTTCTAAGCATCATGATATTCGAGTAACAACATGCTAAAGTTTGCAACCATTTTGCACTTTGAACCCTTAAGGGATCGATCCAGTTGAAAGTAGCTCAAAGCGATTCTGCGTGTTTGGGTGAAAAAAAGGACCAAGACTAGCATAAATACCTATTCAGACACGTTGAAATAGTTTGTTTGGTCACACAAGTTGCAGAATGAAAGTTGCTCCACTTTGCAACTTTCCACTACTTGCATTTGACACTTTTTCCATCAATTGAAAACTAGACACCACATGAAAACCACTCCGAGATAGAAAAATATGAGAGAGGTTATTGTAGAGGGGCCCAACACAATCCTATAGGATTAGATGAAAAGTTTCTAAGTGTCACAGTATCCAAGTAATAGCATGCTGAAGTTTGCAGCCATTTTGCACTTTGGACCCTTAAGGAATCGATCCGGTTGAACGTAGCTCGGAGTGATTCCGTGTGTTTGGGTGAAAAAGAGGACCATGCCTAGTATAAACATACCTATTCAGATGCGTTGGAACAATTTTTTTGGTCACATGAGTGCAAAACAAAAGTTGCGCCACTTTGCAATTTTCCACTACTTGCATTTGACACTTTTTCCATCAATTGAAAACTGGACACCATGGGAAAACCAATCCGAGATAACAAAAATAGAGAGAGGTTATTGTAGAGGGGCCCAACACAATCCCATAGGATCAGATGAAAATTTTCTAAGCATCATGGTATTCGAGTAACAACATGCTGAACTTTGCAGCCATTTTGCACTTTGGACCCTTAAGGGATTGATCCGGTTGAACATAGCTCAGAGTGATTCTGTATGTTTGGGTGTGAAAGAGGACCATGCCTACCATAAAAATACCTATTTAGATGTGTTGGAACAATTATTTTGGTCACACAAGTTGCAAAATGAAAGTTGCGCCACTTTGCAATTTTTCATTACTTGCATTTGACACTTTTTCCATCAATTAAAAACTGGACACCATAGAAAAACCACTCTGAAATAACAAAAATTGAGAGAGATTGTTGTAGAGGGGCCCAATACGATCTCATAAGATTAGATGAGAAGTTTCTAAGCATCACGGTATCCAAGTAACAGCATGCTAAAGTTTGTAGCCATTTTGCACTTTGGACCCTTAAGGGATCGATTTGGTTGAACATAGATCAGAGCGATTCCATGTGTTTAGGTGTGAAAAAGGAACATGCCTAGCACAAACATACCTATTCAGATGTGTTGGAACAGTTAGTTTGGTCACACGAGTTGCAAAACAAAAGTTGCACCACTTTGCAACTTTCCACTACTTGCATTTGACACTTTTTCCATCAACTGAAAACTAGACACCACAGGAAAACCACTTCGAGATAACAAAAACCGAGAGAGGTTATTGTAGAGGGGCCCAACACAATCCCATAGGATTAGACGAGAAGTTTCTAAGCATCATGGTATCCGAGTAACAACATGTTGAAGTTTGTAGTCATTTTGCACTTTGGACCCTTAAGGGATCGATTCGGTTGAACATAGCTCGGAGTGATTCCGTGTGTTTGGGTGAAAAAGAGGACCATTTCTAACGTAAAAATACCTATTTAGATGTGTTGGAACAGTTTGTTTGGTCACACGAGTTGCAAAACGAAAGTTGCACCACTTTGCAACTTTTCACTGCTTGCATTTGACACTTTTTCCATCAACTAAAAACTGGACTCCATGGGAAAACCACTATGAGATTACAAAAACTGTGAGATGTTATTTTAGAGGGGCCCAACATGATCCCATAGGATCAAATGAGAAGTTTCTAAGTGTCACGTTATCCAAGTAACAACATGCTGAAGTTTTCAGCCATTTTGCACTTTGGACCCTTAAGGGATTGATTCAGTTGAACATAGCTCGAAGTGATTCCACGTGTTTGGGTGTGAAAGAGAACCATTTATAACATAAAAATACCTATTCAAATGCATTGGAATAGTTCATTTGGTCACACAAGCTGCAGAACGAAAGTTGTACCACTTTGCAACTTTCCACTACTTGCATTTAACACTTTTTCCATCAACGGAAAACTGGATACCATGGGAAAACCACTTCGAGATAACAAAAAATAAGAGAGGTTATTGTAGAGGGGCCCAATAAAATCCCATAGGATTAAATGAGAGGTTTCTCAACATCACGGTATTCGAGTAACAACATGTTGAAGTTTGCAGCCATTTTGCACTTTGGACCCTTAAGGGATCGATTCGGTTGAACGTAGCTTAGAGCAATTATGCATGTTTGGGTACAAAAGAGGACCATGCCTAGCGTAAAAATACCTATTCAGACGCGTTCGAATAGTCTGTTTGGTCACACGAGTTGCAGAATGAAAGTTGTACCACTTTTCAACTTTCCATTGCTTGCATTTGACACTTTTTCTATCAATTGAAAACTGGACACCACAGGAAAACCACTCGGAGATAACAAAAACTGAGAGAGGTTATTATAGAGGGCCCCAACATGATCCCATAGGTTTAGACAGAGATTTTGTAAGGACCATGGTATCTGAATAATACCCCGTCAAAGATTTCTACCCTTTTGCACTTTGGGATTTGATGTTTCATTGAACTATACAGTTCTGTACAAGGTGATTGTGCTCTCTTTTCGATGGAATTCGGTGGGAAGAAAACTTAACTCCATTTTAGTTTTTGGTTTGGTTAGATTTCAAGTGATTTTGTGCATTTTAAAAGCTAATTACTAAGGGTTGATTTGTATACCCTATTTTAAGGGTTTTGAGTGCATTAAAATGTCATATTAAGCCTTTCACCCACTGTATGTTTCTATAACTCAATGGAAAAGGCTTAGTTATGGTTATAAAATATGTGTGCAAAGTTTTGTGTGCAAGGGAGACGAATAGAGGGTTTTTAGGTGATGCCTAGATGTCAAATGGTGCATTTTTTAGTGGAAAATGGTGATTTACTGCTAGGGTTTGAAGAAATCTTTGGGGGAAGCGATATCTCCCAAACTTTTAAGCTTGTGCAAACCTTTTTGAAGGTGTTTTAGGCTTTGGTTGGCTGTGGGAAGGTTTTTAGTATGGTTTTTCAATAAATCCTTGCCTAACTTGTGAAAGAAGAGGGTTTTGGGGTTTGTTATGTTAGAGGGCTTATTGATTCAATTCAAGGTGGAGGAAATCTTTTCAACATCAACTAATTAGACCTCAACAAGACACCAACCTTGAAATCACAATCACCCAAATTGAATCAACTAACAACAATAGGCTTATAGTCTCCAAATCTCATCAAATGGGCTTATCTTTTAGAGAAGGTCATCCAATGGCCAACCAAACATCAATCAAGCTTTAAAACAGATCCTAAGACAAATTCCCAAGAGATCATACCATGTTTCTTTGTACCATCATTAAAATCTAATAGACCACCTTGCACAAAGGCTACTAAATTAACCCTATTTACAAAGAGATGACCTTTTAAACACTAGATCTTCACTCAAACTCTTCAAAAAATAGTATGTTATGTGTCAAAACCTCCAATTCCATGATTTTTTTCCAGGTCCAAGACATTTAGACCCCTAATACACCAAACCCTTGATTTCAAGCAAAATACTTGGGGTTTTAATGAAACTCCTATCTCCCAGACCTACCAGACCCAAAAAAAGCACCAAACACACTTACCAGACCCTACACATGGTGAATAATACATTACATGGATAGTACTTCCCACATTTTGTCAAAACACCACTTGAAACCCTCATTTTCATCATGAAAATACCCTGCTACTGCCCTAGAACATCATCCCAAACACCCAACCTTGACTCCACAACATTCTTAACAGGTTAGGAATGTATTTTACAAGTTAGAGGACCCATTCCACAAGTTACAATAGGCAAAAAAAGTGGAATGGGTCGAATTACATCATGAAACCCTTCAATCCAAGAACACTGTGAAAGTAGGTAGTAGCAGTAAAAATAAAATAACTTTCACTATACAAAGAGTTAGAACCTCTAAATAGTTGCAAATGAAAGCTAATCCATCAATCTACAACATATAATAGGTTTTAGATCATCTTAGCATTTGTAAAAGCCATACAACAACAAGAAAAGTGAGAAAAACTAGTAAATTTCTAGAAAATAATGTTCTTCTTGATAAAAAAATGGGTTACAAATCAACCAACAACCTCTCCTTCAAGGAATTGAAGGTTATTATACATGTTTACCATAAGAACAATAAAATCAAATTCTTTGAAAGGAACTCCATGAAAACCAAGCTCTCTAAATGGTATATCAAACTCTAGTTCAAAATCTTTTAGATGAGGCTGCTCCCATAGCTCTCTTACTCGCTTGAAAAATCCTTGAAACTCTACATTGATTTTATTTTTCATGTCCCTCTCTTGCTATTCTTCCTCAATTTCATCAGGATCATACATTGAACTTCTTTCCCCTCCTAAAGTTTGGACCACATCCATTACCTCCATATAAAACTGGACATCCTTGGTCTTCTTGGTTCCCACGCCTTGATATGGTTATGTAAATGAAAATGAAGCAAAGTAATCATCTCCTTCTCCACTGGCTGGAAGAATGCATGCTTAATTTTTTGATACATGATATCATCTCTCTTCTACTCTCATGGTTGAATATCGAAATCCAATATGGTGGGCCTCCAGAGTTCCAGTCATCTTTCTTCCTCTTCCACCAAATGTTGGCCTGATCCACACGTCTGCTAGCCTAATTGGCTTTGTTTTTGAAAGTTGAAGTTTCTCCTGAGTCACCAATGTAGCTCTCTCTACCTTTTCAAACTCTTTCATTGCTATAAATCATCTCTGGGATTTAATCATCTATACCACATGTTTGATGTGCTTTGAATCCTTGCATCTAAAGGAATTTTCCTTAACATAAATACTGCTAGGGAATTTCAATGTTGCCATTGTATTTGGAATTAAAGCTGGTACCTGCAACATTGAAAATTATCCTTATATAAGAATTCCCTCCATCTTGTTGACTTGTAACACTCTTGATGGTGGCTACATGAAGAGTGATTTTGATTCCTCTTCTACATTAGAGGGTTCATATCCTTGATCTGACTCTTCTAAATTATCATAATTAGAATCACTAGCTTCCATATTCAAAAAATTCCAACCAACATCTTCAATAAATTTATTTGGATCATCAGTAATAGTTTTCAAAATTGGCTGGCAGTGCAAGTTCATTATGCTTTCATAATACTTTATATCCATGGAGTTCAGCCATTCCTTGATGCCATCAAGTGAAGATTGAGGAATGGTGTCAACGCGGAGTACATCCCGCTTGAAGTCCTTGAAAACAATAGCCATATCAAATTCCTTTTGTCCAAATCCTACTCTCTCAAGGTTAACAATATTAATCTCACTAATAGTGATTACTAAGAAAGGTAATTCCACCAACTCTACCAAACAGTTTACCGTAGGAACAATAAAAGCAGAGGCTCTAAAAGGAACTCCATGAAAACCAAGCTCTCTAAATGGTATATCAAACTCTAGTTCAAAGTATTTTAGATGAGGCTATTCCCATAACTCTCTTGCTCGCTTAACAAATCCTTGAAACTCTGTATTGATTTTATTTTTCTTGTCACTTGCTTTTTGTTCTTCCTCAATTTCATCAGGATCATACATTGACCTTCTTGCCCCTCCTAAAGTTTGGATGACATCCATTACCTCCACATAAAACTGGACATCCTTGGTCTTCTTGGTTCCCATGCCTTGATATTGTTATGCAAATGAAAATGAAGCAAAGTAATCATCTCCTTCTCTGCTGGTTGGAAGAATGCATGCTTAATGTTTTGATACATGATATTAGCTCTCTCTTCTACTCTCTTGGTTGAATACTAAAATCTAGTATGGTGGGCCTCTAGAGTTCCAGTCATCTTTCTTCCTCTTCCACCAAATGTTGGCCTGATCCACATTTCTGCTAGCCTAATTGACTTTTTTTTGAAAGCTAAAGTTTCTCCTAAGTCACCAATGTAGCTCTCTCTGCCTTTTCAGACTCTTTCATTGCTACAAGTTGTCTCTAGGATTTAATCATTTGTACCACATGGTTGATGTGCTTTGAATCCTTGCATACAAAGGAAATTTCCTCAACATAAATACTGATAGGGAATTTCAATGTTGCCATTGTAGTTGGTATTAAATCCGGTACCTACAACATTGAAAATTATCCTTATATAAGAATTCCCTCCATCTTGTTGACTTGTAACACTCTTGATGGTGGCTACATGAAATCTGATTCTAATTCCTCTTCTACATCAGAGGGTTCATATCCTTGTTATGACTCTTTTGAATTATTAGAATCAAAATCACTAGCTTCCATATTCAAAAATTCCCAACCACCATCTTCAATAAATTTATCTGGACCATCAATAATACTCTTCAAAATTGGCCACCAATTCAAGTTCATTTTTCTTTCATAATACTTTATATCCATGGAGTTCAGCCATTCCTTGATGCCATCAAGTGAAGATTAAGGAATGGCTTCAATGCAAATTACATCCCACTTGAAGTCTTCGAAAATAATAGCCATATAAAATTCCTTTTTCCCAAGTCATACTCTCTTAAGGTTAACAATCTCAATCTCACTAATAGTGATTACTAATAAAGGTAATTCCACCAACTCTATCAAAAAGTTTACCGTAGGAACAATAAAAGTGGAGGATTTGAAAGGAACTCCATGAAAACAAAGCTCTCTAAATGGTATCTCAAACTCTTAGACCTCATTCTTGCACATTTACAACCAAATTCAAAGATTTTCCTTCAAAAGACTACAAATTCAAATATTGACAATTTTGTAGCAAGAATGCATTTTTTTGCACATTTGACCACCGAGACTCAAAAAATCACCCTAATACACCTTAAATGGTCTTGATTGACCTTATTTAGCATAAATAAACACAAAATACCTTAATATAATCTATTGACCACCTTCAACCTTCAAAAAGTGAAATTTTGCAACTAGGAGACTAGGTGCTCCTGCACCAAAATTACATTGTTTCCGAGCCTTCAAGATGCTTTAAATAGCTCCTTTACAAATGATTCTACATCTTTCCAATCATGCCTAATTTTTTTTTTTGTAACTAACATGAATTATTACATTATAAAGCAATTGAACATCTAATATGATCTTATTCAATTGACAAAACTCAAAACACAAAACTAACTTAAAATACAAGTCCATGAACCAAATTTGCTCAATAACCTTGGTGCCCCTGCACCAAATTTCAATATTTCAGTAAATGTCATTACAAGTAAATATCATTACAATGCCTTAGGTACTTTTTTCTCACATATATTTTACAATGTCACTCATACATTTGAGATTCTCTTATAATGTCTACATCATAGGTTCTCATTTAGAGGTTGACTTCAAATGAGTAACTTGAGATTCCCTCGCAAAGCTTCACACACTCTTTTATAATGGCTTCAAATAAGAATTGAGATTTTTCAAGATCATCAAAATAAGGATGTTGCATTGTTTTTTTGGTTGAGATTCTCTTCGATGGCTCAAAAATCAACATTTTTTGCGAGGAGAGACCAAATCAATCTTTACAAGTTTAGTTACAGATACACAAAGTAAAAGAATAAAAAGAAATAGCTCATAAAAAATGGAAATGAAATGAAAATAGATGGAAGACACTTACAGAGCGGCATGGAAGTCTCTCAACTTAGTCACTCCTGGTCATACATCTTCACTGGGAGTTCCAAGATACCTATTGCACACAACACCTCTCATGAATAAAATATCTTGAAATCGAGATGCTCTTATAATGTCTACATCATAGGTGCTCATGATAAGGTTAACTTAAAATGAATAACTTGAAATTCCCTCACCAAGCTTCACACACACTTTTGTAATGGCTTATTTAATCATAATTGAGATTTGTCAAGATCATCAAAATAGGGATATTGCATTGCTTTTCTGCCTGAGATTCTCTTGGATGGCTCATAAATCTATATTTTCTGCAAGGGGACACCAATCAATGTTTACCGGGTTACTTATAGATATGCAAAGTAAAATAAGATTATAGCATTGGCATCAAACAAATTAATGTGGATACAAATATAAATTAATAAGAACCATTGTGCATATATTTACAAATTAGTCCAATGAACCATTCGGGTATGCTCTACTCTTTATTGTGTCAAGTATTGCCTCATGGTTAGACTCACAGAGCTTCCACAAGGTCTTGTTCAAAGGTCTACCCCCATATTTGGTCAAATGAACATTGGATTCCAGGACAAGGTTTGAGTAATGAAGAATATTACGATGCGTGTTAAAGTCCTGAAACAACAAATGTTTAACACTTTTATGTGGGTACCTTCTAAGCCACGTTTTGGTAACAACAACTGAGTCTGTAGGGTATTCGGTGTTTTCTCCATCTATAACCGAGCCTTCCAATTTATTTTTGGCCTCAACACAATGACACAAGTAATAGTTTGTTCCCTCTTCTTTGTCTTCATCTACAATAACTGCACAAAGATGCCCTGCATTGATATGTGCGGCATATCTCTTGAAATTAGTCAACATTATGAATACAGTACAAAGTAAGATAACAATATGAAATTTCAAAAAATAAGCAAGTAGACATAGTACCTGGTTGAACTAGATTTGATATGTGGTCAAAATCGACTGATGATTCCATCTGTGTTAGTTCCAATGCTATTGGAGGGTGATATGTGTGAAGTGGGATAAGATAACTTGTCAACCATTTGTCAACCCACTCCCCTGACTCACAGTCATTCCAGGCTTGCATTATACATGAAGAACAAAAGCATTCCATCTTACGTGTATCGATACTCCATGAACCTGGATTTGAGCTAGGGAAAGAGTGTAGCTCACTCGATCCTATTAGTGTACAACAATCCTCATATGGTGCAATGTTAGTATCATCCATCAACCAAAAAAATCTATGAACTAAAGGTGTACCTTCATTACCTAGACCCATCGAAGTATTACACCACTCGGAGATTGATCTTGCATCTATCAACTTTGCACTATCTTTATACTTTAACTCTTCTCGTGCTAATGCTCTTTTCATGCATGCTCCTGCACCATCATGCTCCCACTTTCCATGCCCGGCCTTACAAAAGTTCCACATATGTCGAACACCTATAGTGAGATGCATCCTGTACAACCAGTAGAACATGCACACATTCTTGAACTATGCTCCACAATTATCCAACCATATTATATGTCGACTGTATGCTATGCCCCTCTGAGCCAAATCACTATAGAACATTTGGAAGCAACCTTGCACGAACTCTGGAAAATGTGTGCGATCATCACTAATATAAAAGTGATACTCCCTCAATACCTTCCTTTGGTCCTCTGTACTATCAACTGCATGAATGAATGCTATGTGTAGAAATATCAAAACCTGTGTGGAGTTGTAATATTGTGACTGCACCTCACACTATGGCTGTAGAGTGTAGTTCTCTACAAAGTCAACCACTGATACTATACTGCCAACTGGAAAGGTGTCCTTGCATAGCTTGAATTGTGTGTCCAACCATCAGGCTCTATGGGTATGCCTTGCATACTCATACACTAGATTCTCATGACACATGGACATAAACTGATAAATTGGAATCTTCTGAATAACCAAATCACACCTTTTTGCTTGAGACCCATCTTTTGTAGTGTATGCCACTATTTTATACTTCTTGAACTCTACTATTTTTTGTCCCACCTCATATGTGCTTTCCATATGTTGACATACTGGCATTTGTTGCAAGCCACCGCAATGCTCGCATGAACCATCCAAGCATGTTGTCTCGTAGAATATTTGGCCATTCTCTATTTCACATAAATTTTTTGATAAGAAATCTCTTGAAGATTTTGGTGGGGCTTCTATGCCACAATCTTGCAAAACATCGTTAGTATGCAAATCTAAACATATAGAACGATAAACATCATAATGGTTAGAGAATTCAATATGTAGTCTACAACAACAAGTAGTGTGTGTGTGATTTATCTTGACATAAAAAGGTTTAAGCATTTCAAAAAATCTTTGAGAAATACTAATTTGAGGATAATCTTTTTGAAATTTATGAAAAAAATGGGTTTGAGTCGTATCCAAAAAATGCTTTGGATGTGGTTCATGGTTTCGACTACCGATTCTCCTTCTTATGACATCCCTTTGATTCATAGATGGCCTTGTATTATTCTTCCAATACTCTTCAATTAGTGTTCTCAATGCTTCAACAAATTTTTAATCTTTATGTGGAAGTTTCCCCAAGAATGCGCATAATTCATTTGAATCGGTGCCCTCAATTCTTTGCCGCCTTTGAACAACTGTTGATAAAGTTTTTCTACTAATTCCCATTTGTTCTCTTGTCTTTTTAATAAGATGAGATCTCTTTGTTTGATAGCTTACCAAAGTCGATGTAATGACACATCAGGTGACATTACTATCCTTTTAGCATGAGGTCTTACCCACACTCTCATAAGCATCCATTAGATTCATCACAATAGTGTTTTCACTTGATGCATTCGATGTTCTCAACTTGAGTCTTCATGTTGTTTCTGTACATTAAACCCTGCATCATTTGAGAAAATAGTTGATATCTTGCGATCTCATTTAGCCTTTCAAAGAAGATTTTCCAAATATTATCAGCATATCTTCTACAAGTGCATTATGGAATTATCTTACCTTCCATGTGCTGAAAAATATCCTCATCAATATTAATCAAATACTTTTGCTTTCTACGCAAAATTCTAGGTGGTGTTCTTCCAGGTACATACATCTCAACATTAGCATTTTCATCAATATTTAATTGAGGTGGGCTAAATTGCATACCTTCAATTGAGGGTGGAGTAGAAGACATACCTTGATCTTCATGTGGGGATGATGGAATACCTTCGTCAAATCCGAGTGATGATGTACTCTCAACTTGAGATGCAGTGGATGGTGTCTAACCATATTCACTTGCGGTAGATGGTGTCCCTCCATATTTTCTTGTGCTTAATGGTGTCTCTTTGTATTCCCTTGCGGTAGAGGGTGTACCTCCAACTATAGTATCTACATCTATCCTAGCACAACGCTTTCGCATTTGTTCCCTTTGTGCTACCAATTTCTTTTCTCTTTTTGACGGTTGAGGTTCCTCTTCAACTGGATTGTTTTCATCAATAGTTTCCAATTTATTCTTTTCATGATATGTCGCCACCTGCTCTCTCTCCTGTTCTTTGAAGGTTTCATACTCTTCATCTTTTAGTTTCTTCCTTGTTCATTTCTTCGGCATGTCAGATAATTTTACCTGTAGCATGGTAATGAGATGAATATTAGTTCCTAAAAAATGTATCCATTAAAATAAATGAAATACATGTCATTCAAGGCTTCATAAATAGACAACATAAGTGATGAGGTAGCGTTACTAATGAGGTAATTTAGAAATAGAGATAAAAACCAAATAGTTTAAATCGGTGCTATCAATGTGGGAGGAGTTGGTGTAGGAGCACCATTTAAAGTTGTTAATCCATTTAAGGTTGAATAAGGTCTAGATTATAGTTTTGGAGGAATTTTGTCTTAATAAGGTATATAAGACCATGTGCTAATGTAATTTGTCATTTTTTCAATAGTATTTAGGGGTTTAGGTAGTAGAATTTTCAAAATGTGCAAAAAGTGCTAAGTTGTGAAATTAATGAAAAGGGTTGTAAAAGTGTATTAAAGAGGGAGACCAATGGTCACCTCTTTCAAATGTTAGTTTTGGAAGTTGAAGTGGTTTGTTTTAGGAGGGAAACATTATAAAATTCCATGAGAAACTTGAATGGAGGATTATCCTTGGATTGGGCGTCAAACCAAATGAGGAAATGTTGAATTTTCCTTAAGAAAAATGAGGTTTTGGTGAGTGAAATTGAGTTTTTGAGTTGGGCAGCACTATTTTATGTTAAATTGAGCATGAGTAGGGTATTTTAGGCTTTTTTTAATAGTTGTCAAGTTTTGGAGTGTTTGGCAAGTGCTACTTTCAATAAAACCTAGGGTTTCTAAGACTAGGGAGAGGGTTTTATGGTTTGGGTGGTAAATGATTGAATCTCTACAATATAATGTTGTAATTTAAAGTTTTGATAGATATAAAGTGCTTCCCAAAGGTTTCAGGAGATTTGGACAAGTTTTGAAGGTGGTCCCTTTGTAAAAGTGGGCTAATTTGAGCCCTTAAAAGTGTAGAAAACCATATTTGTGCAGTTTGGTACAAAACAAGCATTGGTGATTGTTGGATATGTTGAAAGGCACTGTAATTGGTCCTTGATGTGTGTTATTGTTAATGAGTCTCAATGACACAACAACGTGTAAACAAAATATTGCTATTTTGTTTCTCCTGAAAGAGAAAGACAACACATGGATATCTTAGCTCCCAAGGTCCTGGTAGTTGGTTCTCAACTGTGCTGATGTTGCTCAATGGTCAATGTAACAATAATGTTCAAGAGGCATGCTGGTGTTGAGCTTCTGGATTGTTCTGAGATCAAACATAAACTTAAACCTACTCTAACCAAGGTTTTTTTTAAAGAAACGAAAAAGATAGATTAGAGCTTTAGAACAAAAAAAAAAGAATGATAATTCATCCAATTTAACCAGACT
Organism: Sequoia sempervirens; assembly: GCA_007258455.2. NCBI lineage: Eukaryota > Viridiplantae > Streptophyta > Pinopsida > Cupressales > Cupressaceae > Sequoia > Sequoia sempervirens. Next base: position 509,662,936 of record VDFB02105785.1, read on the forward strand.
TGTTATCTTTCAAGGAATTCCTAACTAAAACTACAGAACAAAATTGGCTTGTGATTAATACACAGTTTCATTCATTCACAGTGCTAATTTCAATAACAGATTGCAAATCACCATTTAACCAAAACATAGAATCAAACTTCCTTCCTTGAAAGCCTCTCAAATCAAATGATTCAGTCAAGACAAACACCATTTTGGAACATAATATGAAGTAGATTTTTATTTGGTTGCTTCTACTGCTAGTGAAACAGATAAGCAACATTTTCAAATCTGGCACAATCACCAGTGTACAGAAAATCCATGACTCCAAATTGTTTCCATCTATACTAAGAAAACTAAAAGATACATTATTGGCTTCTACTGAATCTAACTCCTAACTAAGAAGACAAAAGAAGCTTCCATTACAAGAATCAACATGTAGCTCTGTCTCTTCTATCCTTCAAAAAATTTGTACTCTTCAAAATCTATCTCTAGACCTATCTACTCTATTGTCTCCTCTAACTGTCTCTATTCCTTCTAACTCTTTACAAAGAGGTAAGAATTCACTATATACAGAGTGTACCCAAAAAGAATGCGCTGGCCCCTATTTTAGGGTTTACAAAATATCTTACTCTGGAAAGGTCGACCCTCAGATCTTTTGAATAAAGTTGGTTATTCCTTAAATGTTTATCCCTGCTGTCCATGTTGTTGAAAGATTGTTCCAGGGATGATCTTAGATCTTTCACAGCTGCAGCATTTACTTCTGGCCTTTGTGTCCATCTTCAAACTCCTTGGCAGAGCTGCTTTGAATGCTATGAGCATTTCCATTAATACCGATCTACCTCCTTGCCAGTAGACCACACAGTTGTCCCTAAGACTCATGGTTCTTTCTTTCCTTTAGCCTTCTTCCTGCTCTAGACCCTTCTGTACGTTGACCATCCTCTGGAAGCAGCATCAGGCTTGCCATTAGATCTCCACACCACTGTTCATCGAGTTGCTCCATCGGCAAGACAAACATTCATCGGCAAGAGGTCATAGCGGGTTCCATTAGTCATACCGATATCCTTTTCCATTGCTAAGACCTCACTTGTTGGCAAGACATCACGCCAAGCTCTAATCTTTCACTCGGAGTCTCCCCGATCTCAACCTTGTGAACAACTTTCGGCGTGACTTCCATCTGTCGGCAAGACTTCGCGTTGAAGCCTATATCTCTTGGTGAGCTCGAACCTTCTTTTAGGGAGAGTTTATTCTTGTTAAGGAGACATCACGTGGTCGTCGGGACTTTTCACCAAGTTCCAATCTTTCGCCGACGCTGTTTCATCTCAGCAAGAGTCCACCCTATCGGTGACACATCATGTCGAGCTCCTCTTTTCTCCTTGAGCTCATTCTATTTCGGCGAGACTCTCCGTAGTCACCCAGACCTTACATTGAATCTACGTCGCTTTCATCGAGACACCTCTGGGTCAGCGAGACCTTTCATCGAGCACATTCCACTACACCGAAGGGGGAAAACATGTCGGCGAGACCCTATCGGGTCGGCAGGACATCATAGCAAAGCCACCCTGTTTTGGTGATGAACCTAAATCTTTCGGTAGGACACTACTTGGTCGCCGAGACATCACGGTGAACTCAAATATTTTTCTGAGCTTCTTTTCTTGTCAGGAAGACATCCCTCGGTCGGCGAGACCTTTCACCGAAGACACTCTATTTCATCGAGACTCTATGGGTCGGCCAGACATCACACTGAAGGAAAAACATTACGTCGATGACGGCCCTCTTCGGTGGGACTTCCTCTAGTAGGCAAGACGTTATGCTGATATTATCTCATGTCGGCGAGACTTTCTTCTTTTGCCAAGAGCCCACTTGAACAATTGTCAGGGAGACCTTTCGCCAAGCCTTCATCTTTCAATGAAACTTTTCCTAGTCGGGAAGAATTTTCTTCCTTGCCAGACCTCACGCCAAACCTAAATCCTTTGGCGAGACACCCCACGTCAGTAGGAAATTTCCCCGAGAGCACAAACCTATATCAAAGGCATCACCCCTTTCGGCGAGACATCACTCAGTCACCGAGACTTCATAGCGACCCCAAATCTTTTGTCAATGTTACCCTCTATCGCCAAGACCTCGCCTCTTCGGCCAGACATCATACTGAAGGTATAACCTTTCACTGAGACTCTATGGGTCGGCAAGATCTTTCATTGAGTGCAAATCTTTCAGCAATGCTAACCTTGTGTGCAATCGGTCGGTGAGACATATGAAAACCTACAATGATTAAACTATCTGGCCAACTAAGACACTTCAAAATGAATAGAACTACTACTTTTCAGCAAGATATCTCGAAGGTCTTGCCTTCCAACTGAGCTCCTTAAGAAATATCATCATGTGCATGTTTTAATCCTGCATTCAACAAAGGAAACCACAGTAAAGATCAGACAAACAAAGGTTAATTAATCAAAAACATCATTAAAAATGAATGCTGGATAAGCAAGGTGTCATTAAATCTCCAAATACAATGATCATATCAGAATTCGGGTTTCAGGTCCATTCACGGAATCCAAGCCAGGGAGGAATTTCGGGGAAATCTGAGCCAGGTGGATTCCAGCAGAATAAACATGAAAACACCTACTAGCAACCTAATTTGATCATTATCAATCAAGAAACAACATGTGAGATCTCAAAATAGCATAAATTGATCTTAAAATGCATCATCATTTGTTAACAAGTCCAATTACTCCATATTTCTTCACATTCTGTCAGGTTCCGGGAAAATCCGTACGAGACGGATTTCCGCGAAGGAGGAGACATTCCGTAAGCTCCGGAAAAAATAGGGAACAAAGATTTTGGGAAATTCTGGAGGAGAAGGAAATCCACGAAGAACGGGAATCTCCGGAAGCCTGAGAATTTTGGGAAAAAGAAGAGGAGCGGGAACATCAGGGAAATCCAGTCCATGCGGAATTCCGCAAAGACCAAAAATCCCCAAACCATAGCGCCGACGGAGTTTGAGCAAGATCCAAGAAAATCCATCTAAGAAGAAAAATCCCGAACTGGGGAGAAAACCCAAATTTTGCCCAGAACCTAAGGTTTTCAATGTGCAATTTGGGGAATCACTTAGGCAAGCAAGATAAACATTTAGGCTCATGCCAAAGCAAGATCAATCCTCAAAACTGAAGGACCAAAACAAAACAAGAGCGAAGAAAACAAAAGAAGAAGAAGGGGGACCCATTTTATTCCAGAATAAAATGAGGTGGTTATGTAGGGCATAACAAATGGCGACTCAGCTGGGAAAATGGTTTAACCATTTTCAAGAAACTAAACGATTCAGCTACCCAGAACTCCTAGTTTATGAACATCACAACTCGAGTTGGGTCAGTTTTAACAAGCAAGGTTGAGCTAGAATATCAAAATGTAAGCCAATAGTGACTACCCTCGAATCTTTGTGTGTGCTTGACAATGCATCATCCTTTTATAAAGCTTTCATCATCTTTCGAACAACAATGTGCAAGATTTGAACTACATGAGTTGATCTCCTTTGGATGTTGTGCAATGATATCTTGGGCATTGCTCCACTACCAGTCAAGCGTCCATAGCCCTGATGAAGATACCTCTAGTTTTCTCACAGGATTTCTCTATTGCCAGTCAGGCATCCATAGCCCTGGTAGAGATACTGGAATCACCCATTCATATTGAGTCCTCTTTTCTCTTTAGATAGTTCTCTCTCTCTCTTTTTTAGAGTTTCAGATATTTCATTCAATTTTTTTTTTCATTATGTCAGATGTTTAACATCTGTTCTAGGTTGAAAACTACCATGGACTTCATAACAGCACTTGGGAATCGGATTTTTCACTCAAATCTTACAACACCATAGTCCTGGGACAAATATACCATTACAAAGGGAGATGATCTTGATGATTTGTGACAGATTCAGAGGAGCTAATGAAAGTTATTTACTTTGCACCTTATTTTCAAGACTTTCTATAGCTTTTATTGATAATGGGCATAAAACAACGAATTTAGGACAAAATCACCCAATCAGAAAACCTAAAAATATCTAAACCACTTCTCTCCTAATAACCAAAGTATGCTTCAGATAAGAGCGCACCATTTTAGAATGGAAAGAACAAAGAAGTCCCAAAGAACAAACAAGACAGAAACCAAACAACAAATGAAATGAAAGGACAGAAAGAAAAGACAAACAAACAAACAACAAACTTATTTACGAATAGAAAAACAAAACAAACCATCAAGAACAACAAACTATTTACATAAAGAACAGAATTATTTACACACAGAGGTTATTTACAAGCAGCAACAAAGAAACTATTTACATAAATGCACCGCCCAGCAGAAAAACCAACTTTATGACTCAAAATAGTGCTTAAGGAACTGTCCATTGACAGGCAAGGGAACAGGTTCTCCCATTAAATTGCTCAGCCGGAAAGCATTTTCTCCTAGGATCTCTGCAACTTGATAAGGATCTAACCAGAGCTTATCAAATTCCTGGTGACTGCCCTTCTTTTCACTAGCTCTATCCTATAAAAACAAGGTCTGGTATTCTAAAAGCTTTAATTTTGGCTCTTTTGTCAAACCAATGTTTGACAACAGCCTGGTGTCTAAAGAATTGTTGCAAGGCGGCATCCCTCTGCTCTTCTAATTTCAACAAGGCAGCTAATCTTACTTCTATCCTATCATCTCTAGAGTATAATTTCTGCATGAACTCAAGGATAGGTACTTTTAGATGGATAGGGAACATAGGCTCTTGGCCGTACACCAACTTAAATGGTGAGGTCTTTAAAGCAGCCTTAATCCTAGTCCTATCTACCCATAGCGCAAATCTTAGCTGGGTGTGCCAGTCCCTAGGGTTGTTCTCTAATAGTTTATTAATTACCCCCAAGAGATTCTTATTGGTTGACTTTGCAACTCCATTTCCTTGTGGGTAATAGTTCAAAGAATATTTTAAGACAATTTTGTGATCAAATGCCCATGAAATGAACTCAGCAGAAGAAAAGGAAGATCCATTATCACATACCAATGTGAAGGGTACCCCAAACTTAGTAGTGATGCATTCAGTGAGGAACCTGATCACTACCTTTGTTGTGCTATTCTTGCAAGGGATAGCCTCTATCCATCTTGTGCAGTAATCAGTGGCAGTCAAAATAAATTTATGTCCTATAGAAGAATTTGGGTTAATTACCCTAATAAAATCCAATTCCCATTGGGCAAATGGCCTTACCTCATAAACAGGTTGCAATGGTATGGCTGGATGGCATTCCTTTGATGCAGAAATCTGACATATGTGACATGTTCTTACATGCTGATGAGAATCTTTGAACACACACGGCTAGTAATAACCCGATCTGAGGATCTGATGTGCCAACGAATCTACAGACCCATGACCTGTACCATGTTTCCCATGGAATTCAGTAATCACGCGTTTAGCCTCTTGCTGATCAAGGCATCGTAGGTATACTCCCTCGACATTCTTCCTGTATAGCAATCCTCCTTTGAGCATATAATAAGAGCTCTTCATTCTCAACGCTCTCCTCTGAGTCGTATTCATTCCCTGTGGGCACCGATTATTGAGCATGAAATAGATGATATCAGCATACCAAGGGTCGTTGGAGAAGGACTGAGTTGTGTATTGTTGGCAAATGATGTTGTCACCAGCAGTCGCCATGGACTTAGATAGGCCTGTACCTTTGACAAGTTTCATAGGGCGTATTCCCAGGTTGAACTCTTGCAAAATGGCCATCCATTTCCCTCTTCGTTCCCCCAGCTTTGCATAAGTAGAGACTTCACAGCTGCATCAGGAACTACAACAATAATTTGACTTCGAAGGATGTAGTGCCAGAACTTCTTGACAGCTCTGACCAGCGCAAAAGCTTGTTTTTCAAGGGGTGGGTATTTGATTTCAACATTTTTTAACAGAGATCTCATGAAGGTGATTGGCCTCTCCTCTCCCTCTTCTCTTCGTTTAGTTAGGACAGCTACACACGAGTGTTCAGAGGAAAAAGAATAAATATAAAACGGTCTCAAGTAATCAAGGCTAGTGAGAACGGGCGCTTCCAAAATGGATCGCTTGACCTATGAAAATGAAGCCTTTGCCTCACTAATCCACTCTATTTTGGCATCTTTCTTCATCATTTCATTCAACAGTTTAACAATTTCTGCAAAGCCTATGATAAACTTTGTCATGAAATTGATCTTTCCGAAGAAGGATCTCATCTCCTTCTTGATCCCTGGCATAGCTATCTTCAGAATGGACTCAACTCGGTCTATATCGATTGATATCCCTCTTTCTGAAATTATGTGTCCCAAAAGCTTCCCTTCAGAAACTCCGAACACACACTTTTTGGGATTCAGGGAGATGCCATATCAGATACATTGTTCAAGAACTTTAGCTAAGTCTGCAGCATGGTTCAGTCTATCTTTGGAGAATATTGTCAGGTCGTCCATGTAAACGATGATACATTTTCCAATCAGATCTTTGAATGCTACGCCCATGGCATGCTAAAAAGTTGCTCCAACATTTATCAGACCAAATGGCATCCTTCTGTAAGCAAATGTTCCCCACTTAGTAGTGAAGGTTGTATTCATTCTATCTTCACAGTTAACCATGACCTAATTGTATCTAGAATAACCATCCAGGAATGATATCATCTGAGACCCATTGACAGTCTGCAAGACTTCGTCCAATGAAGGGAGTGGGTAATTATCCTTTTCTGAAGCTCTGTTTAGAATCCTGAAGTCCACACATAGCCTGATCTCTCCATTTTTCTTACAGACTGGAACCAAGTTAGCCACCCAGGTTGAATGTCATACAGGGAAGATTATTCTTGCAGAAAGTAATTTTTGAACTTCTTTGAAGATTAGTAGTTCAATCAAGGCGTTGACAAGGCATTGTTTCTATCAAAATGGCTTAACTTCGGGCTTCAGAGGGATGGTATGAGTCATCACAGAAGCATCAAATGTCTTTAGATCTTCATACCCTGAGGCTATCGCAGCAATATCCTTCTTCAATGCCCTCAGTATATCTTTTCTAATTATTTCAGGGCAAGCTTTCCCTATGTAAATATTTCTTTCCAAGCCAGAACTAGCTAGGTTAAAAATTTCATATTCACCTCCTTTATCTTTAGCTGATATTTTCTCCTGAGCCCTGGGGTATGAGTAAAAAATCCTTTCTAAAGCCACCATTCCCTTTGGAATGTTGTTACTCTTTAAATTGAGGACCCCCTCTATATCACAATCTTTAGGGTTCTAATCTCCTTGATCCCTGTTGGACTCATCAATTATTTGTCCTTCAAAAATATCTGAACTTGCTAGAAAAGAAAGGATATGTCGATCGTCATAAAAAATTTGAAAGTTCCTGACATTATCAGGAACAGCTGTGGTGGAAATCAAATCTACTGAGAATATCTTAAGCTTGGAGCCTTGTAGAGGTTCCAGGGTACTTGCAGCAATGCTTAATGAATCAACTATCTGATTCTCTTCTCTAGGGATTAAACTAATCCCAAAAGCATCAAAGTCTTCAATCAGGTTCCATACCTAATTTTTATAGGCTTCCAACCTTCTATTGTGACATGTGTATTGGCTACACACCTACTTAATAACTATCTCTGAATCCCCTCTAACCATTAATGTAGTGACTTTCTTTTTATGTGCTAACATCAACCCCCAAGCTAGAGCTTCATATTCTGCTACGTTGTTAGTGCATCCAAATTGCAACCTGTAAGAAGCAAAGAAAGTTTTCCCTTTCAGGCTAGTTAATTCAATCCCAACACCACAGCCTATCTTGGAATTAGATCCATCAAATGTGAGGGTCCATAGCTGATCATAAGCTGGGGTTAGTCCTTTTGAGGTTGTTATGGGCGCTTGGATAGAATGAGCCATAGGTGGGGCCACCTGATCTTTTTCATCAGATATTAAGAAGGGGTGTTCAATAGGTTGATCATGTGTAATTTCCAATTCATGCACAGATATATCATATAATATGTGGCTATCCTCCTGACAATCACTTGCATCTTTAATTAATCCTTCAGGTTTCAGCATACTTATGAGTGCAGGGGTATCAAACAAACCTTGGGGTGGTTCTGGTATTGTAACTAGGGTAAATTCAATTTGAGAAGGAACTTCCTTTGGAGGTATCTTATCCCTGATTAACATTATTGCTTCTTTGGCTTCAAATGAGAAGTGATCTACAATGGTCTCGGGGTGACTTAAGCTAGTTTCCTCAAATTGAGAGAGATAATTTAAAATATTGATATAGGGTTGGCAGGTCAATTCAGAATGATTTTGGTAATGCACCCTGCACCAAATAGGGAGTAGGAGACTTTGCAGATCGATATCTTCCCCTAAGACCAGCTGATCTTGTTGAAACTTCTTGATTAATACCTGTTGAATGTCATTAGTCATATAATCAGGGAACTATTGTATTGACATGTCCTTAGAATCAAGGACTGAAAAGGTTAAAATTTCCTCCCTTTTATAAACCCCTATCCCAGTTTTGAAATAGGCTACCTCATTGGGGAAATCATATTCAGTGATGACATGCCTGAGGTGAGGTTCACTTTCAATCCTAATCTGCATAGGCATTCCCCTCCATGGTAACCACATATGTGAAAATTCGAGGGAGAGATATCCCCCTATACCTTTCATCAAATGTCTACTCAACAACATACCATAGGTCTCAGGAATGTCTGCTACTTGAATGTCTATGTTGGTTTGAATCCTAGGGTCTGACCCTACTTGCACATGTATGTTTCTCAACTCTCCCACTACATTAACCTCCGTTTTGTCAAGTTGGATAACCTTCTTGTTTGTTTGGATAGGGCTCAATCCCAATTTCTTGCATATAGAAAATGGCATAATATTGCCAGAAGCTCCTGAATCTAACAGACAATTATGTAGGTTCTTCCCACAAATTCTTAGACTTAAAAGAAATGGTGGAGTACCTACCTTGCTTCTGTACAAGGCTATGTTCATGTCTGCAGCAGGCGCTACCTTGTTTTTCCCTTTTGATTTATCAGCTTGTTCCAAGGCTTTCAACACTATCTCCCGTTGATTAGGGCACCACTTTAAGATGTCAAAGTATGAAAAATAAGTTTTATGTTTCTGCATCTCATAAACAATATCAAATTCTGCGTTGTAGCTTGCATTACCTTTGAAAACACCAGGTGAATTACCTTTGTTATGGAAGTCAGGTGGACCTTTTGGTGGAGAAGGGTTGTTATCAGCGCTTTGATTTGGAGGCACCATGTGATTAGGTGGTGCTGATGTAGTGAACAGACCCTTATTCTGATTTCTTAGGAAGTGTCCTCCCTTTGCCTGAAAGGCTTGGGCATCATACATGTCTTCCTTTGGTTCATTCTCACTTTGCATTGGGAATGAGGGTTCTTCTTCAAAGAGGTCATAATTCATTGTTGTATCTACTGAGTCACCTCCTTTTTTTGAATTCCCTTGGAATGTTTGGGCATCTTCTTGTGCCATCTTGACAACTTTCTCCATTTTAGGGCAGTTTACCTCAGAATGAGTTGCAGTATCATGCTGCCTACACCAATTAGTCATAAATTAAGGTCAGCCACATTTGTAGTATGTGACCTCTCCTCATTAGCTTGATAATTATGAGAAACTCCACCATTGTTGGGCCTTGTATTCCATTGTCGGTTGTTACTTCGTCTCTTGTTGTATCCTCTATTTTGATTTTGATAGCCTTGGTTAGAGGAGTTTTGGCCTTGATAGCCCCTTTGGTTGTAATTGTTATGATTCTGATAATTACCCTGATTGTTATTGTTATGATTAGGATAATTACCTTGGTTCTAAGAAGGGTTCAATCTAAGCTGAGCCATGTCATTTGTGACCTAAGACAGCATTTTCTTCAAGGTCTCTACCTCGTTTGTGAGTTTAACTGTCTTTTCACTTTCAACAGCCTTAGCAACAAGTGGGTGATCAACATGACTTGGTGTTCCAATTTGGTTATGATGACCATGGGGATGTTGAGGGACCTGTAGTTGTTGAAAAAAATCAGGAGTCCCACTAGCAAAGAATGGAATAGGAGGTTGAGTCTGCAATTCAGACATAGGTCCATAACGGGAAGGAGACATTCTCAAGACAATATTGAATAGAGGGGTTGGGCTATGCATCTAATATCCTATTGGAGGAAAACCTCCTCCCAAACTTCCTTGTTGAGAGCTAATTTTTTGTTGCAGTTTGATAGCTAAATGATAAACTTTAGACATAGAATCAATGTATTCCGACTGATAAGTCCTTTGCAGGAACAAACCAAGCAAAGGATCTATAATTCTAAAGTATGCTTGAATGGCACTATTCTTAGTGACTAGATAGGGGTCTTGCAGTCTCTTGTACATTCGTTGAAACTTGGTATTAAACAAGGGCAAAGGTTCACCTGGCTCCTTCCTTATAGTAGCAAATTGGTGGAACAAAATGGCGGGATCTTCATAGATTCTGAACTAATTGATGAAAGCATTCTCCAAGTTTGTCCAGCTTAGAATAGAACGCTGAGGAAGATTTAGGTACCAGTTGTACGCCATATCCCCTAAGGAATAAGGGAGTAACCTACAAACTACATCATGGTAGGCTATCTGAGCCCTGGTACAAGCATCCTTAAAAGCTTGTATGTGCTCCTCAGCACTCCGTGATTCACCATGAATGTACTTGGGACATAATTTCTTAGGGTTCTTAGGCATATCATGAAAACCTCCAGGAATAGTCCCCAATGGAGAGGGATTATTCTGAAAGAATTCCATTGGTGGTGGCGGTGGTGGTTGTTGAGCCAGCTGTTGGATGGGTCGAACCAGTTGTGATAACAATTGGGATGGATTCGATGGTGGATTGATAGGAATCCACTGGGGTATTGGTGAAAAACCTGGTGGAATGAGAGGAGCTAACAAGGGTGGTATGATGGTTGCCCCAGTTTTGCAAACCTTGTGTCTTGTTGGGGTCTTGATTTCTATCAAAGGTGGTGGATTTTCAGCTGATCGAAGAACTCTATGGGGCTTCTCTGGTGAGAAAAACCTAGTGTTATCTAGTTTTCTCTTCTGGGCCCTCCTTCTAGTGCCAGATCTGTTGATGGGTCTCAATGACAAAACAACGTGTAAAAAAAATATTGCTATTTTGTTTCTACTGAAAGAGAAAGACAACACATGGATATCTTAGCTCCCAAGGTCCTGGTAGTTGGTTCTCAACTGTGTTGATGTTTCTCAATTGTCAATGTAACAGTAATGTTTAAGGGGCCTGCTGGTGTTGAGCTTCTGGATTGTTCTAAGATCAAACATAAACTTAAACCTACTCTAACCAGGGTTTTTTTAAAAGAAATGAAAAAGATAGATCAGAGCTTTAGAATAGAAAAAAAAAATGATAATTCATCCAATTTAACCAAACTTGTTATCTTTCAAGGAATTCCTAACTAAAATTGCAAAACAAAATTGACTTGTGATTAATACACAGTTTCATTCATTCACAGTGCTAATTTCAATAACAGATTGCAAATCACCATTTAAACAAAACATAGTATCAAACTTCCTTCCTTGAAATCCTCTCAAATTAAATGATTAAGTCAAGACAAACACCGTTTTGGAACACAATATGAAGTAGATTTTTATCTGGTTGCTTCTACTACTAGTGAAACAGATAAGCAACATTTACAAATCTGGCACAATCACCAGTGTAAAGAAAATCCATGACTCCAAATTGTTTCCATCTATACTAAGAAAACTGAAAGATACATTATTGGCTTCTACTAAATCTAACTCCTAACTAAGAAGACAAAATAAGCTCCCATTACAAGAATCAGGATGCAGCTCTGTCTCTTCTATCCTTCATAAAATTCGTACTCTTCAAAATCTATCTCTAGACCTATCTACTCTATTGTCACCTCTAACTGTCTCTATTCCTTCTAACTCTTTACAAAGAGGCAAGAATTCCATATATACATAGTGTACCCAAACAAAATGTCTTGGCCCCTATTTAAGGGTTTACAAAATATCTTACTCCAGAAAGGTTGGCCTTCGAATCTTTTGAATAAAGTTGGTTCCACCTTAAATGCATATCCCTACTGTCCATGTTGTTGAAAGATTGTTTTGGGGATGATCTCAAATCTCTCGCAGCTGCAGCATTTACTTCTGGCCTCCGTGTCCATCTTCGAACTCCCTGGCGGAGCTGCTTTGAATGCTCTGAAGCATTTCCATTAATACCGATCATCCTCCTCACCAGTAGACCACACAGTTGTCCCTAAGTCTCGTGGTTCTTTCTTTCCTTCGACCTTCTTCCTGTTCTAGACCCTTCTGTACATTGACCATCCTCTGGAAGCAGCATCAGGCTTGCCATTAGATCTCCACACCACTGTTCATCGAGCTGGTCCATTGGCAAGACAAATATTCATCGGCAAGAGGTCATAGCGGGTTCCATTAGTCATACCGATATCCTTTTCCATCGCTAAGACCTCACTTGTCGACACGACAACACATTGAGCTCTAATCTTTCGCTCGTAGTCTCCCTGATCTAGACCTTGTGAACAACTTTCGGCATGACTTTCGTCTATCGGCAAGACTTCGCGCCGAAACCTATATCTCTTGGCGAGCTCGGACCTTCTTTCAGGGAGAGTTTATTCTTGTCGGGGAGACATCACGCGGTCGCCGAGACTTTTCACCGAGTTCCAATCTTTCGCCGATGTCATTTCATCTCGGCAAGAGTCCACCCTGTCGGTGAGACATCATGTCGAGCTCCTCTTTTCTCCCCGAGCTCATTCTGTTTTGGCGAGACTCTCCGTAGTCACCTAGACCTTACATCAAAAGTAAGCCGCTTTTTCCAAGACACCTCTGGGTCGGTGAGACCTTTCATTGAGAGCATTCCACTACACCAAAGGGGGAAAACATGTTGGCGAGACCCTATCGGGTCGGTAGGACATCATAGCAAAGCCACCCTATTTTTGGCGATGAACCTAAATCTTTCGGCAGGACACTGCTTGGTCGCCGAGAAATCACAGCGAACTCAAATCTTTCGCCGAGCTTCTTTTCTTGTCGAGAAGACATCCCTCGGTTGGTGAGACCTTTCACCGAAGACACTCTATTTTTCCGAGACTCTATGGGTCGGCTAGACATCACACCGAAGGAAAAAAATTACGCCGATGACGGCCCTCTTCGGTGGGACTTCCTCCAATTGGCAAGATGTTATGCTGATATTATCTCATGTTGGTGAGACTTTCTTCTTTCGCCGAGACATCATACCGAAGTCTCCTCTTTCACCGAGAGCCCACTTGAACAATTATTAGGGAGACCTTTCGCCGAGCCTTCATCTTTCAATGAGACTTCACCCAGTCGGGAAGACTTTTCTTCCTCGGCCAGACCTTACGCCGAACCTTAATCCTTCGGCGAGACACACCATGTCGGCAGGACATTTCCCCGAGAGCACAAACCTATACCAAAGGCATAGTCCCGTTCGGCGAGACATCACTCATTCGTCGAGACTTCATAGTGACCCCAAATCCTTTGCCGATGTTACCCTCTATCGCCAAGACCTCGCCTCTTCGGCCAGACATCATGCCGAAGGTATAACCTTTTGCCGAGACTCTATGGGTCAGCAAGATCTTTGACTAAGCGCAAATCTTTCGATGACACTAACCTTGTGTGCAATCGATCGACGAAACATATGAAAACCTACGACGATTAAACTGTTTGGCTGACTGGGACACTTCAAAATGAATAGAACTACTGCTTGTCAGCAAGATATCTAGAAGGTATTTCCTTCCAACTGAGCTCCTTGAGAAATATCATCATGTGCATGTTTTAATCCTGCATTCAACAAAGGAAACCACAGTAAAGATCAAATGAACAAAGGTTAATTAATCAAAAACATCATTAAAAATGAATGTTGGATAAGCAAGGTGTCATTAAATCTCCAAATACAATGATCATATTAGAATTTGGGTTTCAGGTCCATCCACAAAATCCAAGCTAGGGAGGAATTTCGGGGAAATCCGAGCCAGGCAGATTCTAGCAGAATAAACATGAAAACACCTACTAGCAACCTAATCCAATTGTTATCAATCAAGAAACAACATGTGAGATCTCAAAATAGCATAAATTGATCATAAAATGCATCATCATTTGTTAACAAGTCCAATTACTCCATATTTCTTCACATTCTATCAGGTTCTAGGAAAATCCACATGAGACAGATTTCCACGAAGGAGGAGACATTCCGCAAGCTCCAGAAAAAATAGGGAACAAAGGATTTTGGGAAAATCTGGAGGAGAAGGAAATCCATGAAGAAGGGGAATCTCTGGAAGCCTGAGAATTTTGGGAAAAAGAAGAGGAGTGGGAACATCAGGGAAATCCATTCCACGTGGAATTCTGCGAAGACCAAAAATCCCCGAACCACAGTGCCGACGGAGTTTGAGCAAGATCCGGGAAAATCTGAATTAGAAGAAAAATCCTGAACTGGGGAGAAAACCTGAACTTTGCCCAGAACCTAAGGTTTTCAACGTGCAATTTGGGGAATCACTTAGGCAAGCAAGATAAAAATTTAGGCTCATGACAAAGCAAGATCAATCCTCAAAACTGAAGGACCAAAACAAAACAAGAGCGAAGAAAACAAAAGAAGAAGAAGGGGGACCCATTTTGTTCCAGAATAAAATGGGGTGGTTATGCAGGGCATAACAGTTATGTTGTGAGTTGAAAGGTTGTGTGAGTGGAATTATACCTGAGTGACTTTGATATGCTACAAGGAACAGTGTGAATTTATTGAATGAAGAGGTCCTAATGAAATTGTAAATTGAAAATTGTGTTTGCAGATTAGAGTTGTGTGTTTGTGTTTTGCAGGCCTCCCCCTACTACATTAGGAGTATATTCCAATTTTTTTAGAGACATGTATGGAAAATTTGGTAGCATAGACAAGGAAATCAATGAGTTTGTATAACTATTTGACAAAATACCTCAATGAAAGCTTTGGAAGCATACACAAAGTAAGTCAATTGTTAATTAACAAAATGCCTCAAAGAGATGTGGTTTAAAAATGTAATTGGAAAGTGTATAGAATTGTGTAATTTAAAATGTCCATTGACAACCTAGGGTTGTAACATGACAAACAAACAATGATCAACATGGAATATGAAAAACAACAAAAATGAAAGCAAGCCATAATAGAATGGAATAAAATGTACAAAGACTTCACATACCTAAAAAACCAGAGTTTCAAATGGAGGAGTTCTACCCAATTATGTAGCCTTTACTTCTTCTTTCCTCAAACTCCTCAACAATTTGACTTTTTGAAAAGCTTGTTCCCCTCCAAATTTCAATTGTATATCAGTTATCACTGGAATTCAAACTTGAATTGATATTATATGCCTTTGAACATGAAAACTCTGCTATTTCATGCAAAGGTAGTGGAAAGATCATGAAAAAGGTGGTGGAATCTAAACATCATGCATGGACACTTCAGTCAATCATCAAAAAGCTAATTTTTATCAGGGCACGCGTAGAACCAGGGGAATATGTAGAATGTGGGCTGACATCACAAGTATATTGTGTTTTTTTACCATTTTTAGTGCAAGATAAAATGTGCTCGCGTGATATTTCTTGCTAAATCGGCCATGTCTCTACTTCTCAAAACCGCGCTCGCGTTATCATAAACTTGGTTTTTTTTATAGATTTATTTTCTCTCTTTGTCTATACTCTCTCCCACTCTTTCACACCCTCCATCCCACCCTCTCACCCACTCTCCCATTATCTCCCACCCTCTCCCACTCTCTCCCATGCTCTCTCCCCCCATCT
>VDFB02105785.1:509681545-509705467 GCA_007258455.2 Sequoia sempervirens
AAAAGTGGCCACTTAAGCCCCCTTTTTGGGAACCATCTTTGTGCACTTACCCCTTCATGAATTAGCAAGGTGAGGAGTTTTGTGGGGTCAATAATGCACAAAAATAGTCAAGTGATCCTATAGCATCCAATACAAGAAGTAAGAAAAGAGCTGTGGAATTGGGAGAAAATATTGATGGAGATAAAAGGCAGTCATCTGTAAGTTCACAAGGTCAAATGAAGCTTTCTTCTACAGAGAATATTCAAGTTTTTCCAAGGCAACAACCTATGATGAGCAAAGATCAGCCTAAATCACAAGTTCAATCAATATAAGTACAAAAGGATGTTGTTATTAAAGGATAGCAAAAGGTTAGTACTAGTAACTTTAGTATTTTAGATCATATGAAGAAAACACATGTTAGTGTTTCTATGTGGGATTCTTTGGCTCTTCCTAGGCAAAAAGATCCGTTATATGAGGCACTGTTAAAGTTTTATTTATCTGATGATATGTCTAATCAGCAACCTTCAAAGGTTATGTTTACCAATGAATCTCAAGAAAAGAAAGAACAGCATACCACCGTAGTTAAACCACCCCCGTTTAATGTAACTCTGATTGTTGGACAACATTTAGTACATAATTGGATGATTGATTTAGAGGCTAGCAGTTCAGTAATGCCCAAACAAATTGTGGATAAGTTGGGAATAGAGTATGAGCCATTAGAAAAGGGGGTAGCTCAACTAGATGGTATTGTTGTTAAAACAATAGGAATCATTAAAAATTTGAATCTTACATTGCATGCATGCCCAAATTTCTCAATACCTTAGGACATTTATGTCATACAGTTACTTCCATATTTTTCCATATGTTTATCATGAGATTTTACTACTAAAATTGGAGGATACTTGTCTTCTGATTGGTCACATATGTTGTTTAGGACTAGATATGGAACCAAGGTTACTATAAAATCAGAACTTGTTGCTAAGAATCATATTGAACCATATAATGCAAATGCCATTAATAAAGCAATTGTTGTTAATTGTGCTCTTCTTGATCAAGAAGATATTCTTGAAGCTAAAGAGACTAGTACACAGATAAAGAATATCCCTGATGTTCTATTGGATGAGTGGGCAATAGAGAATGTTCATAATTCTTCAAATGAATAGCATGAAGAGGTAAATTTGGGTGTTTATTTGATGTATGAGTCTGATTATGTCATTCCTAACCTTGTCAAGAGTGATGAACAACAATCTGATCAGCAAGTAAATGAGGTTTGGAAGCTATTCTTTGATGGTTCAAGGAGTAGGAATGGTGCTGGAGGTGGTTGTATGCTCATTTCTCCAATTGGTGATAAATATTATTATACATTCAGGCTCACATTCAGCTGCACCAATAATGCAACTGAGTATGAAGCTCTAATTCATGGTCTTCAGTGGGAAAAAAAGAGGTATTTGTTGTTTACAAGTTTTTGTTGATGCATAATTGATTTTCAATCAAGTTAGAGGCCTCCATACTACCAAAAATGATCTTTTGAAGTCTTATAAGCATAGAGTATGGGATCTTATTGAATATTTTCAAGCTTTTAATTTGCTGTCAATTCACAGAACTGAAAATAAACATGCTAATAGACTAGCAACCATAGGCGCTCAATATGATATCCCTAATGATATCAGTAATTCTAAAGAACAATAGTATGTAAAAGTAATTGTTAGATCATCAATTCCTAACAATAATGAGCATTGGAAAGTCTTTGATAGTTATCAACAAATCATAAATTTCTTGAGAAAAGAAGCAAAATTTTCCAATGACAATCGAGAGAAACTCAGACAGCAGTATGAGAACCAAATCATACTACTGAAAACCAACAAACTGCCCAAAGGCTTGGTTACATTGGAGTCTATTTTTAATACAAATGATCAATTCACAAAAGAAAAATCCAGCTTGCAAATTAAAGAAGATCATTATGAAGGTGTTGAGATGTTCAAAGATAAGCTTTTAAAGCTTGGTAAGGTATGCACATTAGAAGAAAGACATGCATTTATTTTACTTTGTCAAGAGTTCAATGAAATTTTTGCATGGGAATATTTAGATCTAAAAGGTTTTGACCCTTCTATTACCCAGCATACTATTGAACTTGAGCCAAATGCCAAGCTTGTAAGACATAAACAGAGGCCACTTAACCCCAAGCTTGAGCCCCTCATGATCAAAGAGTTAAATAAGCTCATTGAGAGCAATATTATATATCCAATTAAACATACCTCTTGGGTATCGAATCTTTTTCCTATGAGAAAGAAAAGTGGTGAAATCATACTTTGTGTTGATTTTAGAGACCTTAATAGAGCTTCCCAGAAAGATCATCACCCTTTACCTTCCATGGAACAAATTCTTCAATTTGTTTTAGGTTTTGAGAGATTCTCTTTATTAGATGGCTTCTTAGGATATAATCAGATCCTAGTTAAGGAAGAAGATCAGTTTAAGACAAAATTTGCAACTAAATGAGGTACAATGGCTTACAAGAGGATGCCATTTGGTTTTTCAAATGTTGTAGCTACTTTTCAGAAAGCTATGGACATGGATTTCAAAGGTTTGATGTATAAGATTGTCTTAGTTTATTTGGATGACAACTTTTTTTTCAAAAAATTCAAATGAACACTTTGATCACTTGAGAAAGATCTTTGAAAGGTGTAGAGAGTTTGGTGTCTCTCTCAACACAAAGAAATATGTATTTTCTATCCATAAAGGAAAATTGCTTGGATATATTGTATCAGAACATGGCATCTCCATAGATCTAGAGAGAGTAAGTGTTATTCTTTCTCTTCCTTTACCAACACACAAGAAAGGTCTGCAGAGTTTCCTGGGTAGAATCAACTTTGTAAGAAGATTCATGCCAAATGTTGTTGAGTTATTAGTGCCTTTGACTTCAATGTTAAAAAAGAATATTTCTTTTAGCTGGACTAAGGAGGGAAAGAGGAGTTTTTAGCTTATCAAAGAATCACTTGCAACTGCTCCTACTATGTTAAACCCATATTTCTCAAAAGATTTTATACTATATGCATATGGAAATATTGATAGTATTGCAGCTATGCTAGTTCAGGAGAATGATCATGGGTTAGAATAGCCCATAGCTTTTTTTAGTCAAAGTCTTAAGGATTATGAGCTTCATTATTCCTTTGTTGAAAAGCATGTCTTATTTGTTATCAGAAGTTTAAAGAAATTTAGACATATGCTTTCTAACAACAGGATTAAATTGGTGGTTGCTCATCCTTCAGTTAAGGAATTTTTGTTGAAAAAAAAAATTGAATAGCAAAGGAGCCGGTTGGGTGACAAAAGTGATGGAATATGATCTTGAAATTAAGATTACCAAGCTAATAAGAGGGAAAGGTCTCTGCGAACAACTTACAGAGAACAGTAACAACAATACAGGAGAAAAGGAAAATGTTGTTTTAGCTCATCAGGATGAGGAACAAATTGCTACACCAGTTTCTCCTACAAGTTGGGTGAAAGAAATGACACATTTCTTGTTAACTGGTGAGTGTCCTCCTAGTTTAAGAAAATAAAAAAGAAGGTACTATAGACTGTAGTCAATACCTTATGTACTTTTGAATGGTTTGTTGTTTAGAAAAGATTTTCATGGTGTTCTATTAAGATGCATAGAAGTTGACCAAGCTGACAAAGTTTTACATGAGTTTCATGAAGGATCAGCTGGTGGTCATTTATCTCCAAGAGATAGAGCTCTTAAGATAATGAAAGGAGGCTATTACTGGCCTACCTTATTCAAAGATGCCCATTCATGGGTGAGAAAATATAAGGAGTGTTCCATATTTGCAGGAAAAGAGAAGCCGACATCCCTTCCGTTACAACCAATTCAGATTGAACAACCCTTTATGAAGTGGGGCTTAGATTTTATTGGAGTAATACATCCACCATCAAGTGCAGGTCACAAGTGGGTGCTCACAGCCACTGATTATTTTTCAAAGTGGACTGAAGCTATAGCACTTAAAGAAGCAAATGAGATAGTTGTTCTGAACTTTTATGAAGAGCTAATAACTAGGTTTGGAGTTCCTAAATCAATAGTTTTAGATAATGCACTTTCTTTTATAGGAACTAAGATATCTGAGTGGGCTGTCAGAAATGATGTTTATCTGAATACATCTTCTAACTATTATCCTCAAGACAATGGACAAGATGAGTCCACTAATAAGATCCTTCTAAGGATCATCAAAAGGACTATGCAAGGTAATCAAAGAGCTTGGCATACCAAGTTGAAATCAGCCTTGTGGGCTGATAGAATTACACCAAAAAGATCAATTAGATTATCACCATACATGCTTGTGTATGGAAAAGAGGCAAGGCTGCCTATTTCACTTGAACTTCTAGCCCTTGATCTAGTCAACCGGCTTGATATGATTGAAGAAGAGCCTATGGAAGCAAGATTGGCTCAATTGATTGAGCTAGAAGAGATTTGAGCTGAAGAGATGAAGAAGATCGAGCAACATCAAGCTCAAGTGAAGAGGTCATTTGATAAGAGAACATCTCCAAGAATATTCCAAGAAATTGACATAGTTCTGAAGTGGGATGAACTTAAAAGTAAACCTGGAAAGCATTCCAATTTTGATGCATTCTGGAATGGACCTTACATTATAATTGAGCGGAAACAACATAATGCCTTCCAATTATCTAAGTTGGATGGTGAAGTGGAGCCAATCCCAATGAATGGGATTCACCTCAAACATTGTTTTTGAGGTATGATATGAATCTATACATATTTGAGTAGATTCTAGATGTTCAATAAGTGTTGTTGCACATTGATTAATAGCATCTTTGTTTTCTCTAAGTGTTGTTTTGCATAGTTGTTTTAGTTTACTTTATGTTTTGCTAGGGGGAAATAGGGAAAACCTTGTTGTTAACTAAGCATAGTTCAATCAAATAGACATCTCTCATTCATAACATGGAATGAAAAGTCAATGTCATGAACAACAAATGTATACTCAATGGAACTATGATCAATTGCAACAAGATTATCAAACATACAACAAAATGAATGAGCTTTGTATTAAGTTATGAGTCAGAAAAAGGCATAAATGGACTCCATACCTAATGGATAAGCAAGGCAACTGGCCTTATTTGTTTAGTAGGAAAACACCCCTGAGAGGTTGCCAGAAATGTTACTAATTTTTAGCTTCCACCATAAATTAGTGAATATTTTTTGAGTTTTATGGAGTATAAAAGTTTTGATATATGGTTCATCCAATGAACCTTTGTTTTTAGAATGAAAGAGTTTTTTGGGGTTGATTTATTAGAATCATTCAAACAGTTTAGATTGAGTTGTTGAATAGTCCTAACAAAGTAACAAACATCTTTCATTTGGAAAACAAAAATTCAGAGAAATTAAAGTAAATAGTCATTATTTTCTATAATGTTTGTCATTGTTGATTATCAGAAAAGAATTGCAATTCTAGAGCAAAATATGCTGAAATTATTAATTCAGTTGATTACAAAACACATATGCTTTCAAAAAATTCATATTAGTTATTTTAGATTATATAATTGAAAAAAAGTTCAAATGGAAACATAAACCATTACATACTTTGAGGTAACTGATTTATTAAAAGATATTTTTCTGTAACCCCACACAAGTCGTGGGTTATGACTAAGTTGATTCAATTCAACAACAACAATAAACCATACACCTAAAGATTAACTAAAAGAAGAAAGACACATAAAAGGAAGGTCATGTCCATCATTTCCTGGGAGGTTGATGTAGGGTTGATTCATTACTCTCCATCTTCATCTTTAGTGTCTTTAGCTCCCTTGCTCCTGAATTCTAGAACCTGTAGTTGATTGTAAACTTTTGTTAGAGCTCGGGGCATGATATACAATTACATGCTTATCAACAAATGTATGATTTTTAATTATTATCAAATTGAATCAACTTAGTCAACATCTGAGAGATAAATGTAAAAACTGTCGAATCAAATCATTAGGTGAAATTATCAGATTCACTATTTTTCTGACTTGTTTGTTTCATGTGCAGATACAGGAAAAGAAATGTTACTATTTCATCAAAATTAAAACATGAGTGGGGTTAAATGTGGCTCCCTCAAGAGTTCATGTCAGCTCATAATAATGGCATAAGCACAGTAAGAGGGAAATGCAATGATAAAAGCCATTATATCAACAGGAAAATAGAGTGATAGTGAACAGGCATACATATTGAGTTCACGAAGGTATCATCAGAAAATTCAATACATATTGCTTACATCAGATGTAACTGTCATAATAATGTCTATTCTTTTTTGAAGAATATCTCATGTATACATAAACATCAAAGGACAACATTATTTCATCTACAAAATCTCTATTGTTTGAGGTCAAATAACTTAGAGATGGAATGTAGCCATGATTATTTTACAGTAAGATATGTGGAAATACATAATTCTTTTCAAAAGAAAAATCAATCCAGAATGATAATTGGTGTAGCCTTAAAGGACAAATATACAATCTATGATATTGCTATTAGGATTCAACCATGTAGTTTTTGATTCAAACTCATTGACCCATGTTTCATGAGTAGTGGTTCACAAGAACCCATCTCTCATGATAATGAATGGTCCACTTAGCACTCATTGCATCTAGGTGATGCTCACAAAGGTGAAGCACTGGGCCATCCCAAGAGGTCACCCATCCCAATATTGCTCCAGCTCAAGCACGCTTAACCACAAAGTTTCCCCCAAGGTTAAGCCGACTTAGCTTGCAACCCCATTTGCAAAACCTTCAGCTTGTGGTTAAGTGTGCTTGAGCTAGAGCAATATTGGGATGGGTGACCTCCTAGGATGGCCCAATGCTTCACCTCTGTGAGAATCACCTAGATGCAATGAGTGCTTAGTGGACCATTCATTATCATGAGAGATGAGTTCTTGTGAACCACTACTCATGAAACATGGGTCAATGAGTTTGACTCGAAAACTACACGCTTGAATCCTGATAGCAATATCATAATTTGACATGTTGTGGAAGAAACCTCCTACTTATCAAATATACAATCTATTTTCTCTTCATGTATAATGAAGGCTACAGAAAATCACTTTATAAGGATATTTCAAAACATACTTTTATAGAGACGGGGAAAATCTTCTTTGCACCCAAGATAGGTTTCATACTACAACGGAGAATGAAATGCCTATTTAATTATACATTATTCATTTTCTAACACAAATTCATCTTTTAGTTTATAGAGAGAATAAAATCCTAATTTTTGAATCTTGTGACTCAATAGAAAGCTAAACTATGAGGGTTTAAAATGGAAATTTCTTTAAGAATGTGCAGAGAGATGGAAAATGGTATAATCTAAAGCTTAAATAGGATTTTCATGGCGGCCTATTCAAAATATAGAATAAGGAATAAAGCTCAAGCTTTTTACACTTAGGAACCTCATACCCATTTTCAAATATGAAGTTCATAAAAAAGAAGTCGTGGCCATGGAGGTTCTTCAGAAGCCCTCAAAATATACAAAAAGTTAGCATTTTCCCCATAGCAGCCTAGAGACAAAGAAATGAGGCATTCAAAAGCTTCAACCAAAGTTATTCATGGTGAAATTAAGAGAGAATAACTATAGGAAAGCAAACCCTTGTTCTCTTTTTCAAAAAATGCAAATCGACATGGATAGATTTTTTGCAGAAAAATTAAAAGGAAAGATCATTTTATGCATACCCAGATGAAGTTGACCTGCTAGTTCTTCCAAAGAATCTTTAAAATCCACAAGGGAAAGCTAAATTTTTAATCTTCAAAGCTCATCCAGAGGGTTTGGTAATGGTAGCTAGACAAAAACACAACAAGAAGACAAATTTAACAATAGAACCATTAGAGAAAGTACAAAGGCCACACTTGTAAGCTTGCAAAAAGTATTTCAAAGTGGTGAAACTTCCAGATTTCAAAACAAAAAATGATTTACCTTCATATTACAACATTAAATCCTCCAGAGATGGCTTCAAAAATGGCGTCCAAAAAATGCCACTCAACAGTCGATTGGGGTTTGCAAAATGCATGATGGTGCCCTCATGAAGTTTCCAGACTCATGTAAGAATGAAAAGATAAAATGAATCTTTTACATTCATTTTAGGGTTTCATAACCCTAGAAAGGCTGATAGAAAAGAATGAAGGCTTTTAAATTCAAGTTTTTATTAAAAACTTTATTCGCTTGGTAAGTGGTGTGGCATCATTATGCCTTGTGAATATTTCTAAGACTTAATCATTTAAGTCTTTTACATTTGACTTTATCAAATTCCTCCATTTTACATTTAAAACAATTTTTTTCTAACTTTATTAAAATGGTAATATAAATCATTTTAATAAAAGTTATTTAAAAAGTGCAAAAAATGGAAATTCCAATACAATTTTCAAATAAAGAGATAAGATTTTATTTTTTTGCATTTAGTTGAAAAATGTAAATCTTTATTTAAAGTGATAATTATAAATCATTTAAAATAAATGATATTTTGAAATGCAAATAAATAAAATCTTTTTAATACAATTTCAAATGATGGAATAATTCAAAAAGGAGTCAAATGAAACATTCAAAGCCTTGCACAAATCATGGAGATGGTTGAAGAAGTTATGCCAACATGTTGAGGGAAATCATGGATTTTGAAGCACCTAATGATGAGTTCACCTTCAGTTTTGGGTTGCATTTGATTGGATTTCAATCAAGGAGTGATTTGAGGCACAAAACTTGAGTTCTCTTTCAGTTATAACACTATTTCGGAGGGGTTTTCAGTTGTATACAACCCATGAGGTTGATTTGAGATTCACAACTCTTGATGGAGTTCTCTTGCAGTTACATGCCTTGTTTGGAGAAGGAAGACAACACATCATATTTTTGAGCCAAGATTCAAATTTTGAATATTTGGAGGCTTTTCTATAATTCTTTCTTTCTCTCATTTCTTTCCCTAGTTCTGAGTTTTGAGACTACTAATGCAGATTATTCATCCTTTGTAACTCATTTTTAATGAGATTTCAGATATTTTGGAAAGCATTTTTGCCTTAGAATGTGAGAGATTCCTAATTTTTCAATAGAAGAAGCTTATTTCCTCCTCAATTTTCCTTTGTTTCAGTGTTGATTAGTGAATAATTTTGATTAAAATATTGTGTTCTTTATTTTATCAAAATTCTTTCAAATACTAGATGCAAAAGGTAACATGTTATAGTGCAAGTTTGTGAATGTGCTTATTTTTGTTGCATCAGAATTGTGAAAACATCCTTGTTTTCCTTCTTATGAGCATCAAAAAACTAAATTCTTTCATTACAAACACTTTTGCAAGCATGTGCAACTGAGTTGTGAGATACTATAGTTTCTTAAATTGGCTAGATTTGTGAGTTTCAAAAGCATTTTTAGGTTTATATATTTGGTGTATCACCCATTGGTGTTAAGGTCATTTTTTCAAGCATTTTCTTTCTTACCCTTTTCCTTTGCTAAAGTTAGTGTTTACAAGAGATATCCAAAGGGAACCAGCCCATAACTTGGAGTTCTACCCTCATTATCTAGGATACCCACAGCCTGAGAGTAGTCCCATGTGCATAGGATTTAAGAGTTTTTCAACTTGTCTTTAGGTGAAAATATTTGTGTTAACACTACTTAGACTGCTTGTTCACCCTTGAAGAGCATGATGTTGCTTTGAAGGATATGGATGACTAAAAAAGTCCTAGTATTGATGGATTACCTATAAAATTTTATAAAACAATGTGGCCATTCATTAGGGAGGACTTCTATGAGGTCTATATAGAAGCTTTATCACAAGGTTCCTTGGGTCCCTCTATTAATCAAGGGTTGATTAAATAATTCCTAAAGGAAAAAAAGAGAACAACATTTCAAAGTGGAGACCGATTACTCTTCTTAACACATTGTACAAGATTATAGCCAAATCTATTGCTAAAATAATTAAACATATAGTGCAAGAAATTGTAAGGCCCGAGAAAATTGCTTTTATTAGAGGAATATGCATACTTGATAACTTGGTGCTAGCCTAGGAAACTATGGAATGGGCTTAACAAACTAGACAAAATTTCCTCCTCATCAAATTGGATTTTTACAAAGCTTATGATAGGATTAGGTGGCATTGATTCATATTAAAAATGCTTAAATGGTTAGAATTTGGTCCCAAGCTCATTTCCCACATAAAAATCCTCTTTGTTGATGTTAATGCTTGCCTCGCTATTAATGGGTCAATCTCTCAAACCTGTCCTCTTCAAATATTGGTAAGGAAAGCTTGTCCCTTAGCTCTCTTCCTCTATGTTCTCACTGATGATGCTCTTAGGTACCTTTTAATTCATATAAAAATTAGAACCTCATCCAAGGTATTTCTCTACCAAGTGATAAAGTTTTTCTTAATTCTCATTTTGCTAATGATAGCTTATTATTCATTCAAAACTCTCAAGACAAGCTTAGCAACACCCTCAAAGTATTGGACCTATTTTATTCAACTATTGGCTCCCAACTATCTCAACAAAATTGAATTCTAGACTAATTCATCTGATCAATCACCTCCATGGATTCCTCCACAATGGAAATTCAACATCCAATGTGTTATTTCAAGATACCTCGACATGTCCCCTTTGGGATAGGAGTTTCATTATATCTGAAATGGGGAAATAGTTCATACACAAATTAAAAAGAAATCTTGATTTGTGGTCAAATAAATTTCTCTATGATTGGACACATACAAAACAAAATCCTCATAGTCAATCATGTTTACATTTCATCACATTGGCTTCCTTCAAAAAGTATCTATAATCAACTAACCCAATTAATTGTAGGATTTCTTTGAGGAAAATGGAATAATAAAAAAGGTCATCTAGTTGCTTCACGGTTGTATCAAGTATTCAACCAAAAAATAAAGGGGGTTTAGGAGTGATTGATGCCTTTACACAAGGGATTTGCCTCATATCCAAATGGATTGCTAAATATTTTCATGGAGCAGACCCATAAAAGTCTCTTAATAGACACATACTAGCTACAACTAAAGCCAATAATTCTTGGAAATAGGTTGGGTGGAAAGATAAAATTCTTATGGAAAAATACTTTACACCTCAAGCTTTTAGACAATTTCTAAGCATATGGAGAGCGTGGCAAAAAGTGTCTCCTCTTCTTGAATGGAAAGGACAAGACCTTAGTCACATGATAAGCTTCTTTGCTTCATCTATTTGGTGGAATAGATTGATTTGTTTACATGAGCAACCTCTTGCTATCAACTCTCATTTGCATAGCAAGATCTTTTTCAAAAAGGAATCACAAAATTTAGGTACATGTGGCTTGGAGAAATGACTTGGAACTCAAACATGATTTCAATATGTCTAATTCTCTAATCAATGTCATCCATAAGGTGCATGATGTTGTCCCTCTGGATCTTCAATTGAAACTTTCTACTCCCATTTCATGCAATCTTTTTAAATATTAGAGGTGGCTTCAAATTTTAATATAGAAAACTTCCCCTTGAAGTTAATCTACAATAAGCTTCTTTCACCAATCCAATTGCAGCCAAGGTTAAATTTAAGATGGATAGTGAATTGGTCTGAATCCAAGTGGTTTAGTTTGAGCCTTGATGTTTGAAAATCCAAAGGTGAAGCCAAAGCACAATTTCTAGCATGAAAAATTATCCACTATAAAATATTTGTGGGAGAACGCCTCATCGTTCTCCCTATCCACTCTTCTAGATGTCCTTTTTGTCACAAGTTAGAAATTAGATATCCCTTTTCTCACGAGTTAGAAACCATTAAACATGCTTTTTGGAGGTGCAAGTATGCTCAGGAAATTTGGAAAACAACTTTGACCTTTATAAAAGAGATAGATTTGACCCAATCTGGTCTAATCGTGTTAGAAAAATCATTTGGATATTGAGTTAAATATGAATTATTCTCTTGATTGATCATAATACTTATAATAAATCTCTCTAAAATAAAGAGAAAAGAGAGATATAGATCTATTTTTAGAGAGACAGGCCTGGTATTTATTTGAATAGGAATAGGTCTACAAATTCTTCATATGGAAGGAGATCTCTATTACCATTTTGACAAATTAAATTGATCGATACGAGCTGATTTTCTGTTATGATATATTGCCAGAACAATAGCTAATCCAATAGCTACTTCAGCAGCAGCAATAGCTATAACAAAGATTGAGAAGATATCCCCCTTTACTTGCCTACTATCAAAATAATCTGAGAATGTTACTAGGTTTAAATTCACTGCATTGAGTATTAGTTCAAGACACATAAGTGCTTTATTTTGATCACAGGATGAAGAAGATCTTGAAAAATTCTAATTCATAAATCGAATACAATTAAATTGATTTATATCTTTTCTAATGTTTGATCCAGGATCTGATAAAATATCATAGTTTACAGAAGGATTCTTAAGAAATGTTTTCACCTTCCATAGATCAGCTATTCTATTTTTTTCTAATCCCCTGAAATATTGAAAAGTATCTTGTCGCCTTTTCAACAATTTGAATTTTTCACTAGGTTTCTTAGTATAATTAATACTTATACATGATTCATCTATTGAAAAATCATCAAAGAATCCTTTCAAAAATTTTGACTCTGAGAAGGAATAAGATTCTTTTTGTTCAATTTCTTCTTGTTGCATTGGATTTTGGTTTTCCAATTTATCCATTGCTCTTTTTATAGCTTGGATTTCTTCTTTATAGCCTTCACTTTCTTCAACTCTTTTTTTCCTCTTTGCAATTATGTATTGTTTTGATTTTAAAGAGAAATCCAATTCTTCTGTTTGAACTAAATTCTTTTCTAGTTGCTCAATTTTGCTTTCTAGTGCCTCAATATCAATAACTGAGTTTTTAATTTAAGTACCTATTTCCTCCATTCATCAAGGTTATAATTTTGCTTTCTAGTCTGCTAATGCAGGTTACAAATTTGGTCAGGAAGAAGAAACCTACAATATTGTAGCTGCTCACGGTTATTTTGGCCGATTGATCTTCCAATATGCTAGTTTCAACAACTCTCGTTCTCTACATTTCTTTTTAGCTACTTGGCCAGTAGTAGGTATCTGGTTTACTGCTTTGGGCATCAACACTATGGCTTTCAACTTAAATGGATTCAATTTCAACCAATCTATTGTTGATAGTCAAGGTCATGTAATTAACACTTGGGTTGATATCATTAATCGTGCTAACCTTGGTATGGAAGTTCTGCATAAATGTAATGCTCACAACTTCCCTCTAGATCTAGCTGTTGTTGAAGCTAATTCTATAGATGGCTAATTACTCAATCCGATGGATTGTTAGTGTGTTTCAATCCTTGAAAAGCAAAAAAAAGTAGGCTCATACCTCTCTTCATTCAAAAGAAGGCTCATACCTCTGAGCTAAGCAGGCTCATATGCATGCACTATGCAATCGTATACTTATTGGCGTGAAATTAAAAGATCTCTTCGAAATCGCTACAATTATAGTGAATCGAATTATAATATGCAATTCAGATTACAATAAAACATTGCTTCAATTTCTATTAATTGATTAAAATAAAACAACACCAATGGGGCATGGCCAAGCGGTAAGGCAGTAGGTTTTGGTCCTGTTATTGCGAAGGTTCGAATCCTTTTGTCCCAGGTGGAACAATATTATTTCAAAAAATCGGAAAAAAAATAAGAAGAAAAAAAATCTTTTTGATTTCTCATCCTTTCGTAGACTATACTTATAGAATGGAAATATGATTTCTCATTCTTTTTTATTTCTCATCCTTTCCAATGAATGATTAAGATTTCTATATGATCTTATGCAGTCATAGGTTCCATTGTTTCCATAGCTTTCAAATGGCTGCTTAGGTTTACCCTCTGCAATGGAGCTCTTATTTATATTTATTTCTTACAAGAATCAATTTTCTTAGTTTCCATTGATCTGAAGCTCTTTTTTTTTTTGTTTCGTTCAGTCATTAATAACTTAATTATTTTTAGATAATAATATATTGAAATAACACTCATAAAGAGTCCTATCGAAACCAATAAATAGGAGCCTGCTTGCCATCCACACCAAAATAGATAAAGTTTTCCAAAAAAACTTGCTAGTGGAGGAATACCTCCTAGAAATAGCAAACATAAAGATAAAGACAAAGCTGAAAAAGGGTCTTTCATATATAATCCTACATAATCTTGAATTTTGTATGTTCCTGTACATAGACTAAATAATACAATACAAGCAAAAGTTCCTAAATTCATAAAAATATAGAGCAACATATAAGTTATCATACTCGCATATCCATTATTTGAGTCTCTATCAATTATTCCAATAAGGATATATCCAATTTGACATATCGATGAATATGCAAGCATACGTTTTATGCTTGTTTGAGTAATAGCAATTAAATTCCCTAATATCATGCTAAGAATAGCTAATATTTCCAAAAGAAGATGTCATTCGTTCAATGAGAAATAAAAAATAAAATAAAAAATTCTAGTGGCTAAAGCTGAAGCAGCTACTTTTTAAATAACAAAAATAAAAGCAACAATTGGAGTGGGGGAGTTAGAGTCGAAAAGAGGAATTCTCCCTCTTTTCTCTCATTCAGAACTGTGCATGGGACTTTCTTCTCGCACGGCTCCTAAGTGATAAAAAAGATTAGCATAATCGTTTGATTCTCTCTTTTTTATTACCTTCCTCATGTATGTATAAGATTGAATCAATTCAATTGATAGAAAGAATCATTAATCCTTAACTTTCTGAGGAATCCTTACTCAGTGGTTATTATGGTAAATCATCTTTTTTTTCTTATTTTGTTATGAAAGAGTTAAAAAGAAAAAAGAAAACCATCTGATTTAATTCGTTCTGAATAGTCATGAGATGTTCATCTTAGGGTAATCTTTTTGTCGACGGATGCCTTTTTTTTTACACTCGTAGTTTTTGAAAAATGAAAACTTACTATATAGCATCTACGTTAAGAATAAAAAGATTGTACACATCATTAATCTGATCCTTTGTAAAAACTACCCATAATAACTAACTTGTAAAAGTTATTTGTTTATTCAATCAAACAATTTAGTTTGTTTCTTACTTTGCTTTACCTTAATTCAATTCATTTTTTGGTAAAAGTGATGTGCATTGAACTAGACTCCTATTTTTTTGTAGTGATTATTTTTTGCAGTGATTATTTTTTTGCAGTGATTTCAATTTGAAAAGTAGGGATAGTTATTAACTATTACATTGATTTCTAAAAGAGGGAAAAAAAATCATTATGTTTAAATAAAAGAAATTTAACATAACAAAAAATAAAGAATTTGTTTCTTTTTTTTTTATAAATTGAATATTTATTAAATAGCTTTTTTTTGTCAGCCAAATTGCTGATACTGAATAATATTCAGTATTCATGAATATCATGAAGAAACTCTTTTGTTAATATTATTTTGGCGGCATTCCAATATTGGAGGCAAAAATACAAGGCTCTTCAGCTATTTACTTTTTGTTTTGGAGTTACCATAAAATACATAATAATTCCCCTCCTATTTTTTTTGTCGAGCTTCTCGATCAGTCATTATTCCTTGCGAAGTAGAAAGGATTGCAATTCCCATTCCACCTAAAACTTTAGGAATCTCTTGTGCATTAGAATAGATTCTCAGACCAGGTTTGCTAATGCGCTTTGAAGCAGTTATATATCTCTTTTGCGTCCTTCCCGTAGATTTTGAAGTTAAAACAAAAAAAGATTTTTTACCTTCTTGATGTTCCCTAACATGTTCTATAAAACCTTCTCATAGAAGAATCCTTGTGATGTTCTTGGTAATAGTAGTAGCTACCACTCGAACTATTTTTTTTTACCATGTCAGCATTTCTTAAATAAGTCATTAGATTAGCAATAGTATCGTTACCCATGACGAACTAATTCTTAGGAATTTACAAGCTGAATATAAAGACATGTTTATCTTTTTCTAGGAATATGCCTGACATTACTTCTACATAGTGTATAATTATAATACTTCAGGAGACAATGAAATTATTTTGGTGAAATTCAATTCTCTTAATTCCTCAGTAACTGAACCAAAAACTCGAGTTCCTCTTGGATTTCCTTTCTAATCAATGACAACTGCTGCATTGTCATCAGATCGTATTATCATTCCATCGCTACGTTTAAGTTCTTTACACGTACGTATAACTACGGCTCTAACTACTTCTGATTCTTGCAGAGTCATATTAGGTGCTGCTTCTTTAATTATAGCGATGATAATATCGCCGATATTAGCGGTGTTACGATTACCTGCTCCTAGCACTCGAATACACATTAATTTTCGGGCTCCACTGTTGTCTGCTACATTCAAGTAAGTTTGGGACTGAATCATTTTTCCTCCAAAAGAATTGTTACCTCGGCCTTGGAATTCCTATTTCTATCAGAGTAAATAACTTTTAAGAACCAAAATATCAAAATGGTTCGGATTATTCAAGATTAGCCAAAAGAGCGGTTCAACGAAAAGGAATGCAAATAAAATGAAACACAAATACTTTTACCTCCCTTGTTGTTGACACCTCTTTGATTGGCCCTTGCTTGGATTGGTTGTGTGCTCCTTAGATGATGGATTGAATGACTAAAATGCAAGCTTCAATATGAAAAATGATGAACAAAGATGGTTGAATGATTGAAAAAGGCTTGAGGATTCAAATGGACAGCATGTAGTTATGAGAGTGCAAAGTGTTGAGAAAGCAAATGGGCAGCATATGGGTGCTCAAAATGAAGGTGTTGGAAATGCCCTTGAGGAGGGGGTATTTATAGGAGAATTTGAATTCTCTAGAGAATTCAAGGGTCAAGATTGCTCCAACAAGGCCAAGATGAAGGGCTATGGTGGGTTGAGAACCACAAGCCCTCACATCTTGACATGTGGAGGGTGGAATGGACAAGAGGATATGAGGTGGAGATGAGTTGTCAAGAGGGTACATGAGGTGGAAAAGGACATGCACCTTGGGGGATGAGAGGATTTCCACAAAAAGGGATTTTTTGTCCCCAAGTGGGAGTGAAAGGGACTTTTGAGGAATTTTAGAATTCCTCAAAAATCTACATGGGAAAAGGAAAGGTGGTTGGGGATATAAATGCAAATTAAAAATTCACATTCATAGGATGATTTAGAGGATAAAAGGTGGCTCCAAAAAGGTGGGACTTGGTCACATGTGGTGATTGTGACAAGTCCAAGGTGGGTCACATGTGGAGATTGTGACAAGTCCAAGGTTCTAGAAGCCTTGGAAGGATGGAATATGAATTAAAAATTCACATATAAAAGAGGGGAATCTAGGAAGAATAAAAAA
The DNA here is from genome assembly GCA_007258455.2 of Sequoia sempervirens. Lineage (NCBI taxonomy): Eukaryota > Viridiplantae > Streptophyta > Pinopsida > Cupressales > Cupressaceae > Sequoia > Sequoia sempervirens. The sequence continues at coordinate 509,698,800 of VDFB02105785.1, forward strand.
GAATTAAAAATTCTTTGGAGAATGATTAGGTTTAATTAATCAATAATTAGAAGAATAATGAGGATTAGAAGCCAACTTGCAAAAGTTGGAGGATGTGACACATCTTAATCAAGGATTAAGCATGTGCACATCCTTAATGAAGAGATTAGGAAATGGATTAGGATTAGATGAAAATGACATAGGAGAATTAAATAAATGTAATATTTATTTAATTCTTATTTGGATGAAAAGAGGATTAAGGAGGGTAAGGTATTTAATTATTAATTAAATACCTTAGATTTAGCATAATTAAAAGATACACTCAAATAATAGTAATATTACTAATTAACCTCGATAAGAGGATGCTTTAGATGAAAAGTGATAAATTTGGATAAATTAAATGTCCAAATTTGGATGTCTACATTTTGCCCCTCTTTGAGATGGTGTTACGAAGTAGCATCATTTCAAAGAATATTAAAATATAGAACCTAGAAGAAGATGGTTAGATTGGAAAAGATGCCCCAGTCATCCAAAGGAGTGGCTAGGAAGGGAAAAAGAAAATTAGGGATGAAGGATGCCCCCTCAAGAGGACATGCGGGTTCAAGAGAACACGGGTGGGCTCTCGAAATAGATGATGTGATGCAAGGGGAGATGAGGAGGATGATGCAAGGTGATGAGAAGGAGAAGTGATAGGAGATGGATGAAGCACAAATGGATTTGAGGACAAAAGGTGATGCTGCCCCAGGCAACATACAAAACAAAATGGGTTGATGATGGATGGAGTGTTGTCAATGAGGGAATGAAGGATCCCAAAACAACACGAGGATAGGGAAGGATACATCCCACTGAGTGGTATTGATGAGGGAAGGATACATCCCAAAACACCACTAAAGGATAGGGAGGAATACCTCCCAATGATGATGAAAGTGTTGTTGATGAGGGAAGGATACATCCCAAAACAACACCAAAGGATAGGGAGGAATACCTCCCGATGATGATGAAAGTGTTGTTTATGAGGGAAGGATACATCCCAAAACAACACCAAAGGGATAGGGAATGATAATAATGGATGATGATGATGGGGGGTCAAGGCTAGTAACAAGACTGGGGACAAGACCAATGATATGATTAGATGATGGAATGGATGGGGAATTGGAGAGAGATAAGGATGAAGGAGGAATGGATGGGGGGATACATGCAAGACGATAGAATAGAAAATGAGATGCAATCCTAATGCAACTTGCCATCTTTGGAGCACTGATTTTTGCTATAGCATAAGACACAAGACACCAGGGTATGAAGAACCAAGGCGAATTAGTGTCTAATGCATAAAACAAACACAATAGACAAGAAGGTTACCTCAACACCCCAAAGTCACAAAGACCTTGGTCGGACCCGGTATGGAGATAACCACAAGCATAAAAGGATGCCCCAGCATAACACAAGACCTCAGAGATCTTGGTGGGTACTATGTGGGACAACCAAGAAGACACAAATAGACATAAAAAGATCAAGATATGCCCCTATGTTGACCAATCAAAACACACCATAATATGATGGATTATGGTGGCCTTGACAAGTTGTGATAGGGAGCTCCAATGATAAACAAAAGCCAAAAACATCAAAAGATCGCAATCACTTTCAAATGTCCTTTGCCATAGGATCAAGGGGATAGATGGGATTGATGAGGTCTGTTAGGAAGGATACATCCTGTTGAGACCAAAGATGATGGATATTAAAAGATCGTTATGACGCGGGATGTTCAAAATCGATTGGATCTCATGATACAAGTGGATCTCGTTTGTTAAGAACCAGCTAGATAAGGGCATAGCTTGATGGCACGACACAAGGAAGACAAAACATGGGACTGAAAAAACCTAAAGACCTAGGGGCTCGGGAGCCGATCAAAGATTAGCCTTGCCTACGTGAAAGCGCAGAGCCCTCGTAGTTCAGTGAAAGGTGGATGATTGACCAAGATGGAGACCTTGATGGATGGTAAAGACAGGATGGACAAAAGGAGACAGACTGATGATAGATGATAGAGGACCAAAGTGGGCAATGAAGATCGATGATAGAACCCCGGGGGCAGATCAAATGATCGACCTTGCCTACGTGAAAGCACATGGGCAACGTAGTTCGACAAGACCAAAGGCAAACAAGGGATAAAGGATGATGGATGATGGGATAAGTCAATAAAAAGATGGGACCGATATGACAAGATAGGATAGACCTGTTGGATTGGATAGGATTATGATGATCACATAAAGCTCAGAGATGGGATAGTTATCCAAAGCAGTAAAATGACCTTGGGGGATGATGTGATAGATAGATGAGTGATGAAAAGTAATAGGAGATTGCAAAGATGTGCAAGAGAGAAGCAGGGGTGATGACGATTAGATAAATGGCATTGGGTTGCATGGGGGGAGGCCTATAGCTAGATACCAATGACAAGGGATTGGGAGGTGGGATGAGATGGGATGAGGATAAAGATGGAAGAATGGATAAAGATATAGGGATTGGGGAGGGGAGGGATTGTTTGGATGGATGAGAATATAAGGATTGGGAGATGAAAGGGATGCTAGGATAGATGGATACGAAGACAAGGATGGGGAGATGGAAGGGATGTTGTGATAGATGATGTCTCCAAGGACTATGTCACAAAGGAAGTAGATGCCCCCACTCTAGATATGTCATATATGAGGAGGCATGAGGCATGGAAGACAAGTGGATGGGAAGATAAAGGAGATAACTATATGAGGATAGGATGGGTGACTAAGGAATATGATAGAGCATGGATGAAGGGAATATATACCAATAGGTGTCCAAAGCATGCATAGATAGGTGCCCCAATTTTGATCAAGATCACAAGAAGGATGGAGGGAATGGGAGATAAATGGGATATGATGGTAGGATGCAGAAAATAGGAGGGATGGAGGGATTTATGAAGAGGACGGATAATAGGAAGACGGGTGCATAGCTAGAAACATAGCGGATGGAGGGAATGCATATTAGGAAGTTGCCCCCAAGTGCAGATGGAGATTTACGCATGACGCCTGTTTGCCAGGTTTTCATCATGGTACTTATCCAAGGCGCTTGTTTGCCAAGTTTTCACCATTGGATGGATTATTTCTCTTTACTTTTTTCTTTTTTAATTTTTGATGAAAATGGATAAGGATAGGGATGTGGATAAGGGAATTTAGAAGATACATGATATGGATATGGATGGATGACTCAAGCATCAAGTTCTATACGAGGTAGTAAGAGCCCATGTTCGAACCGACTATTGGATGTTGGTACAACCTTATGAGGATAAATGGATTATGCAAGAGGATGAATTAGGGGGATTTGATGGGGGAGATATGTGGGGTAATGGATGGGATGCTGGAAAGGGTATGGATAGAATGATGGGGTGGATATGTGATGGGGAGATGTGTTCAGGACCAACATTGGCACATGTGGTGGTGGATGTGAAAAGATGAGAGGATTAATGGATGGAGAATGTGGGGATAATGGAGGAGATGGAATGGTGAATTTCAGGACATAGGGACCCAAGACAGACATAGGAGATGAAAGGGGTGTATGATTAGCTTGTGGATTAGCGACTTTGGATGTTCTTACTGATTTTTCATGTGATGGCATTGCATCTTTTTTCCTTGGGATCCACATGGTTTTGATCTTTGCTTTGGTGGGCCTTTGCGGCCTACAAATTTGATTTGGATTTATACTTTTCTTCTCTTCACCACGTCTTTTGGAGGGGACATGGGGAGCCTTAGATTCATGTGGAGGCTTGGATTTACGCATATTGTCTTTAACAGCCAAAGTGCTTTTGGTAGCAATGGGATGGGTGTGAATGGATGGATGATGTGGAGGACACATGAATGGAGGGATGGAGGTAGGATTTTTAGGATGATATGTGGATGGATGATGTACAGGCACGTGCCTTTGTTGATCCTGATTAGGGAATATGAGAGTGGGATAGTTATGATGGGCGACATGGATAGGTGATGGATGGATGAAAGGATGGATAGGATGAGATGGAGGAGGTGATTTTGGGATATAAGGGCCCAAAATAGACTTAGGACTTGGAGGATATGGGATGGGGGATGAGGGGACATAAGGACCCAATATGGATGGAGCGGATGAAGGAGGAAGATGGACAGTTGTTTTGAGGTGATATGATAGAGGAGGAGGGATGGCGACATATGATCTGGTAGGGCGATGAGAAGAGCCGACATGTCTTTTGGAAAAGGCTTGTTGAGGACGTCTAGAGGTTGTACCAACATTTTTGGATTGCGAGTCGTGAGTAGTACATCCAAGTCCTTGCAGATACAAATGTTCTTTAGCTTGGATGGGCTCTATAATACCTTGCTCATGAAGGCCTAAACCTTTTCCTTGATAGTTCATTTTCTTGAGTATTCGATCTAGGATAGGATTTTTATTATTCTGGAAGAATGATGCGAGTTCGTTATTAGGTGGAAGAGGAGGGTTGGTGTATATGCTTTGTTTTTCTTCTGCAAGGAGACCACCATGGAGGAATGTGAGAGGACCAAGGGGATATGCAAGCGGTGTGGGAATAGCATTTTTAGGCAATGATGGGGGATCATGAGAAGGAGATAATGGGATAGCAGCATGTGGATAGGTGATATTAGGAGAGGGAGTAAGGGCCATGATAGGATCTGGATTTGTGGTAGTAGGCTCATGCGATGGAGATGGAGATGGAGTGGTGGAAGCTTGAATGACAAGGGGATCATGGGATGGAATTGATGGGGGACTGTGATCTTGAGGTGGACTAGATGGGATGGTAGGATCTTGATCTGGAGGAGGGGATATGTTGGCATGCTTTGGATCAAGCTCTTGGCATGACGCATCTTGTGTGGATGGAAGGATAACAGAGTGTTGGAGAGACTCTTCAAGTTGGGGAGATGGAAGGATGGAGGATTCGATGCAGTCATCAGAATGGATTTGGGTGTCATCGATGGGTTTGATGACTCTTGGAGTAGGAGGTGGATGTTCAATGGATTCAACGGATTCAGAGGGTGTGATGGTAGGAGATCAGGGCTCGATGGATTCAGAGGGTGTGATGGTAGGAGAAGTGGGTTCAATGGATTTAGAGGGTGTGATGGTAGGAGATGTGGGTTCAATGGATTTAGTGGGTTCAATGGTTTCAATGGTTTGATGAGTGCTAGGGGTGGTAACAACAATGATAGGTGCGGTATGGAGAAGGCTCTCATCACTAGTTATCGTGGATGATAGATTGGGATGGCATGGTTCCATGACTTCAACATGTGGAGTTGGGGGTGGCTTCTTTGTTATAAGTCCTTGGAGAATTTCTTGAGTGAGGGACTTGAATGCTCTAGGTTGAGATGGCGTGGTAGGAGTGGATGATGGATTATGGATTGGTGGACTAGGGTTAGATGGAGGAATGGGATTGAATGTAGGACTATGAGTAGATGGGGGATTAGGAGTGGATGGAGGACTAGGAGTAGATGGATGAATGGGATTGGATGGAGGAATAGGTGTAGATGGAGGACTAGGATTGGATGGAGAGTTAAGGTAAGGATATTGGAGTGGTGAATTAAGATAGGGGACATGGATTGTAGATTAGGACAAGAGGATATAGATGGTGTAGTGGGACAAGAGGATGTGGGGGATGAATTATAATAAGGGTATTGGGATGGTGGATTAGGATGAGGATATGTGGATGTAGGATTAAGGTAAAAGGGCGTGGATGTAGGATTAAGATGGGAAGGTACGAATGTAGGATTAGAATGAGTAGATTGGAATGGAAGATTAGGGTAGTGGGTATATGCGGATGAAGGATTTAGATAGGAGGATGTGGATGGGGGATTAGGATAGGGTTATTGAGATGGTGGACTAGGATAAGAGGATGCGGGTGTTGGATAAGAGGATGATGTAGATGAAGGGTATGATGGATATGATGGATATCCCTTGTCAAAGGTAGTAGAAGCAACGTGATTAGGCATGGATGAAGACATAACGGGATAACTGGAAGGGGTGATTGGATTGTGGAAAGTGGGTGGAGAGATCTTACTAATGACAATAGCATCAAGGGGATCCACGTCATATTCCTCTTGATCAACAAGACTTTCGTTATCATTGTCAATGTAATTAGGGTTTCCCTTGACCACTATTGATGGAGGATAAGGATTCATGATGGTGAAAGGATGAAGAGGATGGAAAAAAATATTTTGGATGGGAACGGATTAAAGCTCAAATTGGGATTTTGGTCAAGCTCATATCAGGATTGGACAAAAGCTCAGATTAGGATGATTGGATGGGATTGCTTTTGATTTTGATGGGATTTGGTAGACGGATGATTGGGATCAGGTAGATGATTTGATGAATTTTATTAAAGTATTAGATCAGTTTGATTGGATAGGATCAAATGATTAGATGATGTTGATTGGATAATTGTGATTAGATGAACTTGATCGGATTGGTGTGCTTGGATTGATTAGATGATCAGAGGAATGGATTGGTTTGATTAGATAAGAAGAAATAAAAGGTACCACTAGATAGACTGAAAAATTAAGCAATTTTGGTTTTTGAACGAAGTTGATTCGACGTGCACGGTTTGTAAATGACAGCCCCGGGAAGTTAGGGGCGTGTCCACGCTGCAATGCGGGGCGTGGCCGCTCTGGGATGGTCAAATTCTTGATAGGAGGAAA
>VDFB02105785.1:509705567-509727541 GCA_007258455.2 Sequoia sempervirens
TTGGTGCTAGCCTAGGAAACTATGGAATGGGCTTAACAAACTAGACAAAATTTCCTCCTCATCAAATTGGATTTTTACAAAGCTTATGATAGGATTAGGTGGCATTGATTCATATTAAAAATGCTTAAATGGTTAGAATTTGGTCCCAAGCTCATTTCCCACATAAAAATCCTCTTTGTTGATGTTAATGCTTGCCTCGCTATTAATGGGTCAATCTCTCAAACCTGTCCTCTTCAAATATTGGTAAGGAAAGCTTGTCCCTTAGCTCTCTTCCTCTATGTTCTCACTGATGATGCTCTTAGGTACCTTTTAATTCATATAAAAATTAGAACCTCATCCAAGGTATTTCTCTACCAAGTGATAAAGTTTTTCTTAATTCTCATTTTGCTAATGATAGCTTATTATTCATTCAAAACTCTCAAGACAAGCTTAGCAACACCCTCAAAGTATTGGACCTATTTTATTCAACTATTGGCTCCCAACTATCTCAACAAAATTGAATTCTAGACTAATTCATCTGATCAATCACCTCCATGGATTCCTCCACAATGGAAATTCAACATCCAATGTGTTATTTCAAGATACCTCGACATGTCCCCTTTGGGATAGGAGTTTCATTATATCTGAAATGGGGAAATAGTTCATACACAAATTAAAAAGAAATCTTGATTTGTGGTCAAATAAATTTCTCTATGATTGGACACATACAAAACAAAATCCTCATAGTCAATCATGTTTACATTTCATCACATTGGCTTCCTTCAAAAAGTATCTATAATCAACTAACCCAATTAATTGTAGGATTTCTTTGAGGAAAATGGAATAATAAAAAAGGTCATCTAGTTGCTTCACGGTTGTATCAAGTATTCAACCAAAAAATAAAGGGGGTTTAGGAGTGATTGATGCCTTTACACAAGGGATTTGCCTCATATCCAAATGGATTGCTAAATATTTTCATGGAGCAGACCCATAAAAGTCTCTTAATAGACACATACTAGCTACAACTAAAGCCAATAATTCTTGGAAATAGGTTGGGTGGAAAGATAAAATTCTTATGGAAAAATACTTTACACCTCAAGCTTTTAGACAATTTCTAAGCATATGGAGAGCGTGGCAAAAAGTGTCTCCTCTTCTTGAATGGAAAGGACAAGACCTTAGTCACATGATAAGCTTCTTTGCTTCATCTATTTGGTGGAATAGATTGATTTGTTTACATGAGCAACCTCTTGCTATCAACTCTCATTTGCATAGCAAGATCTTTTTCAAAAAGGAATCACAAAATTTAGGTACATGTGGCTTGGAGAAATGACTTGGAACTCAAACATGATTTCAATATGTCTAATTCTCTAATCAATGTCATCCATAAGGTGCATGATGTTGTCCCTCTGGATCTTCAATTGAAACTTTCTACTCCCATTTCATGCAATCTTTTTAAATATTAGAGGTGGCTTCAAATTTTAATATAGAAAACTTCCCCTTGAAGTTAATCTACAATAAGCTTCTTTCACCAATCCAATTGCAGCCAAGGTTAAATTTAAGATGGATAGTGAATTGGTCTGAATCCAAGTGGTTTAGTTTGAGCCTTGATGTTTGAAAATCCAAAGGTGAAGCCAAAGCACAATTTCTAGCATGAAAAATTATCCACTATAAAATATTTGTGGGAGAACGCCTCATCGTTCTCCCTATCCACTCTTCTAGATGTCCTTTTTGTCACAAGTTAGAAATTAGATATCCCTTTTCTCACGAGTTAGAAACCATTAAACATGCTTTTTGGAGGTGCAAGTATGCTCAGGAAATTTGGAAAACAACTTTGACCTTTATAAAAGAGATAGATTTGACCCAATCTGGTCTAATCGTGTTAGAAAAATCATTTGGATATTGAGTTAAATATGAATTATTCTCTTGATTGATCATAATACTTATAATAAATCTCTCTAAAATAAAGAGAAAAGAGAGATATAGATCTATTTTTAGAGAGACAGGCCTGGTATTTATTTGAATAGGAATAGGTCTACAAATTCTTCATATGGAAGGAGATCTCTATTACCATTTTGACAAATTAAATTGATCGATACGAGCTGATTTTCTGTTATGATATATTGCCAGAACAATAGCTAATCCAATAGCTACTTCAGCAGCAGCAATAGCTATAACAAAGATTGAGAAGATATCCCCCTTTACTTGCCTACTATCAAAATAATCTGAGAATGTTACTAGGTTTAAATTCACTGCATTGAGTATTAGTTCAAGACACATAAGTGCTTTATTTTGATCACAGGATGAAGAAGATCTTGAAAAATTCTAATTCATAAATCGAATACAATTAAATTGATTTATATCTTTTCTAATGTTTGATCCAGGATCTGATAAAATATCATAGTTTACAGAAGGATTCTTAAGAAATGTTTTCACCTTCCATAGATCAGCTATTCTATTTTTTTCTAATCCCCTGAAATATTGAAAAGTATCTTGTCGCCTTTTCAACAATTTGAATTTTTCACTAGGTTTCTTAGTATAATTAATACTTATACATGATTCATCTATTGAAAAATCATCAAAGAATCCTTTCAAAAATTTTGACTCTGAGAAGGAATAAGATTCTTTTTGTTCAATTTCTTCTTGTTGCATTGGATTTTGGTTTTCCAATTTATCCATTGCTCTTTTTATAGCTTGGATTTCTTCTTTATAGCCTTCACTTTCTTCAACTCTTTTTTTCCTCTTTGCAATTATGTATTGTTTTGATTTTAAAGAGAAATCCAATTCTTCTGTTTGAACTAAATTCTTTTCTAGTTGCTCAATTTTGCTTTCTAGTGCCTCAATATCAATAACTGAGTTTTTAATTTAAGTACCTATTTCCTCCATTCATCAAGGTTATAATTTTGCTTTCTAGTCTGCTAATGCAGGTTACAAATTTGGTCAGGAAGAAGAAACCTACAATATTGTAGCTGCTCACGGTTATTTTGGCCGATTGATCTTCCAATATGCTAGTTTCAACAACTCTCGTTCTCTACATTTCTTTTTAGCTACTTGGCCAGTAGTAGGTATCTGGTTTACTGCTTTGGGCATCAACACTATGGCTTTCAACTTAAATGGATTCAATTTCAACCAATCTATTGTTGATAGTCAAGGTCATGTAATTAACACTTGGGTTGATATCATTAATCGTGCTAACCTTGGTATGGAAGTTCTGCATAAATGTAATGCTCACAACTTCCCTCTAGATCTAGCTGTTGTTGAAGCTAATTCTATAGATGGCTAATTACTCAATCCGATGGATTGTTAGTGTGTTTCAATCCTTGAAAAGCAAAAAAAAGTAGGCTCATACCTCTCTTCATTCAAAAGAAGGCTCATACCTCTGAGCTAAGCAGGCTCATATGCATGCACTATGCAATCGTATACTTATTGGCGTGAAATTAAAAGATCTCTTCGAAATCGCTACAATTATAGTGAATCGAATTATAATATGCAATTCAGATTACAATAAAACATTGCTTCAATTTCTATTAATTGATTAAAATAAAACAACACCAATGGGGCATGGCCAAGCGGTAAGGCAGTAGGTTTTGGTCCTGTTATTGCGAAGGTTCGAATCCTTTTGTCCCAGGTGGAACAATATTATTTCAAAAAATCGGAAAAAAAATAAGAAGAAAAAATTTCTTTTGATTTCTCATCCTTTCTCAGACTATACTTATAGAATGGAAATATGATTTCATTCTTTTGATTTCTCATCCCTTCTAAATGAATGATTATGATTTCTTATGATCTTATGCGTACCATAGGTTCCAATTGTTTCATAGCTTTCAAATGGCTGCTTAGGTTTCCCCTCTGCAATGGAGCTCTTATTTATATTTATTTCTTACAAGAATCAATTTTCTTAGTTTCCATTGTTCCGAAGCTCTTTTTTTTGTTTCGTTTATTCATTAATAACTTAATTATTTTCAGATAATAATATATTGAAATAACACTCATAAAGAGTCCTATCGAAACCAATAAATAGGAGCTTGCTTTCCATCCACACCAAAATAGATAAATTTTTCCAAAAAAACCTGCTAGTGGAGGAATACCTCCTAGAGATAGCAGACATAAAGATAAAGACAAAGCTAAAAAAGGGTCTTTCATATATAATCCTGCATAATCCTGAATGTTGTTTGTTCCTGTACGTAGACTGAATAATACAATACAAGCAAAAGTTCCTAAATTCATAAAAATATAGAGCAGCATATAAGTTATCATACTCGCATATCCATTATTTGAGTCTCTATCAATTATTCCAATAAGGATATATCCAATTTGACCTATCGATGAATATGCAAGCATACATTTTATGCTTGTTTGAGTAATAGCAATTAAATTCCCTAATATCATGCTAAGAATAGCTAATATTTCTAAAAGAAGATGCCATTCGTTCAATGAGAAATAAAAAATAAAATAAAAAATTCTAGTGGCTAAAGCTGAAGTAGCTACTTTTGAAATAACAAAAATAAAAGCAATGACTTGAGTGGGGGAGTTAGAGTTGAAAAGAGGAATTCTCCCTCTTTTCTCTCATTCAGAACCGTGCATGAGACTTTCTTCTCACATGGCTCCTAAGTGATAAAAAAATTAGCATAATCGTTTGATTCTCTCTTTTTTATTACCTTCCTCGTGTATGTATAAGATTGAATCAATTCAATTGATAGAAAGAATCATTAATCCTTAACTTTCCAAGGAATCCTTACTCAGTGGTTATTAGGGTAAATCATCTTTTTTTTCTTATTTTGTTATGAAAGAGTTAAAAAGAAAAAAGAAAACCATCTGATATAATTCGTTCTGAATAGTCATGAGATGTTCATTTTAGGGTAATCTTTTTGTCGACGGATGCCTTCTTTTTTACACTTGTCATTTTTGAAGAATGAAAACTTACTATGTAGCATCTACGTTAAGAATAAAAAGATTGTACACGTCATTAATCTGATCCTTTGTAAAAACTACCTGTAATAACTAACTTGTAAAAGTTATTTGTTTATTCAATCAAACAATTTAGTTTGTTTCTTACTTTTATTTACCTTAATTCAATTCAATTTTTGGTAAAAGTGATGTGCATTGAACTAGACTCCTATTTTTGTAGTGATTATTTTTTGCGCTGATTTTATTTTGCGTTACCTCTTAATTTGGCGTAGGATACAAGCATAACTATTGCATTGATTTCTAAAAGAGGAAAAAATCATTATGTTTAAATAAAAGAAATTTAACATAACAAAAAATAAAGAATTTGTTTCTTTTTTTTATAAATTGAATATTTATTTAAACAGCTTTTTTTGTCAACTAAATTGCCGACACTCTAATAATATTCACATTCATGAATATCATGAAGAAAACTCTTTTGTTAATATTATTTTCATGCATTCCAATATTGGAGGTAAAAATACAAGGCTCTTCAGCTATTTACTTTTTGTTTTGGATTTACCATAAAATACATAATAATTTCCCTCCTATTTTTTTTTGTCAAGCTTCTCGATCAGTCATTATTCCTTGCGAAGTAGAAAGGATTGCAATTCCCATTCCACCTAAAACTTAAGGAATCTCTCGAGCATTAGAATAGATTCTCAAACCAGGTTTGCTAATGCGCTTTGAAGCGGTTATATATCTCTTTTGCGTCCTTCCCCTAGATTTTGAAGTTAAAACAAAACAAAAAAAATTTACCTTCTCGATGTTCCCTAACATGTTCTATAAAACCCTCATAGAAGAATCCTTTTATGATGTTCTTGGTAATAGTAGTAGCTACCAATTTAACTACATTTTTTTACCATTCCAACATTTCTTATGTAAGTCATTAGATTAGCAATAGTATCGTTACCCATGACAAACTAATTCTTAGGAATTTACAAGCTCAATATAAAGACATGTTTATCTTTTTTTAGGAATATGCCTGACATTACTTCTACATAGTGTATAATTATAATACTTCAGGAGACAATGAGATTATTTTGCTGAAATTAAATTCTCTTAATTCCTCAGTAACTGAACCAAAAACTCGAGTTCCTCTTGGATTTCCTTTCTGATCAATGACAATTGTTGCATTGTCATTAGATCATAATATCATTCCATCGCTACATTTAAGTTCTTTACACGTATGTATAACTACGACTCTAACTACTTCTGATTCTTGTAGAGGCATATTAGGTGATGCTTCTTTAATTATAGCAATGATAATATCACCGATATTAGCGGTGTTACGATTACCGCTCCTAGCACTCGAATACACATTAATTTTCAAGCTCCACTGTTGTCTGCTACATTCAAGTAAGTTTGGGACTGAATCATTTTTCCTCCAAAAGAATTGTTACCTCAACAGAATAAAAGTATTTCTTATCAATTAAATAATGTTTTTCTACCAAAAATATCTATTTGGTTCGACATTATTTACAAAAACTAGTAATAAATTTATTATGTATAGGTATTTTATACGCAACAATTTGAAAAGTTGCTCTAGCTATAGTCTCTGATACTCCACTTATTTCATAAAGTATTCGACCTGGTTTGATGACGGATACCCAATATTCTAGAGATCCCTTGGCTTTCCCCGAACCCATACGTATTTCTACAAGTCTCATTCTAATAGGTTTGTCGGGAAATATACGTATCCATATTTTTACACCGTGACGGGCATAACGAGTAATTGCTCGTCGTCCTGCTTCTATCTGCCCAGATGTGATCCAAATAGGTTCCAATGCCTGAAGAGAAAATCTACCAAAACAAATGCGATTTCCTCGAGAAGATACTCCCTTGATTCTTCCCCCATGTTGGTGATGAAATTTTGTTCTTTTGGGTTCTAGTCGATGGTTGTCTAATACTATTTGAATCCCATCTCTATTTCAGAACCAAATATGAAAGTTTCTTCTCATTCGGCTCCTTGTGAAGAATCTATGGCCAAATTCGATAATAAATATTGAGATCCTCTGTTATATAGGAATAAATTTGTATTTACTCATTACACATATCATATACATATAATATGAGGATACAAATACCTCTTTTATTAGATATCGGTACTGCTCAATAAGTATCTTACAGGCGAATATTTACTCTTTCAATATTTGGGGTCGACTTATGGACTCCAATGAAATTAATTCTCTACTAGTTTATTTCTCCATCCTTTCCAATGAATGATTAAGATTTCTATACGATCTTATGCAGTCACAGGTTCCATCGTTTCCATAGCTTTCAAATGGTTGCTTAGGTTTACCCTCTGCAATGAAGCTCTTATTTATATTTATTTCTTACAAGAATCAATTTTCTTTGTTTCCATTGATCCGAAGCTCTTTTTTTTTTGCTCATAAACTGACTGAATATAAATAATCAGGATAATTCTTATGCGTTATCACACTGCTCTTTGGGGGTTATTTATGAACCATACAATACTGTAAGAAAGAAGATTTCATTTTTTCTTTTTCTCCTTCCTCCCCTTTTTCTTTTCTTGTATTACCAAAGACTCTTTTTCGCTTTACGAGAGATATAGGTTTATATTTTCGTCTAAAAAATCCTTTCGTTGATTTGATAGAACTATCTATATTTAATAGAAAATTAAAATGGAAATCAACACTATTAGGGTTGCATTTTCACAAAATATGATTTTAGAATCTTTTTGTCAATGTATCCTTTTGTATATTTGGAAACTTTGATGTAAAGCAGTTTTCTCTAATACTTTTTAACCTTCAGAAGTAATTATGTATGCTTTATTTTCTAATTTATTATCTTCTAGTAGTCAACACTTGTTAAAACCTTGAAAGAAAAATTCAGTTACAATTCAGAACTCAAGACACAAATAGCTCAAGTGCAGTCCAACTGACAACTATTTCCAAGAACCACCATATATCTCTACTCACTGGAAATTCTTACAAAGGAGCAAGTTCTTTATAATCTTGAAGAAAAGTGGTCATATTATAATTTGCAAGTTGCAACTATTTAGTCACATGTAGTTGTTTCATGTTGATTTGTTTTGTTGTTGAATCCTTTCTTTTGTAACTTTTTAGTCACATGCAGTTGTTTCATGTTGATTTGTTTTGTTGTTGAATCCTTTCTTTTGTAACTTCTTTCAAAATTCTTGACGTTAAAGTACCTCTTTTTGTCTTTGTATATTTCATAATTATTATTTTTATTATTAATATATGCATTTTTTCAATAAAATAATAGATTTAAATTCTAATTTCAAATTTAAATTAGATTATAAACCTTAGATAGATTTAAATTCTAATTTCAAATTTAAATTAGATTATAATCTTTAGACTAAGCGAAGTAGCTACAATAAACAATAGTAGATTTGCTCAAAATATGTGGATGTTGAACTTAACGACATTACATTATTAAATTAACTATTTTTATAGTTAATTGAAATTAATAAAAAAATTAATTTCAAAATTCATAAGAGAATAATAATAATAATTTATTTAATTCATTAAATAGATAATTAAATAAAGCTAATTAACTTGAAGAGTGAATTAAAAGATAATTGTAAATTGTTTAATTTATTTAAATAGATAATTAACTCATCTTAATTAAATAATAAAATATTATGATTAATGATATAATAATAATAGATATTTAATGAATAATTATAATTTTTGTGTCTACAAAAATATTAAAAGGAAGAGTATGAAAAGTGGTGGAAAGTAACGACACAATGAGTTCATCTTAGGATGAGGAAAATACTAGATTAGTACAAGAGGACGAGTAGATAGGTAGATGGAAAGAGGTACCATGCAAATTGTTAAGGAATTCATCGAAGGGTAAACAAATTAATAAAATATACAGTAATAAAATTAACTATGAAGAGTTCGCACGGGTAGGAGAGTTGGTTTGGACAGTGGGTTTGCTCCCCATTGGTCTCAAGTTTGATTCCACTTCTGAATTTAAGAGGTGGGACTTCTTACGGGTGGGGATCTCATCTGCAGGGGACTAGTCTTACCCCAATTAAAAAAGAAAGAGCATTAACAAACTCTTAAAATAGTGATTTCTATTTATGGGAAATATATAGTTTTATCTACATGTAAAAAGAGACAAAAGCCAAATTATAAAACCTAGAGGGGAAGTGCAAGAATACAATTTTCACCATTACACTAACAATATTAAAATTAACTTTTTAAAAAGCTATTTGATTCAACTCTTTTAAAATAGCGGGAAAACGCAAGAATACAATTTTCACCATTACACTCACAATATTAAAATTAACTTATTAAAAGCTATTTGATTTAACTTTTTTAAAAGCTATTTAATTTTATTCTTTTCCAAATTTTAGCTTTCAAACCAATAAAGCTTTCGGACAGGAGAGATTACTTACTTTTTAGCTTTACAATCGATTAACTTTTTAATAAGTTAATTAACTAGTTTAGATTACTTACTTTTTATCTTTACAATCGATTAACTTTTTAAAATGCCTTAACTAATTTTTAAACAAGTTAAATTCTGAAATGAACATATTTTTTCATGGAACAAATACTTCAATCCTTATAATTATTATCAATATTAAAACATAATTTTGTTTTTTTTAAAACTATAAACATTAAGAAAGAGAGCATTAAGTCCTATAAACTCATATCAAATTAGAACATTGCAAGACATATATTTGATAATTAGAGTCACTATGGTGAGCAGTGGATGAAATTAGAACATTGAAAAATACATATGGGATAAGTACAAAAGCTCTGGTGAATATTAATGTGAAATTCCAAAATGAAACAGTCAAATGTAGGATATAAAAGTTTCTACAAACTACATACAACTCTACCAGTTATTCAATTTTTAAACACCTGGTCTTGGGGCACCCATCAAAGTATTATCTACTAATCTACTTGTTCAAACGATCAGGAGCTCCACCTCTGTAAATTGGATGGGTTTTATTTCCTCTCCTGGGGAATTTGATCACATTTGGACGGCCGGGGCCACAGGGTTCAGGAGCACCAACAGGCATGTAACAATCACGGCCTGCTGTAAACCTCTCTTTTTTATAGTGCCCTACAAGCTCTGCAACTCCAACTATATGCCCATCCATTGCCTCCACCACCTTGTCCTTTGTCACCTGCAATGTTATTGAGATTTCTTTCCTATTAGATTCAGGATTTCATTCTAAAACTAGACCCTCATTAAAACTAAAAACAGTAATAGATATACTCTTGACATTTAGAATCAGCCAATTTCGCCCAAGACAGTCATCTAATCAACAAGCCATCAACAAGTCAGTTTGGCCCAAAGACAGTCATCCAATCAACAAGCCAATTTGACCCAAGATGATTTAGGTTGCCCCTATCCATTGTGGTGCATACTGTTGGCAGATGGTCGGCGCTCCTCTCGAGATTCGTGACATGACTAAACCACCTCCCGTGGATCCGTTAAGTCCGGCAGTTGTATCAGGCATTAATAGGTTTACTTTTTGGTGCAATGGCAATCATGGGCCAACAATTGGTATCAGAACCAAAGGTGCTTGGTTTGAATCCCCTCAGGAATGTCGCGGGGGAGATTGTTGGCAGATAGTCAGCGCTCCCCTCGAGATTCGTGACATAGCTTAACTGCCTCCCATGGATCCGTTAAACTCTGACGATTGTATTGGATAGCAATGGAAATCGTGGGGCCAACACATACATTTTAATGGACATTTCCACTGTGACAGTTGTATAATACTAAACAAGCTGATACTAAAAGTTACCTAGGAGTGTACTTTAAACCAAAACAATAAGTGAAGGGCTCCAATCAACAAGCCAATTTGGCCCAAGATGATTTAGGTTGTTCCTATAGAACCATTGTGGTGCATACACTTTAATGGACACTTCCACCCTTAGGGAGTGGCGGTTGTATAATAATAAACAAGTTGATAGAAAGCTAGCCAGCAGTGTACTTCAAACCAAAAAATAAGTCAAAGGCTGCAATCAACAAGCCAATTTGGCCCAAGACAGTGACCCAATCAACAAGCCAATTGGCCCAAGATGATTTAGGTTTTTCCTATAAAACCATCGTGGTGCATACATTTTAGTGGACACTTCCACCTTTAGGGAGTGAAAGTTGTGTAATACTAAAAGCTAGTCAGCAGTGTACTTCAAACTGAAAATAAGTGAAGGGCTCCAATCAACAAGCCGATTTGGCCCAAGACAGTCACCCAATCAACAAGCCAATAGGCCCAAGATGATCTAGGTTGTTACTATAAAACCATTGTGGTGCATACATTTTAACGAACAATTCCACCCTTAGGGAATGGGAGTTGTGTAATATGATACTAAACAAGCTATACTAAAAGCTAGCCAGCAGTGTAATACAAACCAAAAAATAAATGGAGGGCTCCAGGCTCTGAATACCAACCTTATTTCCAACATTTAAAGTGTCATCCAGTGCATACAGCCTTATTACATACCGCTGATCTCCAGCGGGTGCGTTGGGTCCTCTGTAACCTGGAATTTTCCAATCATTAACACCCTCTTTTATACTTGCATACTCACTGTCTTGCCCAAAATGTTTGGGAGAGAAATCTTCTGGCAGACCTGAAAAACCCAAATTTGAGCAAATAGCAATTCATCAAACACATTATTTTCAACACCATTAATTAGAGGAAACTAAGATACAAATTTCCAGTCTTAATTCATAAAATCTTGAATTAAAAAGTCATTTTGAAATTGGATTGCCTCACAATCACCTAAACATGTAATAGCGTATTGAACTAGATGCCCATAAGTAGACACATATTGACTGTTCAAATGACACTAGTTCACCACTAAGTCATAATAAGAAAACTTGAGCCTTACTCTTAAGTGTGGGGGATATGTTAATCAGAACCCTGCAATGGAAAGCCAAGCCCATTAGTTAGATGCAAAAAGAGCTTAAATGACAAAAAGAAACAGAAGTCTCTGAAGACCAAATTTCAAAAAAAGCATTTAGTATAGGAACATACCAGTGAGTCCATGGAACAATGGGATCATTTGGGTCAGGTGCATCAGGATCCTCCATGATAGGAGCTAAACTTTTTGTATCTTCTGGAACTCCATACCACTCAAGTGGTGGAGAAATATCCTTCTTTGGTCCCTGAGCATCTCCAGTATACTTTCTGGGTATTCTTCCATCCTCTCTGAGAGGACATACCAACCTGAACACTTGTTCCTGTGCCATATTGAATTGTTCCCAAACTTAACCTTCCTTGGATCAGATTCTGTTGTTCAGAGCTAGCTTGCTTTCATTCACCGAAAAAGGAAAATTTACTAATCCACTGATCCTACAGAAAAATTGTGTCAAAACAATATGACCCAAAAGTAGCCAATCCAATCAATTAAACACTATCAGTGTATGCTAGCGCCCTATCCATACTAATCAATCTAGCAATCATTCTTACAGTGTCTTGATAACTGTTAAAATTCTAGCAACCCAACAATCTTACTTGGAAAACAAACAAAACAAAGAACTACTTACCTATCTTTCTATGGAAACCCCATTAAAACGCTATGAGATTGCTATCTCCTAAGTTCACAGTGAAACAAAAATTGAATGAGAAACCAGTATAGACTACTGAAATTTAAGCTTTAGCACCTGGGTTACACAAAAGTAGATATCTGTCGAGGCTTGCATCTATCGGACATCGAACAAAGCGGTGATGTGTCTTGTAGTCTCAATTTAAAGGAGAAAAATTTGAAGGAATAGTTGATAGACGCATGGTCATCACCTTTCCATGATGAAATCGGATGAAGGGACAGGTGTGGTGTGTCTTGTAAAATACGTAGCAGGTGTAAAGAAAAGCATTAGACATGTCAATGAAGTTGAGGAGAAGATCTGATACTTTGGATAATGTCTATTTTACTAGTATTTCCTTATTTCTCATTCAACGGAATGTAATAATATTGTAATATTTGATTATGAATGTTTTTGTATGGGATATTTTATAGTTTAAATTTTTTGTTAGAAATCATTGAAGTCAAAATTTAGAATGTGTTGTTTAAATCAAATTGTTTTAGCATGGTGCCTCTCCAATCTAATATTGTTCTCGGACTGATATTTTATCTAGTCAAAAAATATTTTCTCAACCATTTAAAATATAGAAAAGGGGTTAATAACTGTCTAAGGTTTTGTTGTAGATATGGGATTTAGTCTTGTATACATTTTATATGAATAGCTCGTATATTATTATTTAAAAGAAAATGTAACATATATTCAAACAAAAGGTGGATGGAAAAAGTCACACTCAAAAAATTCAAATCAGGCTATAGGTTGGAACACAAAATAACAACACAATTATAAAAAGTTATTAAGCAATGAGAGTAGCAGTAGAAGGGGGAGGAGGTGTGTCTTGATCATTTGGTTTGCCTCATACATTAGTGGGATTTGAAATGTGTACACAGTGCTAGCATAAATAGTGTCTTTATCTATCTAGATAGGATTATCACCTTTCTAGGATTGATCTATTCACATTTAGTTTAATTATACTTAAGCTATTTCATGCTTTTGTCTCACTTCATAACATTGAGATATGTGTCTTCATCACTTGAGACACCTATTACATGTATATTTGACACTTGCTCAAATATACACTTGTCAAGTGAGTTCACAAGTGTTCCATATTTGGAGGGGTAGTCAATCATTGTCTCCTACCTTCTAACCTCATCCCCTTGCCTATATATGCAAGGTTTCTCATCATATATTGATAGACATACTATTGTGCTCATATTTTCACTTGTGAAAGGTTATCAATTCAAATTCTTTGATCTTGGCATTCTCCAACATGATATCAGAACTATGAGAGCACATTCTTTCTCACATCAAGGTGACTACCGCACATAGCCATATCATTAGAGCATCATGGAGTCAAACGAACACTTTCATTGTGTTTGGAATGTCTGAGAAATGAAAAAATACCTTTTGTTTCATTAAATTTGGTAACTTTCTTTCTTTGACAAATTTGAAATTTTTTATACTTGTTGTACCGTAGAGAAAGTTATAAAAAATGATTTTTTAGAAGTAGAAAGTCAATCTCCCCTCTGCCCATTTGGGTCAAAAATTGCATTTTGTCGGATCTCATATAGGCCACATAGTCTGACATAGGCCAAGGATCTTCAAAGTTACGTGTAGAATTTGTTTGTTGCAGGCTTAAAGCATGTTACAAACCTGCATGAAGGGCATTTGAATCCTTAAAAATTGCAATGTAAGTGGCCTTTATCTGCACAAAGACTCAACACATCTTTTAGGAGTTTCTTTGGACATCACTAGCTTGCTCTTTCTTGGCACGCCTTCCATCACACACGACCTGCTCACGGCCTTTCTTTGTATACCTATTTGATTGTGAGTTGCAGGTGGATTGATCAGGCCCTGCCAACACAAAAGCCCTTATTCTGGTCCTAAGTTTGATGGTTTTTTGAGCTACTATCTCCATATGCCGCATCACTATTGTTCCTTTACATATTTGATGAGGGTTTAAAACCACAACAATTCCACAAGTCTATGTGGATTCCCATCTCTACAATCGTCATCGGCCTCACCATAAGAGGCGTCATTCACATTGCAAATACTTATTCATCATTGCGCCCTTTGACTTGGGTAGACCCTTCCACGCCTTGGTCTACATCACCATTTGGGTGATAGTCACCAGTAATCCCTGCGACCTCTCCATTTCAAACGGCTCTTTCTGGCGCAATGCATGTCTCAAGCATGCAAGTGAGGTTATTGTGAGTTCATAGTAGACTAGCGATCAACCTAAGGGTTCTCCAGATATCAGCATTTATAGAACATTGTGTTCTGAAGGATTTGTAATCTTCTTAATAAATGGAAAATCAAATGTGGATATTGTGGAATGAAGAAAAGATTTTCTTCAACATCAAAGTGTCGAAATGAAGCAACTTCTTCTTGATCATGGTATTGACTTACTTGATCATCTAATTCCAGCACATGCAAAAACACCATCTAGTCTCACTAAGCCATTTTTTGCAACACCATCATTTGGAGATGAACAATGCAGTCACATGGTTGGGATTGAGATCTCATCTTACATATCACCTATTGCTACATCTAAATCCAATATTGACTCATCCATGAGTTCCACTGATTCTTTGCATCAGATCATTGCTATCGTCATTTTAGACCCACCATATTGGGATGCATATCTATCAGACATCACATTTTTGTTTGTAGAAACCCACCTTGCAGAATTGGATGACAGTATTGAGGACATTTGTCTTCACTTTGATGGTAAGAACAAGGGAATCCATTTTGGATGTTTTTTTCTCAAGTTAAACGTTGTGGTGATTATGTGAAAGTAAGGGAAATCTTGATAGATATGATTATTTTAATTATCAATGATATGCAGAAGGTAAACAAGGATTTCATTCTTGTTTTCCTATAAAAGGAGCTTAGTAAGATTTTTTGTTGGATCTAATGACATTGATATAAGACATGAATTCAAGGGTCTTGGATCTCATGGAGCATGTCTAGGATATAAGTTCTTATTGAAATGATATCGCCTTTGTGCTAATGCATTTGGTAGTATCCCATGATAAATGGACTCTAGAAATTGTTAGTGGTTACACACTTCCAATGTTAAAGGGTGGAAAAACTAGTAGGGATCAACGATGAGTGTAAATACTTAAAGGAATCATGTTTTTAGGGATCTAAAATATGTTTGGCCCTTAGGTCTTGCTAGTGGAGTTGGTGATTGTCTTTGATAAGGGTTTTTAATAAAGTGTATGAATATTGGAATACTTTGTCCAAGGTTACTAGCATGGAGTGTTGGGATGTGAGAAAGTTATAATAAATGTCTCTTTTTTAAGGTAGTTGTTTGATTAGTAATGTTTATTTTTGTTTTATATTCTTTGTAAGGTTGGTTGGTTTTGTTATGGTATAAGCTCAATTTTGACGTAATATCTTTGTCTCTCTAACATTTTGTAGGTGATTTTTGGGAGATGCGAGGTTCAACAATCAACTCCAACATGGTATTAGAGCACCAAATATGTGACTTCCTATCTACTTTTTAGAGATCTAGTCTTAAGAAGAAGAAAAACTCATCCTAGAACGAAATGGACATCACTATTGCATGCATAATAGCCAAAAAACCTAAGATTGTATGTCAAAATACTCATAACTTAGCAGTTGAAAAAAGAAAAAAAATTAGGTTTCTTTGAATTCTATGCATTGAATTTTGTATGGTTATACATAATTTGTACATCTATATAGATCCATACATTTCGTGCGATATAATATGATCTATACTTGTGTGTAGCGATTTGGTGTGGGAGTTTATGAAATTCAATATTTTTTTGCAGTGATAACAATTTTGAAAAAACTCAAACTTTTTAAATTTTTAAAGTATGAGCACTGCCATTGTACTCTACATGCACCAGCTCACATCGAGATGTCCCTTCTTCTCATCATTTTGGAAACTCCTAGAAAATTCTCTTTGTCTCGATGTTAAATCTGATGGTCGATAAACGTAGATGGTAGCCTATTCTCTATCGTGGATGATGCATTTAATCCACATGTGGTAGACGAATGACAATTTTGAGAAAATGGTAGATATTTGCTAGAAATTAAGTTGGTGAACAGTAGGAGAAGAAATTCTTGGCCAATTGGTTTCCTTAAAGCATATACCAACATATATGTGAATATTTCGATTGACAAGCTTAATTCCAATGAACAAAATCTTGACTTTGTGTTTCTTATGATTGTACAATGAATATATTTTACTTTATATAAGCATATTAGACTATCTGCAAGAAATATTTTAGAATCTTTGGAATATTTGATGATGTCACCATGACATGATAGTGACATCGGTGCTCGTACCCTACATCCCCCTCCAAACCCTAATTTTACCATAAGAGAATCATTTTCTTCTTTTTGGAATAGCTTGGGCATACGAAATTAGATTTTTACAAATAAGATATCATCAAAAAGCTAGTTCTACTTACTTTCCAATGGTGTAGATCTCATCATCAGATTTTACTTCTACTAAAATTTTAATATGTTGAAGTCATATTATCATTTTTTGCTTTTGAGCTCGTAATTTCTTACCTATATATCTAATTTTCACAATTCTTGTGAGCTTGAAAAGGTATTTTAGAGATCTTCAAATCTATCTATGCACTTTTTGCAAAATTTCACACAATTTTTTTTATTGAACTTATCATTATTTCACATTCTAGCCAATTCCATAGACAACTTGGCACCTAGAATCGTTATGTTTACATGAGATGTCTTCATTTTAGCTAACTTATATGCAACGAGTTTACTCATTGCTATTTTTTTTCATTTGAGTAGGTATCATGGGTTTTTATGTTCATCCTTCTATGGTAATCCTAAAAAAGAATAATTATAGTTTTGGTGAAATGACATCTTGACACATCTTAGGTAGCTTAATATTTTTTTAAAACTTTATGGAGCCATACTTGAACCACACACACCAAGGAGTAGATTATCTTGGGCTAATGTTATTGATCATATTGTAGGATTGATTTTTTCTAGTGTTAATCTTGATACCATGTGTGTTGTATCGAACTTTGGACTAGACTATGGAGACCCATGGAGATCATAATATCTCTCTGTTCCTAAAGGATCATACTATAGATTGTATCATTCCCTTTAATGTGGATATTATACCCTTCAAATGATGATTGTACTTGAGAGGATCTTGAATATATCATATGTCTTGCATGTTCCAATATTTTAAAGCCTTGTCTCCTTGTTCTCACTTTTCATATCGAGACCCAATCTCTGTCTTTTGTTGTTCCTAATGAGATTAATATCACCACATACATGACCCTTATTGATTTAATGCAATAGGGAATTCATCCTCTTCTAGACATAGCTACTTGGGATTCATATCTAGTAGACATATAATCCTTATTTGTGGAGTCTCATATTACAAATTTGGAGAATTATTTTGAGGAGATTCATCTCCTCTTTCACGACAACCACATCATTATTGTTAGCCACCACCATCATTGTCTTTGGAGCATTTTCTACATCAGTCTTCACAAAATTCTAAATTAGCATCATATCATTCCAACATATGGACATTTAAGAATTTTTTAGAGGTACACGTCATTTGGATTTGGATTCCTTAAATCATCTAGCTTATGGTCCACGGACTTCTTCAATCACCACTGGATCTATTTATTCCTAAGGGAATAAATGGTTTTGCAGGTAATGGATTATATTTTCTCTTCAAGTTTTCATCATTGCAATAGAAGCTACTTCTTTATGGGGGGGTCCATATCATTATCTTCTCTCTCCTATTAGGGGGACATTCATTGTACTTATGTAATAGTAGTCATTGGGGGGTCATATTGATCCCTCCTTTCCTTCTTTCACTAGTATATATTTATTGTATTTTCATTTTTAGAGAGGAGTTTTGCTTCCTTTTTGTAGTTATGATAGCTTATTTTGTTTGTACATGGGTACTTCATTAGGCCTTATAGTTAGGACCCATCCATGCATTCATCATTAGGTTTCTAGCTTCTCCTTAAGTTGTACTTAAGAGGGGTGTAAGAGTAAATATGATAAGATCACTAACTTGTAATTGATTAATTAATCAACAATTAATTAATTAGGTCTCTTGTTTACTTTATTACGTTTAAGATAAACTTAGGAATGCTTGTCTATTTTTAGGTCATGTGCTTTTGTCTCATAGCATAAGATGATGACACTTGTCATGATCTAATTTAATCCTTACTTAGGGTTTCTTAAATTTCTTTTTCCTTTTATGAGATTCATTATTGTTCATTGAAATCATCCAATCCAAATGTATTAATTATTCACTATAGAATTTCAATTATGGATCCCTTTTGGATCAATTAATTTCTTAAGGTTGCATAGCATAATATTTATTTTTTTCTTTATGTGATAGGTGTTTTTGGTTACATGTTAATTTTGGGAGTTGTGGGGTTCAAAAATCAACTCCAACAAAGTGTGTATAGATTAGTAATAAACTACTTATCTTCAAAAATTGATTGCTACAAACAAGAGCATTAGTAGTTTATGATTTTTATCTTGGACAAGTGATTACCTATACAAAATGATGTTAAGTATGCATACCCTTAAATGCAAAGATTTTACCTTAGTTTTAAATTCATACACCTCAATATATAATGCATATGCCTCAAGGTGCAAGAAAACCACCTTAGTATGTTGCAAAAATCACCACTTTGTGAATAGGCCTAAAATAAAGGTCTTAAATCTATAAAAATTAAGTCAAATATTCAAAATAGCTTAGGGGTGTTAGGATGAACATTAGGACACCTTAAAACATTATCATTTGTCAAAAAAATAGAGATAAGAAGTGTTTAAAGTGGTTTGAAAAAGAATTTTGTAGAACCATTGCTTTATCAAAAACCTATTATGGAGCTACTAAAACATGAAATGGCCAAACATGATAAAATCTTGCAAAAATCAAGTTTTAAGGTGTGAAAAAGAGGGTTAGGATGATGTATAAACCCTTAGGCTAAGATTTTTCTGCCTAAAAAGTGATTAGCCTCCAAAAAACCTAAAAAGATGGCTAAGCAAAGATGGAAATGCATATGTTGAAACAAGTAACACATATGTTGAACTATGAATAGATATGTTGAAACATGTAAATGAACAAAAAAACACAATGAAAAACTTGCAAACATCAAGTTTGGAGGTTTCTAAAAGAATTTTAGGATGATATACAAACCCTTATGCTTAAATTCCCTTGAAAAACAAGTGATTTGACCTCCAAAAATCCTAAAAAGTGGCTAAACAAAGATGGAAATGCATATGGTGAACTATGAACACATATGTTGAAATATGAAATCGCAAGTAGAAAATAACTACCAACACTAGAAAATGATTAGAAAAGGAACACATGGTCCCATAGTGGTTTCTAAAGACGTGTACATGAAATTTTGAGCATGCAAGAACAAGCTAAAATGATATTAACCTATTGTACCCAAAATACAAACAACACTCAGATTAAGCATAAGCATTAACAAAACATGATGAAAACATAATAGATCTCACAAAATTAACCCTTGTTGCACCATGGCATGGTGGTTGTGCTCAAGACCATGTCATGTGTACAAAGGCCCATGCCTTGTGTACAAAAGACCCACATTGGAGGATGTGTGGGATTTGAAGGGGTTTGACTAGGATTTGGTTATACAAGTGGGGGATTAAGGGGTTATGTGGTTCTGGACAACTTAATGAAAAGTGTAGAAGATAGGCAAATAATTAGATTTTTGGGGTGAGGATGGAGGATACATAAATAAACAATTGGATTTATTTATCTAAGTTTGATTGTAGAAGAGGAATGATAAATTGTTTAGGCTAGAGATAGGTGCAAGTGAATAGTGATGAATAGTAATTTTATTAATTAAATAATTAATAAGATAAAAGTTGGATAATTAATTGAATAGATAGGGTTGTATTCAATCAATTATAAAATAAATAGTCAAGTAATGACAATGATCAATTTTAGGTGTCTGCAAAAGCATCTTGGACTATGCCTACTAAAGAAAAAAATTAATTACAATTTGAAGGCAATGCTCAAGGTTGTTAGTGCAATTCTTGGGGTTGAAGGCTTGTACAACACACAAGTGGTAAGAAAAAGGAAACCATTTTGGATGCTTTTTTATCAATTTAAAAGGTGTGGTGCATTATGTTGAGGTCGGAAAAAACTTGATGGATAAGATTCTTTTAGTTGGTATGAGTTTTCCATAGTCCATAAAGTTGTGAAGCTGCAGTTCACAAAAAAAATTTAGTTATTAATGATATAAAGAAGTTAAACAAGGATTTCATTCTTATTGCCCTAGATAGGAAGCTTAGTAAGAAAATGTTTGTTGTCTCTAATGACATTGATACAAGACTTATGAATTTGAGGGTCTTGGCTCTCATGGAGCATGTATAGGAGATGAACTCTTATTGAAAGGATATCATCTCTGTACTAAGGCATTTAGTAGCATCCCATCATAAAGGGACTCTAGAAATTGTTAGGGGTTACACACTACCAATGTTAGATGGCGGAAAGACTAGTAAGGCTCTACAATGGGTGGAAATTTTTAAAGGTGTCAAGTTTGTAGGTATAGAAAATATGTTTGGCCCTCAGATCTTGCTAGTGGAGTTGGTGAATGTCTTGGTATGCTTTTTTTTCCTGGGTGCATGAATATTGTAAGACTTTGCCTAAGGCTATTAGCATGGATCATTGGGATGTCGTAAAGTTATAATCAATGCATCTCTTTTTTTAAGGCACTTGGTCAGTTAGTGATATTTTTTTTAGTCTCTTTTTTTTGTAAGGTTAACTATTTTTTTTGTTGGAGATACCCCCAAGGGGGGTCCCCTTTAGCTTAGAGCCAAGGTCTAAGGGGTATCCATCCCGCCAAAATCCGTCGGGGGCACGATCCCCACCTCATCCCTTTTTAGGCGTCGAAGCCTTTGCAATTAGCAAGACTTGATCCCTGGTGGGCTCATTTAGAACCTTTCAACTTCACTAATAGACCAAGGGCCCATTGAAAAGATTAACTAATTTTATTATGATGTACACGCAATTTTGACATCAAATCTTTGTCTCTTTATATAAACTTAGAATTGATATTTTTATATCTATATTTATAAAATAATGTAATTTAGCATAGATTTATGTATACATGCTTTTATCCATACTATTTCTATTATAATTTATATTTTATAATACGAATAAACTCTTATAAAAGCTCTATAATCTTATAACCAAAAAAAAATGATTTTATAGGAAAAGTAAGATGTTGCATCCTAATCTTATACAATTTGAGTCAGATTAGCAGGACACCCTTCACACTAAAAAAAAATATAACAAAACTTTAATATAAGAGGCTCGCATCATTTGCCAATAATTCACAGACCCACTTCCTATTCTTGCGTTGGAAGTTTCCCATCGTTGTCCTTGAGGAGTGCATTTCAACCCCAAAACAGGAGTCGTCAAATTTATATCCCTTCCCTGTAAAGTAGTTGTACTGTGAAGTGTTGGTCATTAAGGAAAAGACATTTTTAAA